>JASPKZ010001610.1:2602500-3150000 GCA_030220185.1 Diploptera punctata
TTAAGGAGAAGTTTTCCTTGAAACTATTACTGGAAAAGGGGTGAGGTGTTAAATATGATTCATTTAATGATTGTTAATCTTACTAATATTATGTCATTGCTGATATTGTTAGATATGTGTGGGTGCCTACGTGTGATTATTATATTACTTATAAATATGGAACACATCATAAATATGGAAATTAGAAACATAATGGAAACAGAAGAAAACATTAAAATTCATCGGAGAACATATTGTTTAAACAACTCACCTCATAGGATTCATGCTTCCATGATATCGCGATTTCAAACATAGTCATGTTCATCATCAGCCATAACTCCGAAATTAATTAAATATAAGAAGAAAACATAATTGAGAAAATTGAGGAGAAGGAATTAAAATAGTTAGGACATATTTTAAGAATGGAAGAAGAGCGATGTCCGAAACTACTATATCAATGGCAACCGAGCAGAAAGAAGAAATGAGGGAGAACAAAGTTAACATGAAAGGAAAGCATGCAAGCAAGAGGGCTAAGCATTGAAGAATGCCCAAGATCGTAGGCTTTGGAGGTTTGGCACAGGAAGACGGCAGCAGCTGTAAAAAACCCGAAGATAGATATATATAGAATATGCCCCCAAGGCAAAAGATCGCTGGCACGTCCACAAAAGTGCTAGATGGAAAATTCCTCTTTGAGACCATAACAGGCCACACGGCCTAATACTTGCATGGATGATGATGAACACAACAATATCTCTTCTTCTTCTTTTTCTTCCTTTCATGTGATAGACCTAGCAGTCTGTTATGGTCTCAATCCAACGTTTGAAAGGTCTGCCCAATGAACAACAATATTTAAATGAAGTTAATATTGATGTTTATTAAAATTCATCGGAGAACATATTGTTTAAACAATATGTTCTCCGATGAATTTTAATGATTATACCTCATAATGTTTACTTCCCAACATTAATTAAATATAATATTGATGTACCAATAAACAAAAAAATAGTTGAAGATCAAGATAAAAATATGTAAATTTGATTTGGAAATTACCTCAGTTTTATGGTATAAAGCAGTATAACAAAGTTCTTTCATTTAATTTCACTATAACCTCCTGCATACCCAAAGAAAAGTTTAACAAGATAATTATTCATCATGGTCATCATCAACAATCACGGATTAAGCCCATGTGGCTTGTTTCGTTCTCATAGATTCTCATTCAAAAAGTTGAATTTATCTCTTTTCCAGTCTACCAACATTCCTGTCTCCTTTTGGTTTGCAATTAAGTATAATTTTTGGTATGCGTTCATCTTTCATTCTTTGAACATGTTCTTTCCAATTTCTTCTAGTCTGTTATTTTATCTAAAAGTTTAAAAATATTTAGCTCATTTCTAATACCTTCACTTCTTCTTTTATCTAGAAGTTTGTAGCCAGCTACACTTCTCAGAAATCTCATTTCAGATAATTATTCATTTTTGTGCTTAATGGGTTTCTAGGGACCAAATAATTTTTTTTAGGGATTTAAAAAAAAAGTTGAGGGTGCTTTTATGGGTGTCCTGAATTGAGATTTTGTCAATTTTATTTTATTTTATTTTATTTTCACGCTTAATGGATTCATAGAGGTCAAAATAACACATTTTCAAGAAAAAACATTTTTTAGGGGGAGCATTTAAAGGTGTTTTATGCAAAGTATCGTATATGATATCTTTGGTCTCAACCAAGTTTTTACCCTTTAATTGATGCTGCCATCTAAAGATTGCAGTTGAAGAAAAAAGTTGAACTACTTGAAGCTCTGAAGATATCAAATCTGATACCAGCAATCACAGTGAGTTGGAGTTTTCCCGAAGCGAGAAAAAATTAAATGTCAAATTTATCATAAGTAATGCCACGAGTAATTTGCAAATTATCAACAAATTCACGACTCACTAAGTGTGAATTTATCTAGAGAATTTGGAAATCAAGAGTGGCATTTGTTAGGACTATTTAACGAATAAAATTAAGCTGTTTACTCACAAATCATTATTTAAATATAGTTATTTTAAAATATTTATACATTTAATGTAAACGGCGATGTTTGAAAACAAATGAGAAATGTTTGTTATGTTTCACTTGTTCATCACTGCAACCAGATCATATTATTTTTGCCAAAGGATCACAATATTGTAAGAATGCACCCTAGTGGAGAAAAAATTAAACACATCAAACTGTTTATAACCAACATTATAGGTTATTAATTAATTAATTTCTCATGTCCTATGACAAATTATATTTTTCTGGAACGTTACTACCTGGGAAATAATACGTTTAAGAAAGTGCAAACAGTGGTTTCTTTTTTTTTGTGGTACAATCAATTGCTACAAACGTTTTTAGATTATATCCCGCAAGCACTATCTGGTTACATTCATGCACTATATATATACAATCTGCTAGCCACGTGAATTCTAGAATTCTTACACCTTAATATATAAATTGTTATATTCAACATATTTCTTATAGAGTCAGTCACTACAAAATAATGGTCTGACCTATTCAGAATGTTAAAAAGGAGGAGCTTGATTTTAAATTGACAAAATTGAGGTGAAAAATTACTGTGATTGTTTGTAAATAAAAATTCATTGAAATATGTCATTGACTCCCAAGTGGGGCATGAATTAAATAGTCATATATATAATACATGAATGGAGGAAAACACAAAGAGGATATATACCCATCAATAGGAACCTCAAACTCGATGCTATTCTTTTTGCAGACGATTTAGCTCTTCTGGCACATTCCAAAAATGATTTGCAACGATCAATTTATAATTTACAAAAAATAGGTGCCAAATTTAATATGGAAATATCAATTAACAAAACTAAAATTATGGCATTTCATGGGAAGGACCCCATACAAAGTAAAATCTGTCTCCAGAATAAAGTTTTAGAGAGATCTAATCAATTTAAATACCTTGGATATTATCTCTCTATCTGGGATGAAAAAGATATCCCTGAAAAAATTACTAGTTATAATAAAAGTTTAGGAATTATTAATCAAGTTATGAAACCATCCCTTGTACAAAAAAAAAACCAGATTACGTTTATATAACACTTTGGCTAGACCAGTGTTGACCTATTGTAGTGAAACATGGACACTAAAAAGACAACATGAAAGCAGAATAATGGCTTGTGAAATGAGATTCATGCGCAGAACAGCAGGTTACACAAGATGGGATCGGAAAAGGACAACCCGATATCTTAAAAGAATTGAAGACTACGCCAATTTTGGAATATATTAAACAGTACCAACTAAATTGGAAACACCATCTTGAAAGAATGAGTTCAAATCGGATCCCCAAAGCTGTTTATAATTATATACCAAGAGGACGAAGATCACTGGGCCGTCTTATGAAACGCTAGAGGGAAAATTTTCTATAGGATCGTAACAGGCCTTGGCCTAATACTTGGAAGGAAGAAGAATAATATATAATACATAAGGATGCAGGAGGATAATAACATGATTATAACTTTAGTTTACTGTAAAATGGGAGAATGGGGACAAAAACTGGATAAAATGAATTCTTTCATTTGTTCAATGAATGAATGAGTCATTTCTTATCTTACCTCATAGTTTATGTTTTCTTAAACACAGGACTGATTATATCGGTTGAAAATGGGAGGGATGTTCCTCGTGAAAACTGCAGTTCCTGTGTTTAAGAAAAGATAAACTATGAGTCATAACATTGGTTGAAAATGAGAGGGATCTTCTTCTTGAAAACTGCAGTTCCCATGTTTAAGAAAACAAACTATGAGGTAACATAAATTACTCATTCGTTCATTGAATTAAGTACGGTAGTCTATCTCATAATGTTATTTCCCATATTTAACTATGAACATTTCATTTGTATTTGTGTCTGTAGTGATATGATAAATACAGTTATGTTGACGATACTCTTTTATACACAATATGTTTTTGTAGTAAAACCATTACATTATAGTTCTTTTAATCAGTAGCTTCATATTAGATTTTTATGACTCACCTCATAACTGTAGTAATACTACAATTATGAGGTGAGTCATAAAAATTTAACTATAAATTAAAATAAACCTTGCAGTGTCACTTCCTTTAAATATTAATAAAAATAGAGAAACAATATGTTTTAGAAGCAAAGCAGAAAGCAAGCTGATATGATAAAAAATGCAGAGTAAAATTATGGGAGAGAAATGCAGCACGAGTTAAAATGATCCAAATAAGACCAAGGGTTAAAAATTATTTTTAAAAAATTACTGAAAAATTCAGTAGAATCTATAGAACGAAAAAGAGGGCTTGAAACAATGAGAGAAAATAATAGGAATGAAAAATAACAACCAAAGACAAAATAGGAAATATTTCAAATTTTTGAAAAAATATAAAAATTGGATTTCAACCTAGGGCCAGTTTTTGTAGAAAATAAGGACGGAGAAATATCAAAGAGTTTTCAAAAGAAAATAAATTGTTTTTGTATTCACTTCAACTACATACACCATCATCTAATTCCTTATCATACTGGTTCATTAGACTCTCCGACACACTTAATTTAGGCACCCGATGCCATCAGCAGATTAATCTTTTATATCCCTCCTCATTTCAGTACATATTACTCATGATCTTCTACAGTTTCACTTGCCTGAACATGAAATTCTCTTGCCCTCTATGTAAGAGACTATAGGATAATTCATAACAGAAACACCTCACTATTATTTTAACAATAAATATTTTATTATATATATATATATATAGTATGATAAGAAAAATAAATGCCTGGATGGGATTCGAACCCGGATCTCTGAGTCTGTACCTCAGTGTGATATCCATTACACTACCAGGCAAATCCAATTCAAACACTTATTTTTCTTATATATGTAATATATTCTCCATTATTACTAGATGTCGCAAGAACTCGGTCTTTGCTGCCATCTAGTAGCTGACTATAACAAGTAAGCAAATTAAAGAGAATATATATATATATATATATATATATATATGCATAACATCAGCTCTACATATTGGTCAATCTTAATATTATTTTTTATTATCAAATACTTTACATCTCATTATTTGATCTGCTAAATTATTTTACAACATATTATTTAACTTGCTTTGTGTACCCTTTTTTTTATTTTATTTGAGCACAACTGATGTATCAGGTACTTATTTTTATATTTTAATATTTGATATTATAATTTTATGATTGTTATATACTAATGTAACATATTGTTGCATAAGATTGTGATGTGGGAACAGGTCAAATTTCTTCAATTCAAGTTCACACAAAATTACCCAATCTTCTTTATTTCTTTCACAATTATTCACTGCATGAGCACATATAATTATTCACTTTTGAGCCTCTCCTAAACACAAGTTATCTTATAGTTCACTTTATTCACACTTGCAGAAACATCTTCCTTACTTCAGATAATTTTCAGTTGTCATTTTCCCCAGCCACAACTGGCTGTCAATTCACTCACTCCTCCTTTATATGTGAGAACCAGAACTATCTGCAAGCCCAACTTTGACCTCTGTTGAATCGAAACCCTGAGAGATTGATTCTTTTAGAAAGAAATGCATAGATCTACCTAAAAAGTGATCTTTCTGGAAAGCATATCTGCAGAGATCATTTGCGAGATGTGCATATAACTCATGATTTGAATCTGAATCCTTATTGCCTTATGAGGTGAGATTTGAATCTTGAATCATCTGCAAAATTCAAAGGTGGTCATTTGAGCAAAGGTGCAACAATGGGTCACAGTAAGTTTGTCCTGGTGAATGGAAGAGGAGGACATCTGCCCTTAACTCCACCAGGCTTATAAATAAATAATATAAATAAACATTGGGGAAAAGGGACAAATACAAAAAAAAATGGTAAAATCAAATGTTTCTTATCTCTCCTCATACAAATCTTCTAAGTAGATCATGATTTCGAGACCATAACAGTCTCATCTTCAGTACTATTTTGGCGACTGATGTTATGTCGATCGGAAAAAACTCTTCTTCTTCCCTCTGTTGGTGGGCCGATGAACCTCTGGATCAGGTCAGAATTTGCGGGAATTTCAAAGTTCATAAGTTTTCTTTTGTTTTTTCCGAATGTGAATCTTTTCCCAAAAAGAAAAGGATCAGGTCAGAATTTGCAGGATTTCGAAGTTCATAAGTTTTCCTTTGTTTTTCTGAATGTGGATCTTTTTTTTTTGGGAAATTCTGACCTGATCCAGAGGTTCATCAGTCCACCAACAGAGGGAAGAAGAAGAGTTTCTTCCAATCGACATAACATCAGTCGCCAAAATAGTACTGAAGATGAGCGTGTTATGGTCTCAAAATCGCAATCTACTTAGAAGATTTGTTTGAGGAGAGGTAAGAAACATTTGATTTTACCATAAATTAAACCTCATAGTGATTAATTCCTGTAAAAGTTAAATACAAAAAAAAATACATATACCTCAAAGGGAATGAGGAATTAGATTTCTATTGCATGGATAACCTAACCAGAGTTACACAATATGACAACAATATCATAAGTACAAAAATTATTTATACTGAAAAACTCAAAAACTGTCCCATTGACCCCAGTTTACACTATATATTATCTCTAATACAAAGTACAATGATATATTTAAAATTTCAGAAAATAAATATTAATAGTTTTTGGTTTTTATTAAAGTCAGTTTACAATGTGCAAACATTTTGTGACAGCCAAATAGTTTATACATTCTATAGAAAATATTCAGCTGTACCTAAGTATTGCCTTTCTCTTAAGTAATAAATAAGATGGGTCTGTTGTCATCTTACCTCATATTCGTTGATTTCCTTTAGGATGCATTCCGAAACATCTCTGTTTTATCTTCAGCTTGTCTAGACTCTTAACTGCCTGTTCTGCATAGCTTCCTTGATACTTTATTTTTATTTTGTAAATGGTTTTCCTCTTTTTATCTCCTTTCTGGAATCAATTCAAATGGCATCCTAGGAATATCTCTTCACTCATTCTTATTACGAGTATATATTCATACCATATTAACTGTATGAGTGTGATAATTTTCATAAAGTTTTTATTTTTCATTCTTTGCCTTATTACAAATTTTCTTAATTTTTTTTTGTGTGAAGCTCTTGATAACATTCTCCAATAATCCATTTCCTAACCCAAAATTTATTTTTAAAATTAAAAAAAAACTAAATTTCTACACAATCGTCATCTTACCATCTGACTATATTTACAATATGATAGTTTTCTTTTACTTTGATTACATAATAGAAAATTAGTTACTAGGTTTTAAGAACTGAAATTGCACTCCAAAAAAAAAAAAAAAAGACAGACGACAGCATTTTTTCCCATGTGATATTTATATTAGATATGGAATATTAAGAAACAGTTATGTCATAAACACAAATATAGAAAACAATCCTATCATCTGAAATGTAGCACTCAGAGTGCCCACTATTTCAGGTGTATTACCAATTGGAAGTTGATTCTTCTTTCTCTTACACACCTTGGTTTCCATTTCACTCAGTTTCAACTTTTTCCCTTCTTCCCAACATGTAGACATTGTATTATCTTTATCATCTTCTTTGTATATTTTAATATTCTTTTCCTTCAACCAATGCCACAACTGATAATTCTGACAGTTACACTCTAGAGGATTGTTATAATCATGAAAACGTATCAATCGATTTAAAGGTTTTATTAGAGAAACATCCAAATTTGTGAATTCATTTCCTCCAACATTCAGAATAGCAATATTTTTATTTTCTTTAAATATATCTTTTGGCAAAGATTTTAGACTACAATTAAAAATATCAAACTTATTTAAATTTTTTAAACTATCTAATACTCCTGAGGGTATTTCTTTTATTGGATTGTGTGAAATATAAAATACTTCCAAATTAGTCATACCTTCAAATGCATCTTTTTCTAATCTTGTAATAGAATTATTTTGTAAACTCAAAAATTCTAGTTTCATACCTTTAAATATACCAGTGTTAACAAAATTTCCTAAATTATTATTTGACAAATCTAGATTTATTAAAGAAGTTAAGTTTATAAAAACATCTTTATCTATTGAAGATATAGAATTATTTTTGAGATACAAGTACCTTAAATTGTGCAAATTACCCCCAAATATTCCATCCTCTAAAGTTGTTAAGTTATTGGCAATTAGAGCTAAAGTATAAAGATTTGGCAAATCATGAAAGGCATGAAATTTAATAGTTGCAATATTATTCATATTTAAATAAATTTTCCTGACATTTTTTAGATTTACAAATGCATTTGAATCTATTGTGTGTATTGAATTATTGATGAGGCTTATTTCTGTGACAGTACTTAGATCTTGAAATAGTTCACTAGACAAAATTTCAAACCGATTGTCATCAAGACGCAAAGTCTTAAGATTAGTCCCATGAAAACAACCTTCTGGTAATTTACTAATAGAATTATTTGATAAACTTAAGATATTAACTTGATTCATTCCTACAAATGCACCTTTCTCTAATGTTTCAATTTTACCATTTGATAATTCAAGTGTTGAAAGACTTTCTGAGTGAATAAAAGCACCAGATGGAATAACAGTAAAAGAATTTTCATTCAGTAGAAGATTCTGTAAATTTGGCATGTTCTGAAACGTATTTGAAGTGATATTGAATTTATTTTTATCCAAATATAGAGACGAGACAAACTGCAATCCTTCAAAAGCACCATCTTCTATCTTCTCTATATTAGCATCAAAAATACTTAACACATCAAGATTTGTTAAATGTTTAAAAACACCTTTTTCAAGTGTTCCAATATTGTTTTTATCTAAATAAATCTCCTCAACCTTTCTAAACCTTTTAAAATCCATTTTTATCAATTTTGTCACTGAATTATTAACAAGAATAATAGAATTTATATATTAATAGTTGAAAAAGTATTTTCTGGTATGGTATCAATTATATTTCCTTCTAGATTTATTTTAAGGCCATTGTAATGTGTTTGTTGTATGACCTTGAAGCCCTTCAAATGATTTTTGGTTCTAATGTTGATATATTATTAAATGCTAAATTAAGGTAGTTCAATTTGATTAATCCTTCAAATGTGCCAGTTTGAATAGAACTGAGCTTATTTTCAGACAATTCCAACACCACAAGTTTTGAAAGACTTTTGAATGTACCAATATGAAGAGCATTTATATTGTTTTGGTTAAGATCTATATTGACGAGAGAGGGAGTGTTTTCAAACACGTCCACAGGAAGAGATGAAATTTTGTTGTTGTCTAGATGCAAAATTTTCAAACTGTCCAGACCTTTGAACATACTTTTATCAATAAACTCCAAGTTATTGTGAGATAAATGCAAAGTTGTCAAATCTTGTTGATGTTCAAATGTTTCTGTCTCAATTTCCTTTATCAAATTATAACCTACATACAAATGTTGAAGCTGCGAGACTTCAGACAAACAGTTTACCGTTAATTTAGTTAATTTATTATGCTGTAAATTTAGAAGTTGTAGTGAATGAAGACCATTTAATGATCCAGGAGATAAATTTTCCAGATGATTTTCACTGAGATCTAATTCTTCCAATGTCTTCAAATAACTAAATGTATTTGGTTTGGATTGAAATAAGCTGATTACGAAACAGACTTAATCTCTTAATTTTGTTGAGTCCATTAAATGTACCTTGTTCTAATGCAGTGAGAGAGTTACTAGCAAGATAGAGTTCACCTAGATTGGGTACAGCTGTGAATGTATCAGCATCAATGTCGGTGACATTACTTGAAACGATCATCAATTTGAGCAATTTAACAAGACCTGTAAAATGTTCTGGTGATAGATAGGGTATGTTGTTATAATTGAGTTCAAGGTATAGAATGTTCCTAGGAACATCTGTGGGCGGTGTTGTAAGACTTGAGTTGAAGCAGGAGGCAGAGCTGTTCCCCCAGATACATGAAGCTTCAGCATGAAGGAAGTTAGTGAGAACCAGCACAGATAAAAACCATATATGGTTCATATTCATCAACCTGTAAAAGAAATAGAAGATATTTTTAATACTATATTCTTATCATTAACCAACCAACTCACTGATACTACTGTCACTGCTGCAAAGGCGTAAGTTTATTTATCAAAAGGTAGGAATTGGCAATAATGTCATTTTCCCTCTAGCCTCCCAATACAAACTAACAAAATCCTGTACTCTCTGGGCCTCTCGATTCAGCTGTGGACAGTGGAGCAGATGTTGGATCATCACCTGGTGGTGATCAGCACAAAGTGGACAGCTGCTGGTTGGATAAAATCAAACTAGTGTAAGTGATGGGGAAGACAGTCATGTTCTGTCATCAGCCTGAACTTGGCAACAGTTTCCTTATGTCCCTTCAGTTTAACTTAATTTGAGAGTTGTTCTGCTTTTTCCATTATTTTTCTTTGGCAGGTTCTTGTGATATTTTGGTATACTCAGGATCTCATACCTTCTTAAGCTGTCTTCTGTTTCAGATGTGGTTCTGGAATCACTGAAATTTTTATTTCTGTTCCTTTTTTTGTGAGAGTGTCTAATATTTCATTGCCAATTATTCCAATGTGAGATGGGATCCATTGAAAAACTACTCACTTCTTTCGGTTTTGTGGAAATTTTAATAGTGTTTGGCATTCTCTTATGGTTTCAGATTTTGGAACTTTGTTTTGGGTAATAGCTTAGATGGCAGCCTTAGAGTCTACAAGGATTATTGCTTTATTAAATTTAATTAAGTTGTATATAAGACTTATATGTGCACTAAAATTTTGATTTCTCCATTGAAGCCAGAATTATTGGGACCAGTAGTTAGATAGTGACTCCAGCTCCTGTATTAGTATTCGCTTTTGTTTTTGAACTGTCTGTGTATATTCTTAACAATTCTAGTTTTGAGCACTTCTTGTTTATTGCTTATAGGGTGAGCTATTTAGCTTGATCAGGTGAGGTGTCATATTTATTCTCAATGCCATTAATCATGAGTGATGTATTGTATTATTGGTAGTTCAGTGGGTTTGCCACTAAAGGTAGTTGTTTGACTTTATTGGATATGTTTACTAAGGAGCATATCTTTTTTGTGCATGAACATTTCCTGAGTGACTGATTTTTGTGGTGGGGATCTTCTTTCTTCTTTAGTAGGCGACTGAAATCAGGAATATATCAGATCAAATGTCAAGATTGCGACAAAATCTATATAGGAAAAACAAAAAGAAATTTAAAAACTACATTGAAGGAACACCTTAGAAACGTAAAAAAGGGTGAAGTGGACAAGTCAGCAGTAGCAGCCCATGCTTGGTCTGAAAAACATTTAATTGATACAGAAGCTAGCCTAATCAAACAAACAGATAAACTAAAGGAACTCACAGTCTGGGAAAAAATCCATATCCAAAAAAAACAAAAAAGACAAACTCATGAATTTTGAAACTCCCGCAAATTTTGACCTGATCCAGAGGTTCATCGGTTCACCGATAGAAGTAAGAAGGAAACCGCCAAGAAACGACATAACACCGGTCGACCAGAGGCTACTGACGATGGAGATAAGCTCCGAAACTGCAGTATAGAAGAAAAAGGATATGAGGTGAGGTAATAAAAACATTAATTTAATTATTAATTAATAAATACTGTAGATTTATACAATAAACTAAATATCAAAATATTGTCAATATTTGGTGAAATTCATGGTAACTGACATAACAATTGCAACAAAATAAAATATTTGATTTTATTTTAGCAATCAGATAGCAGGACACTACTTTTTCTTTTCAAAAAATCTATATAAAAGATATCAATATCTTTAACAGAAAATTGTCCACTGCTGTGGTCTCGAGGTAGCGTGCTGCTTTGTCACGCAGCAGGCCCGGGTTCGATCCCCGGTCGGGGCAGTTTTTCTGGGTGAGGTTTTTATCGGGGTTTTTCCTCACCTGTAAGACAAATGTTGGGAAAACTTTAAGGCCCAAACGGTCCCCGAAATCATATGGCCATCATCCTTACCATTATCATTATCATCATCATCCTTCACCGGTGTGGAAAGCAATGGGAAGCTACCACACCTACTCAATTCCCTAGTAAAGCTGCAATCATAGCATGAAAATGCTATGATTGCAGTGAAGGACTTGCCTTCGGGCAGAATTACTATGGATGAAAGAGAAAATTTGGAGTTCTATCTTTAATAATTGTACTTAAAATGTATGGTTTTATATCGGCAACTGACGTAACTGTACATGACGTGTTTTATAGAGTGGCAGTAAAATAATAATCACTGAGAAGTTTTCAATTTTATTTCAACAAGCAAGTATTGTGCATATAGTACATATAGGAGTGACAAAATATGTTTTTACACGCTTTATATTAGCTTGACCTGTATCTATCTATCTATGTAAGATAATCTTTCAACGCGATTTTCACCCACTTAAAATCATTGGATCGACTTGAAACTTTGTATACTTGTAAACGACCCGTGACGATACAATTATTTCATATTTTGTTTCTAAAATCATGGTTAGAATCATCAGAAAATCAAAAAAAGTGTCTTTGCATCTATGTAACAGAATTTTTTAACACAATTTTCACCCACTTAGAAACATTGGATTGATTTGAAATTTTATATATGTGTAAAGGACCCGTGACAGTACAATAATTTCATATTAATTTTTTTAAATCTTGGCCAGCTCTATCAAAAAAGTGTCTTTGTATCTAGGTAACGGAATTTTTGAACACGATTTTCACCCACTTAGAAACATTGTATCGACTTGAAACGTTGTATACTTGTAAAGGACCTGTGACAGTACAATATTTTCATATTTGTTTCTAAAATCCTGGCCAGAATCGTCAGATAATAAGAGTATTACTTTTAGCTTATACTAGAATAGTATAGAATTTAAAGATATTTACATCTTTATCTTATTCTGTAAAATATTAAAACTAAAAAAATAAATAGTTGTAAAAAAACTAAAACAACACACTTTATTAGAAAACCGAACTAAAGAAATGAAAAATAATTTTAATTTCCAACACGCTTGGAATAAATAATTTTACCATCAAAAGCGTGGGTGCTTTTTATGATTTTTACATTTTCTTCTTAGAGACTTTACTTTTACCAATATCTGTTTATTATCAAATATATTAATTGATAAAGAGCACCCCACGCTTTTGATGGTAAAATTATTTATCCCAAGCATGTTGGAAATTAAAATTATTTTTCATTTTTTTAGTTCGGTTTTCTAATAAAGCGTATTGTTTTAGTTTTTTTTAAACTATTATTTATTAGTTTCATGTTATAATAACTTTAGTCAGTGATTATACAAAATAAAGGCAACTGACATAACAACTAACAAATCTGTATTGTATTAGAGTTTTAATTAAAATGAACAACAATTCTTTGTTATGTAGGAGTTTGCTCATGTTCTATAATATTTTGGGATGTAGGCACTTTTGAAAATATTTTTAATAGCCCATATAGAGGAAGTTCAGGTAATGTGGACCCTTTGTTTGAGTGGATCTTGTTAATATCATTTTTAATTAGCGCTGCCCTAGAATAGAAAATATTTTAATTTCTTTCCCTCATCAACTTTGACGTGTTGAAGGTCAGTTTCTTTTATTCTTTGTGCAAAGAAGGGTTTTTTGTGATATTTATGAAAATGACCACTTAAAAGTTTTTCAAGCTAAGAATTAATTCTAAATTTCTGCTGTTGAATATTACAAATGTTGAAAAAACTCCTAAGTATATTATATTATGTAAATGCTGTTTTGATATATTGATGGGTTTGGTTTGATATTATGTGACATGGCGGCTGTATAAAATAATTAAACGTAACAAAGGAAATATTTGAAGAGAAAGAAATTTTTTTTTGCCTAGACCAAGACTCGAACCCAGCACCTTTGGCTTGCCGGGCCAAATGCTCTATCAACTGAGCTACTGAGGCGAGTTGCAATCTAGATGCAAATTTTTTCTCTTATATACGTTGTAAATCCCTTGTGTAAAATGCTTTGATGCTTTCAAGGCGTAAATTTTTCTCTTCAAACATAATTTATCCTTCAGTGAGAAGTGTTACATTAATAATAAAAACATCAATAACAAAGGAATTTGGTTAATGTAGACTCTCCACGAGGCTGTTAAAGTTGACCTGAGTGCACTTTACACAAATACGTATATATTTTATCAATAAGGGTGCTATGTGTAAAAGTCATACACGTAATAAATTTTATTTAATATCCTTGTAATTTTATCTAAACCCAAAGACAGTCGCTGTCTGCAGATGAATGACATGTGAATGTTATAATCAACGGTAATTTTTCAAAACATTAAATAAATATCAATGCTTTTTAATTATGATCAGCGATAAATACTTTCAAATTAATTTGTGTCTCTCTGTATAAATTAATAGAGTAAATAAACTTCTTCTTCTTCTTCCTTCCAAGTATTAGGCCAAGGCCTGTTACGATCCTATAGAAAATTTTCCCTCCAGCGTTTTGATCCTTCAGGGAAATTCTCGTATAAGACTTGAAAGCATAATAATAGTCCCTTTGATTGGTTGCTGGCCAAAGGAAGGCAAGACCAGTGATGGGGCTGCCATCTTATAGCCTCTGGTCAGGCTTTTCTGGAGAAGAAAAGAAAATAAAGGAAAGAAGAAATGGAAGAAAGGAAAGACTTCCTAGCCCTCGGATGCCCTAATAGCATCGGAGTCGAAAAAAACAAGAGTTAACCAAGAGAGGTTAGATAGTAAAGTTAAAAGAGTGCAAAACACAAGTAAGTGGAAGAAATGTTTTGCTCAGCTTGGGCACCTTGTGGTCGCCATCCACATATCCCCTAGATGAGGACCCCTGAATAAACTTAAAATAGTCTAAAGGTTAGGATGGATTCTGGGGCCCACTTTACTGGAATATGAAGGTTAAAGAGGACCTTTCTTGTAATATTCATCCATAGTAATTCTGCCTGAAGGCAGGTCCTTCACTGCAATCATAGCATTTTCATGCTATGCTTGCAGCTTTACTAGGGAATTGTAGGTGTGGTAGCTTTCCACACTGGTGAAGGATGATGATGATTTCGGGGACCATTTGGGCCTTAAAATTTTCCTGACATTTGTCTTACAGGTGAGGAAACACCCTGATAAAAACCTCGCCCAGAAAAACTGCCCCGACCGGGGATCAAACCCGGGCCCAATGCGTGACAAGGCAGCACACTACCTTGAGACCACAGCAGTGGACTCTTGTAATATAAAAGTTTATAAATTATGAAGATGTTTCCATATTTGAATAAAATAACAAAGCTATTTCACAGTTATAACACTAATGATAATCATTGTAATTAAACAAAATTCAAATCCCTTAATTAAAAGAAGAAAGAACAACAAATTCAAAATAGGGGTCCAATTACCTGAAATTCTTCTACCATTTTGGGAAGCAGGGAAGAAACTTAATTTTCACGTGTTTTGTCAAATTTTATGTGGAATTCACTGTTCCTAAAAATATATTAATTTAAATAAGGCACTTACGTATTAATAATTTTTATATGTGATCCCATATTCTCTTCTTCAAGAAATAAAGACGTGCTTCATTGAATGACCTACTAGTCATAACAAGTAGTTAGTGCCATTTCTTATCTTGGGTCAACTTGAGCCAATATTAACACATTTAAAAAAAAACAAAACAGAAGATCACCTCTATAACTGTAAATAAGTTCTCCAGCCAATTTGATTGGCTCAATGATAGTGAGCTTGCTAATGGATTAAGGAAAAAAAAAAAAAGTGAATACAAATCAAGTCTAGGTAGAAGCATTTTTTATTTCTGAAATTCAGAATGCTCCAAAACATGTTCCATTCAAATCACATTATTATTTATTTAGCCTGGTGGAGTTAAGGCCATGTGGCCTTCTCTTTCACTCACCAGGACAAACATATGTTACATTAAAAAATATAGCAATCACAATTAATTCTAATATTAAATACTAAATAAAAATTATATTTGAAGAGAAAAAGTTTTCTCTTCAAATATGATTTATCCATCATTGTGACGTATGAAATGAATAATAAAAAAAACATTGAAAGAAGCCATACTGGCTTTATAATGTAATGTAAAATTCCCAAATAAATGTCTTCTTAATAAAGAAGCCACCATTTGGAAGTTAGAAGCAAAGGTTTCATAGCATTTCGTGCGTGGGAATTAACAGCATTTATAAGAAAATATTTGCATTTAGATTGGAACTTGCTTAGGTAGCTCAGTTGGTAGAGTATTAGCCTAGAAAGCCAAAGGTCCTGGGTTGAAGCCCCAGTCTAAGCGTATAATTTTTCTCTTCAAATATGATTTATCCATCATTGAGATATATGAAATGAATAATAAAAAAAATCAAACTAAATAAAAATTTGATCAATAAGGTAATTTCTATAAGATTGTTAACATAATAATGTTAATGATTAAAATTAAGACTAAAACTAATAATAAAATGTAATCACGTAGACTTTCACAGCCGGAGTTGCTATGATGATCTTGATGAAGATTTTCGGGCTGTAGGCCGTGGCTTGTAGTTCCCCGACGTTTTGCCAGAGACTGCGTCTGGCATCCTCAAGGGTTGTCTTGAGACTGGCAATTCTGTCCGCTGTCTGTCCTATTTATACGTAAGTTTTATCTGCCTTCTGATTGGTCAGCGTTATTCAAACATAAAAACAGTTTCAATAGAAAAGAAGAATCATTAAAAGTCAACAAAGTATGGATACCATTCTAAAAAACGCAAAATGAAAAACCTCTACAAGTACAGTCGACTAGTCTATCAAACAGCAATCTCAGTGGAACAATGGAGGTCCCTACTGCTGACCAATCAGAAGGCAGATATAACGTACAGTTGACTAGACCATCAAACAGCAATCTCATTGGAGCAATGGAAGTCCATAACGGTGACCAATCAGAAGGCAGATACAACTTACGAACACATCGCGGTGAACGTATAAATAGGACAGACAGCGGACAGAATTGCCAGTCTCAAGACAACCCTTGAGGATGCCAGGTGCAGTCTCTGCAAAATGTCGGGGAACTACAAACCTCACGACCACGGCCTACAGCCCGAAAATCTTCATCAAGATCATCATAATAATAAAATGTACATAAGCAAGATGAATTGTTTGGTAGAATGTCCTTATCTAATATACATAAAAAAGTAAAATAATGATATGTAATAAACCATTTGTCAGTTAAATAATATTTAAAACAAACCACTGAAAATATTTGTTAATCCTAACACTATTTTCATTAAATTGTTATTAATTGTTAAAAGAATACTATCAGCAAGGTGTATAAGTTAGTTTGTTATTAAATAACTCTTCAGTTTGTTTTTAAGCAATGTTATAGTTTGACAGTGTCTGACATAGGACAGAAGTGAATTCCACGTTCTGGAAAATGAATCTCTAAAAGATAAGGAGTAATACACAACGTGATGAGGAAGGATATAATGTATATAGTTAAGAAAATCAAGATACAAAGCTCTAAAGGGCAAATAGTTTATATACCTGGTCAAACATAAAATCATCAGTATCAAATGACATGCCAAAGATGGAACATGTTCTGAAAGGCCTACATGACTAACTAATCAATGAAGTTTTTTCAAACAAAAATTCATTTTAATTGAGGAGGACTGAAATATTAGGTGCTTATACTAACATTAAAAAAAAAAACTACATAACCTGAACTGTGATAACAATGAATTTTAGAAATATTGAGAATTAGAGATATCAAACAAAATATTTAATTTCAATAGACGATAGTTATAATTATAGAGTTTTCAAACCATCGTTAATCAGTGGCAGCTATTCACATGAAGCTAGTAAAGCACCATTTCATCTGTACAAAGCATCTCTGCTTTAAGGAACAACAAAATATGAAGTAAGATGAAGGCAGACCAAACTTATTTATTAAGTAGAACCTCATAATGTATTTTCATAATCTATTTACATGTTCATAAGTGGCTGGAATTGAGCAACAGGGCTCATAAGAAGAAGAGTCAGGAGGTGAAAGTTTGGCATCGAAGTTAAATGCAACATTTCAGGAGTAACTGAAACCTATTCTTTGAAAACAATTTTCCAAGCCAAGGAGTGCTGAAACGATGTGTTGTGTTCCAATATGACATGATGGTAAAGTAAAGTAAAGTAAAGTGATTCCACAACAGATCCGGAGGCCCGTGGGGTAGTAGGAGGTTAAGGCTCCCACTTTTTGTAGACAATCGGCACTTTATGTCAGCTGGGTTGTCAGCCCTGCGTGACGGCCACCTTTACCCCCAGAACAAGCGTCTGGTACTCATTTCCGTTAGAGGCTGAGTCGACCCCAGGGCCATAGTGCCGCCAGAGGGTTTGGGCCAGTTTAAAAATCCTGACCCCAACGGGACTTGAACCCTCGACCCTCCGGCTTGTAGCTCAGTGCCTTAACCACTACTCTACGGCGTGACATGATGGTAGGTTTTCATATTATAATTTACATGTAATGGCGTAGTGTTGAGCCATAGCCTCTCCTTTGTTAGGAGTTAATAGATCAAATTCATTTAGTTACATTATTTGCCCAAAGATGTCATGAAAGTCATGTGGTCTACACACCAACTCAATGAGCAGGCAAATATGGCATTACAAGGATGTTTGAGGTCGGTAAATTTTGATTTAGAAGCCTTTTTATTCAGGCTTGAGGATTTTTTACAAGTCTGAAAAACTTCAGACTCTGAACCCATGGCTTGGAAAGTCCCACCCGGAGGACTTGCTCCTTGGATTTTTTCATCCCAAAAAAAGATCCATCGACTGTGGCTGGGTTTTAACCCATGAGCCTTGGAACCAGAGGCAAGAAGCATAACCACTAGTCCACTGCGGCTGACTTTTTGTATTAGTCCCACTTTTAAAATTGCTGCAATGAATGCTCTCATTTCTTCAACACTGGTTTGTTTCCAGAATTTTAGTCTTGATCCAGCCAAGAATTCTTTTGCATACAGGAACTTGATCAGCACACTGATTTGTCTCTTTTACCATCAACTGCAATAACATAGCTGTAAAAAACAATTGAAATAAGATATTGGAGGGGAATCAGGAGGAGGAGTACGTTTTTGCCCAGGGAGTTCTATTAATGTTAAAGGAGGCTCAGGTAGTGTAGGAAATATTTCTGTAAAATTTTTAATATTGTTTTTTTCATTATCTTCATCACCATCATCATAGCTAACAAAATTATTATCTTCAATTATCCATACATCAAACTAATTGAACAAGCCTCATTAGAAGTGTGTAAATGCCTTTTATTAAGGTAGAATTTTTTATCACTCATCTCATATTGTTCTTCTTATTTGACTAGAAACTAGTTTCGGAACATAGTTTCTGTTCCATCCTCAGTATCGTCAACAACGATCATCAGCTCTTCAAGACGACAGAACAACGGTCGTGACGATACTGAGGATGGAACAGAAACTATGTTCCAAAACTAGTTTATGGTCAAATAAAAAGAACAATTATATTATTTTTAGTCTGGACATCTTACTTCAATATTAATGTTGATTTGTTCTTGAACATGTTTCAAAACAATTCTGTTTTATCGTCAGCTTTCCCAGACTGGTTTTATTTATGTTGCATTATGTTGCACAACCTGGATGTTGATGTCAGCTCCATTCTGTGGTTGGCCAAAGAACCTCCAAACAAGGTCATGCTCCATCGGTATATCAAAATTCATAACTCTGTTTCTGTTCTTCTGAATATAAATTTTTTCCCAAATAGTCAACTCTTTTGTATTTTCTAAAAAAAAAAAATTATATTCAGAAGAACAGAAACAGAGTTATGAATTTTGATATACCGATGGAGCGTGACCTTGTTTGGAGGTTCTTTGGCCAACCACAGGATGGAGCTGAAATCGACATCCAGGTTGTGCAACATAATGCAACATAAATAAAACCAGTCTGGGAAAGCTGACGATAAAACAGAATTGTTTTGAAACATGTTCAAGAACAAATCAACATTAATATTGAGGTAAGATGTCCAGACTAAAAATAATATAATTAAAATAACCTCAAAATATAACTTCCTAAAATTAAATATTAAGAAGAACAATATGAGGTGAGTGATAAAAAATTCTACCTCAATGAATATACCTCATAGTGAGAATTCCTAAAATAAGTAAATGTCTTTTATTAATGTGCAGTGATTTAGGGAGTATGTCCAGTAGGGTGTCCCAAGACATAAAGGTGGTTTCTTTTTGCAAAATCAAATACACACACCCTCTATTTTTTTCTGTTTGATCTTAATAACTCAAATAACAAATACTATTGTGATTTGATCATGACAACCTGTGCCGACTTCATGCCAAACATAAGACACGAAAATTTGTACTGGGTTAGAACAGAAGGATTCTAGAACTAAGAGTTTATTTAGTAAATAAAACATCAATATGCCCAAAACTTATAACTATTTACTATTTTACAATGTAAAAAAAATTATTGTTCAAATTTTCTTTCAAAGTTTGCAAGTACTGACACGTTTCGAAGCAAGTCGGCATGGGTTGTCATTGACCTATGTACACCAAATTGTACTTACAATTTTTTTTAACATTATGCAAATAAATTAAGAGGGTATGCATTAAAAATAAAATACTTCAATTTTTTTGGGATACCCTAATGCCTAGTACAATTCTGTCACTACTTTCAGAGCTGAAACCATCATAGTCACTTGCAGAAAACAATCAATACATCAAAATAATTAATTTTTGTTATCTACACCTATTTTTAAAAAAACTTCATTAGAACTGACAGTCATTGTAACTTGCAAATCCACACGTAACATCTGAAACTGACTAAGCTTGTACTTAATATGTAACACTACCCTTGTGAAAGCCCTTGTGTGTTCAGCAAATTACAAATATGAAATTCCTATTTCCTGTTTATTTCATGGCATAAAATAATAATTCCCAAGTTTTTTTGAGTGATAAATTAAATTAATTCTAGTAAAACTAATTTTGTAAAAATATTTTTTAATATGTGTAAATAATAAAAACATATAATTTATTTTTATGATAAGGTCTTAAATAAAATGAGCAAAATAATATTTTTTTTATTACTTGAACACTAACTACGACAAAACGATGCAAACAATTTCACATTAAAATTACTTTATTGATATTTCATTTCTATAATCATTCGATTTTTTCGTCAATGCAGCCATTTCTTTGTCTGCTTCATTTTGTAAAGCTGTTTTCTTTTCTTCCATTTGTTTTATAAAAATTGTACATGAAAAGCGAAAGACCGAGTTATGATAGAAATTATATTTGAAAGATAGAAGCTATGGTTTCAAGCATTTGGCGCGAGGGAATTACAACGTACATAAGAGAAAAATTTGCATAGATCGTAACTCGCCTCGGTAGCTCAGTTGGTAGAGCACTTGGCCTGGAAAGCCAAGGGTCCCGGGTTCGAGTCCCGGTCTAGGCGAAAATTTTTCTCTTCAAATATAATTTATCCTTCTATGAGAAGTGTTAAATTAATAATAAAAATCGTTATGATAGAAATGTTTGCATTTAATAAGCTGATTGTAAGGTTAGTACATAGAGTCCGAGTTAAACTACGAGTATTCAGGTATTGTTTTATAATGTGACATTGTGTTGGTAAGAGCAAGCAGACAGCCTGACTCCACCAAACATATGTTATAGTTTCATAAAAATTTCTTCCAAGAAATATTTCAATATCTTTATGCATTTTTAGAATGTCATTTAATGATTGGGATTCTTTTGAACTAAATACAAGAGAGATGCATGTCACTTTATGAATTCCCATCTATTTCCCAGTTGTTTTCAAATTCCCGACTTATTTCCGAGTTTCAAGATATTCCCGACTGCTAGATGCTCTGAACTCGAACACCTTCATTAATCTATTATAGCAAGGTCGAAAAATTCTCCTAACAAATAAGTTGCGCTCCTTTACTATAGGATGCCCAAATAATTAGGAAAAATATGCTAGATTAAAACATGCAATCAAATTGACATTGGAGAACTTAAATGCTGGAATTTTAAAGCTGACCATAACCCCTGGCTTTAAGAGGGTTAATTTCCAAAGAAAAACATATTCAGGATTTTCATGTCCTGAAAAATCCATCAACCTAGTCAGGTTAAAATCTGCAATCCTTGGAGCCTGAAGTACGGTAACAACTAGTCCATTGGGACAGACAACAAGAATTTAAAAACTGAATGAAATAATTAATGAATGTAATTTTTAATATTAACTATGTTTTTTTTTTTTTTTTTACCCCAGACAACAAAAAATCTGGGATTTATCAAATTGATTGCAAAGATTGCAACAAGATATATATAGGAAAAACAAAAAGGAACTTGGAAACTCGTAAAAAAGAGCACTTCAGAAACATAAAGAATGGAGAAATTGAAAAATCAGCTATAGCAGCACATAGTTTATTAGAGCATCATAGGATTGAAAAAGAAGCAAAACTTTTAAAACATTTATCAAAACCTTTGGATTTAACAGTTTGGGAAAAAATATATATTCAAAAAAACCATACTAGAACTATGAACTTTGAGATTCCGGAAGAACCAAGCTTGATTACAAAGTTCTTAAAAAATACAATAGATAGCAGTTTAGGAAATGATTCATTCAAAATAACACCAGATGGCAGTTTGAAGAGGAATTCCTTCAAAAGAACACCAGAAGGCAGTCTAGATAATTACCGGCAAAAAGGAGAAAATATTGACAGTCGTGAAAACAGCTGACGATGACGACAAAGTGTCGCCGATACTGCAGTGCTGTGTTTAAAGAAACATAGATGTATGAGGTAAGAAAAATTCACGATTCATTTAATTATTATTAACTATGTTTATTAACATGAGAGTTAAGTTACATATTTCTTATATCAATCACTTATTTTATCAACAAAACATGACTTATAATCATGTATATAAATGTGAAACATTAAGTTATAACTACAAACAGTGAAAACAAAGCTATCATTTGTACAACATTAGCAGCTGTACTTATGACTGATGCAGTTTTCTGTAACGGATCAGCACTATCATGTCTTGAACATGTCACATTTTCAAACTGTGTCCATTCTCTATCTTTACATGCAGGTCCTTCTCCAGACTCATTAAGTATATTTATGTCTTTCTCTTTGCTCCACTGCCATAGAGGGTAAAGCTTACAGTCACAATCAAAAGGATTTCCTTCAAGTGAAAGTTTTTCTAGATCCAAATGTTTAATAGCATTCACATTCAAGGTACGCAAATTGTTTTTAGCAAGATCAAGAATTTTTATTGGAGTCTTCATAAAAAGTCGAGTTGATATATGAGTGAGGTTGCAATCTGACATATATAAGTAATCCAAGTCATTAAGATCTTCTAGGAAGTAAGGGGGTAACTCTGATATGGGATTGTGAGAAAGGCTAAGCATGTCTAACACATCTAACCCTCCAAATGCATCTTTATCTATTCTTTCTATGCTGTTGTTATTAAGAGAAAGTTCATAAAATGACTGATTAGCAAATATTCCTGTATTTATAAAATTTCCAAGTTTATTATTAGAGAGATCAATTTTCTTTAAAAATGGCATATTAAAAGAATTTTTATGAATAGAAGAAATTGAATTTGTTGAGAGATTCAACCTATATAATCCATTTGCTCCAAAAAATACATTGTCTTCCAATTCTTCTAAACAATTATGATCCAAAACTAAAGTATCTAAGGAAGTCATATTTTCAAAAGCTCCAGATTTAATAGATTTTATTCTATTATTGCTTAAATCTAAGCGATATACTTCAGATAAGCCAGAAAAAGTTCCAGCTTCAATTACTTGTAAAGAATTATTAGCAAGAGATAGGTCATTTACATTTTTCAAAACATGTAAAGCATTTTTTTCAATTACTTCTATTTTGTTATTTTCAAAAGAAATTGATTCTATGTTTTCAAAACTGCTAAATGTATCATGAGGAATACGTGTAATTAAATTATTTTCTAATGTTAACTTTTTTAGATTTGAAAGCCCTTCAAATGTGTGTGATGTAACTGATTTTATTTTATTTCCATCTAGAAACAAATGCATAAGAAAAGTAAGTGTTTTAAAAGAGCCATCCTCAATTACTTCAATATTTGAATTCTTTAAACTTAGAACATCTAAATTAACCAGATATTTGAAAGTATCAGAATTGATAATGTTTATTTTATTATCATCTGAAAGCAACCTTCGCAGTTTGTTTAGATTGACTAATACTTTTGGATTATAATGTGTAATCTTATTTTTGGAAAGATTGATTGTATTCAAAAATTTGATATCTTTGAAATAATCCTCTGAAAATTCTGTTATTCCATTTCCTTCCAAATTTATTTTTAATCCATTTAAATGAAGTGTTAGATGCCCCTTGAAGACCTGAAAAACTACCTGCTTCTAAATCTGTTATATTATTATAAACCAGATTAAGATAATTTAGTTTAGACAATCCTTCAAATGAACCAGTGTGCAGAGTATGTATATTATTATGTGCTATTTCTAAAACTAACAGTTTATTTAAAGTTTTGAATGTTCCTGGTAATAAAGCTTCAATACTATTATTATTCAAATCTAAATCTTCAAGGGAAGATAGAGCTTCAAACGTGTTCAAAGGGATTGATTTCAATTCATTATTGTTTAAATAAATACGTTTTATATTTTGTAAGCCATCAAATATTTCATTATTGACAGTATGTAAATTATTCCATGAAAGATCCAACAATGTAAGACTTTCAAGTGATTCAAATGTTTTTGGCTCAAATTCAGTTATTTTATTATGATTTATTATTAGTTTCTGCAGGTGTGTTAAACCTTCTAATGCATTTGAACCAATTTTTTATAATATTATTATATCTCAAATCTAGAATCTCTAATGCTTGGAGACCATTAAACATTTTATCATCTATATATTCTAGAACATTTTCACTAAGATCTAATTCTTCCAGTGTTCTCAAATATTCAAATGTATTAGGTAAAACTGATGTCAGGTTATTTGTAGATAAATGGAGGATTCTAAGTTTATCTAATCCAGTGAATGTCCCCAATTCTAAGCTAGTAATTGCATTTCCGCTGAGACGAAGCTGTTCTAAAGATTTCATAGATTTGAAGGTGTCTTTGTGTATATTTGTAAGTCCACAGGAAACTATAGATAATTTGACGAGATTGGAAATTTTTGTGAAACTTGTTTCAATGAGTGAAGTAACATCATTATGATGGATTTCAAGATATATCACTTCAGCAGGAATATCTGAAGGAATGTCAGTAATACTATTGTTAAAGCAAGAGCCTGAAGTTTTACTCCAGCTGCAAGGTGATGTTTCACTTTTCGAAATTCCAATAATTCCTGTTAGGAATATAATCACCAGATTAAATGAAGTTGTCATCCTACAAATAAAAAAAGGAACATTCAAGTTTATATAAAATAATATTATAAATTCTACACTAATATTATTACTATCAACTCACTGGCACCATTGAAGAAATGGTTCATAGCTGTAAACATAAGCTCTCTAATATATTCCAAAGTTATTCAAGTGCAAATGACAGTCTATGAATCTTGGAATGAAATACATGTTTAATAACTGCTACTTCTTCAATAACTTTGGTTACATCTTGTTGTATTGACATGTTTATTCATGTTCCGTCATACATTTACTTCACATAATATTTAACATTAACATATGCACATAAAAAAGACAAATATAATGTAGGGGTGAGTTATTTTGGTTAGATTTGTAAGTCAATGAGGGTTATTTTATTCTTTTAATTTATAGCATGTTTTCATAAGTTGGCTGTCCTGTTGTATCCATAATTCATAGTTATCTTTTAGTATTATGTAGTACTGATATATCTTTTTTAGGTTATTTTTATCTCAACTTGTTATTCATTTGACAGATATTTTCCTTACTTTCACAGGACAACCCCCTTTCACCCTCCCATATATGATATGAAAAGAAAAATAAATAAGTTTTGTGTGTTTTCATCTTACCTCATAAATCGTTGCTTTTGTAAGACATGTTTCAAAGCTTCTATACCAACTGACAATGAAGCACAGAAGCTTTGAAACTCATCTCACAAAAAACAATACTACATAACTTAATAAAACTTATTTATTTAGGGAATCTCACAATGTTACTTCCTAATACATTTTCATAAGAAAAATTAATTCCTGAACTGGATTTAAACTTGAGTATGGATCATGCCATCTCAAGTGGTCTAATTTTTAATGTTATCCACACTGACCATCACCAATTTTACTGAAACTTGGCGTGGCTTCAGGTCCACCCTAAAAATGAACCTCTGCAATATTTCAAATCATAATATCAAGTGTTTGGGAAACTATGACCTTTCATGTGGAGGCCTGTTTGATCAATCCATCAAGAAACCGAACAACAGTCAATTTTTAACTTTTTGTTACTGCAAGGCAAATGCAAGTAGGGACCTCTTGTTTCTACGTCTTGCACAACTTTTTATTCTTCTTCTTCTTCGTTCCAAGTATTAGGCCAAGGCCTGTTACGATCCTATAGAAAATTTTCCCTTATGGGAAATTCTCGTATAAGACTTGAAAGCATAATAATAGTCCCTTCGATTGGTTGCTGGCTAAAGGAAGACAAGACCAGTGATGGGGGTGCCATTTTATAGACTCTGGTCAGGCTTTTCTGGAGAAGAAAAGAAAATAAATGAAAGAAGAAATGGAAGAAAGGAAAGACTCCCTAGCCCCCGGATGCCCTAATAGCATCGGGGTAAAAAAAAACAAGAGTTAACCAAGAGAGGTTAGATAGTAAAGTTAAAAGAGTGCAAAACACAAGTAAGTGGAAGAAATGTTTTGCACAGCTTGGGCACCTTGTGGTCGCCATCCACATATCCCCTATATGAGGACCCCTGAGGGAAACTTTTTATTCTAAATCCAAAAAACGTAGTCCGACAGAAGGAAGTCCACTTTAGGAGTCACCAGCATGGATAAAGTTGCCTAACAAAATCTGTCATATCAAATTTTAGTCCTTCTTTAGGACAAAATATCTCCGATTCCGATTGAGGGTTTTTCCACTTTTCAGCGGTTGCCCTTTTACCAGCCGGCTGCTGGCCCTTCACATCCACATGTGTCAATCACAGATGTAGATGATCAAAAGCCAGTGTAGGGGTGACATGTGGTTAGCATGTCGAGTCCCCCAGCCGTTATAGCTGGTTCCTCAACCTGGAGCCGCTACTTATTGTAGCTACCCAATTGCCTCACGATGCTGGGTGGGCACCGGTCCCATACTGGCCGAAATACCATGAGAAAATTTCTTCCCCCATGGAGACTCGAACCAGCGCAAGTCCCGTAGCTCTGTGCCAAGGCTTCCTACCTTAACCGCTCGGCTACAGCGCGGGACTCAAAATATCTCAAGAACAAAAAACAAATGGAGACTAATATTTGGTGAATTTGTTAATGGTGGTTGAGATAGTGCACTTCCCAAATATCTTTATTCATAGCCACTTATCTAGGATTATACTGGATCATAAACATGGTGCCAAATAAGCAATTGTTAAAAGTGAGCTATGTTCTAGCTCAAATAACATGAGTTACGTCATCTCAAATGTTGTTTTCTTTAGTACCATTAGGAAGAGCACATCTTCATCTACAAGAATCAACTTATTTCATTTTTGAGCCCATTCAATGATGGGATGAAAAGTAAAGTGCTAAATGTGCAATTGTTAAAAGTGAGCTATGTTCAAGCTGACTAGAATATACTTACTTACTTACTCACTGGCACTATCGAACCCGTAGGTTTATGGCAGCGCGGACATAAGCTCTCCATACATCCCTATCCTGAGCTAATGCTTTCCAATCATTCCCTGTATAATCTACTTCCCTCAAATCATAGTTAATGTTGTTCTCCCATCTCATTCTTGGTCTACCAACTGGGCGTTTTCCCTCTGGCTTTCCTACAAGAAGCTTCCATGCACATCTTTCATTCCCCATATGTGCAACATGTCCTGCCCATCGCAGTCTACGAGACTTAACTGTTCTTATTATATCTGGCTTCCTATAAAGACCATGTAGTTCATTGTTATGAAGTCTTCTCCATTCACCTGTCTGTTCATCTCTCTTTGGTCCAAAAATTTTCCTAAGAACTTATACTCGTAATCTCCTTTCCTCCCTTAAAGTAAGAGTCCATGTTTCACACCCATATAACTTTGGCATGGGTTCCCTGAAGTAGTCCCCGCCCGGAGAACCGAATGGGGGACTATTTGACCTCTGGAAAATTTTACCCCAGATGAACCCATGTCCGCATTTCTTGACGGTTGTATTTTTACGGTGAAAGATCGTCACTCTTTCGCCCAAGGTACTTTTTTCGTCTGGCTTATCATCTTCGACCAGTTCGGCATGGGTAACCCTATCGGCAGCAATGCTACCGCCGGCATAGCTCTCAGGATCATTTAAGAACGCAAGCCACTCCACCACGACAAGGTAAAGATACCATGGAGAGGCTGACTAGAATATACTGTTCAAAATTTTCTAAAGGGTCTTTTGGTTTTTTTACAAGTATCTGAACCCCAGGTGTACTAATTAATTGAAATTTGGGCCCTTCTTCCAACTGGAACTTATGTCTGCACTATTTAGGCCTATGCTATTAACATTGTTATCTGATTTCCCTTCCAGCTCTACAACTTCCTCAAACTTCACTAATATTATTACTTGCGTCGTCAGTTGATCCTTCTATTGAAACATCACTAAAAAAAGTTGCACCTAACTAACTAACTAACTAACTCACTGGCACTATCAAAACCGTAGGTTCATAAGCTCTTCACCACATCCCTTTCCTGAGCTAATGTTTTCCAATCATTCCCTGTATAATCTACTTCCTTCAAATCATGGTTAATGTTATTCTACTACCTCATTCTTGGTCTGGGCGTTTTCCCCCTGGTTTTCCTACAATAAGGTTCCATTCACGTCTTTCATTCCCCATGAAAAAACTTGCATCACTGTCATTAATTTCATAATCAGAAATGTTTTCAATTAAATAGAAGTTGATAGATTCTCTTAAAACACGCTGTTTTTCCTAACCGACATAAATTCCAAACACTATATAATATGAGTCCACCGCTGTTGTCTCAAGGTAGCATGCTGCCTTGTCACACAGCGGGCCTGGGTTCGATTCCTGGTCGGGACAGGCTACTGGGTGAGGCTTTTCTCAGGGTTTTTCCTCACCTGTAAGACAAATGTCAGAAAGCTTAGAGCCCAACAGTCCCTGAAAATCATCCGGCCATCATCATCATCATCCATCACCAGTGTGGAAAGCAATGGGAAGCTACCACACCTATAATTCCTTAGTAAAGCTGCAAAGCATAGCAAGAAAATGATATAATTGCAGTGAAAGACCTGCCCTCAGGCAGAATTACTGTAGATAGATAGATAGATATAATACAAAATTTAACTAGTCGGACTCCGACAACACATAATGGTAACTATTGAAAACTGAAAAAAGATGTTTCACAATACCTTACAACAGTCTGGAAAACAAATAAAGCCATCCAACCCCTCCACAAGCTACGTAGTTTTAGTCTGGACTTGCAAGAAACTCCCTGACGTAATATTCCATCATTGCCATTGTGAGTGGTAGCAGTGAAAAATTAAAGTGCCACTTGAGTAAGTCGCATTATTTGACAGTGTGGTGGACAACAAGCAATTTCTCATTATGTTCAAGCTTACTTTCATCCCATAATTGAACAGACTCAAAAATGAGATGAGTTAATTCTAGTAGATGAAGATGTGCTCTTTCTAATGGTACTAAAGAAATCAACATTTTGAGATGACGTATTTGAACATAGCTCACTTTTAATAATTGCAAATTGGCACCATGTTTATTATCTAGTATAATCCTAGATAGGGGGCATGCCGTAGCGTAGTAGTTAAGGCACTGCTCTACAAGCCGGCAGGTCGAGGGTTCGAGTTCCAGTGGGGTCAGGACTTTTAAACTGACCCAAACCTTCTGGTGGCACTATGGCCCTGGGGTCGACTCAGCTTCTAATGGAAATGAGTACCAGACGCTTGTTCTGGGGGTAAAAGCGGCCGTCACGCAGGGCTGACAACCTGGCTGACATCAAGTGCCGATTGTCTAGAAAAAGTTGGAGCCTTAACCTCCTATTACCCCAAGGGCCTCATGAGGCCTGTAGTGGGATCACTTATAATCCTAGATAAGTGGCTATGAATAAAGATATTTGGGAAGTGCACTATCTCATCCACCATTAACAAATTTACCAAATATTAGTCTCTGTTTGTATTTTGTTCTTGAGATATTTGGTCCTAAAGAAATACTAAAATTTGATATGACAGATTTTGTTAGTCTCTTTGATCCATGCTGGTGACTCCTAAAGTGGACTTTCTTTTGTCAGACTACATTTTTTGGATTTAGGATAAAAGGTTGTGCAAGACATAGAAATAAGAAGTCCCTACTTGCATTTGCCTTGTAGTAACAAAGAGTTAAAAATTGAATGTTGTTTGGTGTCTTGATGGATTCATCAAACAGGACTCCATATGAAAGGTCATAGTTTCCCAAACACTTGATATTATGATTTGAAATTTTGCAGAGGTTCATTTCTAAAGAGGTTCCATACCTACACCAAGTTTCAGCAAAATTGAACACGTTGAGCGTGGGGGCACTAGACCACTTGAGATGGAATGACCCGTCCTCTAACTTTGTACTTTAATGTCATAACAAATAGTCCACTAAGACATTCCAGCACAACTATTTATTTTTTCTCCTTATATATAATTAAAATAGACAATAAAAATAGTAAAATCATGATAGTGATTCATATTTTATTTCTGCAAATTGAATGATTTAGAAATTTGAATACGTGACAGAATTCAAATACATAGGATTAATAATAATTAAAAATAGGAATGAGGTGCAAAAAGAAATTAAAGAGCTCAACTCTGGAAATGCGGCATACTATGCATTACAGGGCTCTTATCATTCTAATTTCTTTAAAAAAATGTTAAACTGAAAATATAAATATAAAATGTCCATTTTTCCAGTTACACAGTACTACATGGAAGCAAAACATGGTCTCTAACTTTAAGAGAGGGCAAAAAATTAAGAAAAATTGATAATAAAATGCTCAAGAAAATATTCAGACAAAGAGAGATGAACAGATACACAAATTGAGAAAACTACTTAACAATGTAATAAGAACAGTTAAGTCTCATAGATTGCAATTAACAGGTCATGTGGTATGAATGGGAAATGAAAGAGGGGCACATGGAATTTCTTGCAGGAAAGCCAGAGGGAAAGCACCCATTAGGTAAGTCAAGAATGAGTGTGAGAACAACATTCACATGATTTGAGAGGGGTAATTTATCTAGGGAATGACTGGAAAACATATAACTCAGGATAGGGATATATGGAGAGCCTATGTTTGTGTGGAGATGAACCTTCAGGTTTGATAGTGCTACTGAGTTATTTAGTTAACTGACTGACTGGAATTTATTTGTAAAATATTCAATTTAATTAAAAAAATTGATTTATAAAGGTTACATATATATATATATATATATATATATATATATATATATATATACACACTAGCTGGCCCGGCAAACTTTGTATCGCCTTTAAATATTTTTATGTTAATTTTTCCAATGTTTTAATAGTTATTCTGCTATTCAGGGCAGAAACAAATCCAACAAATCAAAGATCATAAAAATCAGTTGCCAGTTTGGATTCTCATCATCATCATCATCACCAAGAAGTCTCTCTATAGTAATATCATCTTGTGATATATTATAGTCAATTGAGGCATGGAGATTGTTTCTGTAATATTAGGCATATTATTATAACTAACAGACTTACTTACAGTTCAGTTATTCCATTCCTTAGGACCTTCATATGTTTTTAAATTGACATTCTTCTTAAATGTAAGATTTATGTCACATAGGCCTATACCAATTTGCGGAAATTCACTTGATATCTTATCATTCATGGTCTCTAGAACTGATTCGCCATATTGTTCAATGTCCCTTCTCGGTCCAGTTACATTTAAACTAAGTTGCTGTCTTTCAGTCAGATTACTTAAAACTAATACTTACACACGAAATTAATATTATTATCAATATATTGAAAATAAAATAAACACTGAACACACTTAAATTATGAAATAATCAATATTTGTAATTCAATTGAAATTCGTGTTGCAACAAAAAGCACAGCCACCTGGATCTCTCTTTGTTAAATAATAAACCTTACCAAATTACCTTACACCGCCATCTGTTAGAATCGTATGGAACTCACAGATAATTATAACTCTTTGTTAAATAATAAACAAATAATTTGCAATAAAAAATAATGTGACTATAAATTTAGTTACAAACTACCCTATGTCTCAAGTTGGATCAAACTGCACACAGTGTGCAAAATTTTATTAAAATCAGTTCAGTAGTTTAGGATTCCATCGCGGACAAACAATGTGACACAAAATTTTTATATATTAAGATATATATATATCTCAAATGCAAAAATATCAACATTTTTTAAGAATTTTAGGGTTAATGAATTCTATCTTCAAGCCACAGTTAGTCCAATAACATTCAAGACTAAAAGTGTATAAAACACTGGCTCTTCCATCTCTTTTGTATGGTAGCGAAATATGGATGTTGAAACAGAAGGATATACAGAGACTTAGATCTGCTGAAATGAGATACCTGCAGAATACACACTACTAGATCGCAAAAAAAAAAAATGAAGATATCTTAGGAGAATTACACATGGAACCTTTAGAAAACAAAATTTCTGATTATAAGTCAAGATGGATGCAACATATTCATCAATTGGAAGATCACAGCATACCCAAACAAATGTTCAGATATCAACCTGCAGGAAGAAGAAGACCAAGACATCCATTCAAAAGACTTCTGGATGGTGTTTCTTTTGAGGCCGAAACAGGTCAACAAATGGCCTAAATTCGTGAATGTCCTATGAGATGATGACATATATATATATATATATATATATATATATATATAAAATAACAGCTTACTTACATGAATAGCAGTCTTCAGTTTTCTTCTCATAATTAAAAAGTTACTAATATTCATATCATGTTTGTTTTCACTAAATTGAACTCTGTTATCTAATGACCTATGCTTTTTTATCAAATCCTGCAGGGAAATTCTAGTGCCATGAATAAAAAGTAATAATTATGAGGTCATCTGGGGGAATGTAAATAGAAGTAATTGTTCTATTAATATCAATTTCATTATTCTTGTTTTAAACTGCATAACACCTTAAACCAATACTGATGTAACTCCAACCAAAACATAGCATAAAAATAGGACTATTTTATTTAATATTAATCCATCCATCCATAGTAATTCTGTCCGAGGCCAAGTCTTTCACTGCTATCATAGCATTTTCATGCTATGCTTTGCAGCTTTACTAGGGAATAATAGGTGTGGTAGCTTCCTGTTGCTTTCTACATTGGTGAAGATGATGACGATATTGATAAGGATGATGATGACCGGATGATTTTTGGGGAAAGTTGGGCCCTAAAAATCCTAACATTTGTCTTACAGGTGAATAAAAATGCCGAAATAAACCTCACCCAGGAGACTGTCCTGACCGGGACTCGAACATGGGCCCACTGTGTGACAAGACAGCACACTACCTCGAGACCACAGCGGTGGACCTAATATTAATTATAGTATGTAAAGTGCCAAATATCGGCCACGGTGGACTAATGGTTATGCTCCTTGCCTCTGGTCCCGATGGTTGTGGGTTCAAACCTGGCCGGGGTCAATGGATTTTTTTAGGATGGAAAAATCCAAGGAGCAAGTCCTCCAGGAGGGACTTTAAGCCGTGGGTCTCGAGTCTGAAGATTTTCAGGCTCGTAAAAGATCCTTAAGCCTGAATGAAAAGGCCTCTAAGCAAAATTTACCGAATTTTCCCGTCCTAGTACTACCTTGGGTTCCTAGATGTCAGTATGTGGCAGAATGCTGACCAAGGACCACTCAAGTGACATCTATACGAAAACAAGTGTAACTAAATTAGTATGGTTCAAATTCTTCCCTGTAGGGGGACAGTGCCTAAATCTCTGTTAAGGGAAACATGGGCTTACAAGAAGAAGAAAGTGCCAAATGAAAAAAAAAACCTCATACTGAAAATAGTGTCACACTACGGGTCGTATGTTAGAACATTACTCTCTACTCAAATTACTTCCAATCACTAGTGAGCTGATTCACCGTGAGCAATTGCTGAGAACGAATTAACGGCCGACTTAACGGTCATGCACGAGAGTCGAAGTTTTCGTAATATTGGCAACGAATTACCCAGAATTCTCAGCGATAAAACCACTTCCGTTATTTTCGTCTGCTATAGAGGAATGCATTTATGCTTGCATCCCGCAAATAATACCGTATACAAACACGTCTGCGACACGCAATATTACGCCGATTCTCCTGTTCTTCCAGTTGAATTCTTTGGTAGACTCTATCAAATTCCTCTTCTCCGTGTATACCGAAAACATGATCGAAGTCTTCAAGGTCCGACATCTTGGATAAATGTTGGATAAAGCAGCAAAGTACATCGATTACCATCGGTTCCCTTCGGGATTTTAATTTGAGTTGCTCATGTAAGGTACCTCCGCAGGTAGCTTACAAATTTAACCAATTATTATCGCATGAACAGATTTCTGAGTAAGCAAAATCGTATTAGCATACAACTTGCTCAGCAGAGAAGGCATTTTACTGTCTAATGCGTCCAAACATGCGACCCTACATCTAAGTGTTCAGATTATGTCTGATTTTAGCTTAAACAGAATTTGGTCAAAGTAACGGATCTTTTGCTCCAATCTAAAGGTATGGTAAGTATCACACCATTCACTACACAATGAACATACACACTCATGGCAGGTCTGGTGGAGTGACTTCCTTGTGCAGATGTGATGGTGGAAACCATGGATTGCAACATGCGCTACTATGTGCCTTATCTCGTACACTTCCCACATCCATTCCTTACTGACCACGGTATTAGTAGTGTAGAAACTTTCACTAATGGAATCTCTCTTTATTCGGAGCTCTCATAGCAGTTCCTCATATGCTGGAGTAGATGGCAGAGTCATTTGTAGTCTCAGGTCTTCAATCAAGAAGGTCTTCCTGGCGGACATACACATATCACGAGAGAGCAAATTTTCTTCTTCTTCTTCACGGTTTAGGCTTATTTACTAGCCTGTTCCGGCTCCAAATTGCTGCTCTTTGCATCTTTTCTTTGGTCTTCCCAAACTTCTTCTTCCTCATGGTGAATAGCTGTATGCTGCTTTTGGTATTCTATTCTCAGTCATCCTTGCCAAGTGTTCTTTCCAGTTTGTTCTGTATTTCACTATTGTTGTGTTTAGTTCCTCTACTTTTAGTTGTTGTCTTAAGTTGTTGTTGAATTTTGATAAACTAAACATCCGCTTTAGATAAGTTAGTTTGAGACTTTCAAGTGCTTGTAGCTGTCTGCATGTAAGTTATAACCCATATGTGAGTGATGAAAATACTTTTTCCTGGAGAGCTCCATAGCTGTTTTTATTGACATTCTTTGTAGATGTCTGATGCCACTTATGCTTCTGATATGGCAGTGAGTCTTTCCTTTAGGTGTATTGAAAAGGTTGACACGGTAACTTGCATTGTAATTCCTAAGTATTTAAATTATTGTTTTGGCATCAGCATGTTTCTCACAGACCATTAACATATCCTGATTTGGGGTATAAATATAAATTGGAAACTTCACACCAAATGATGAAGACATAACATGTGATGTGAGAGAAGTATATTTTATCAGGTCGGACGTAAAGTTTCCCCATCATGAAGAAATCTATTTTAGGTCATGTGCCCTGTGACGGTAAACCCTACGAAGGTGGTCTTGATCTTTCCACTGAGATTATGGTCTTCCTTGGTTCCTAACGAAGATGGTCTTGATCTTTCCACCAATGTTTTGAGTATAATGGAATTCCAATTTTGGAAGTTGATTTCTATCCATTCTTCTCAGATGATTTTTTCATTCTTGTTGGTATCTTTGTATATCTTTATTTAAACTTGGTACTCCAAGTTTTTTTAATAATAGTGTTACTTTAGATGATGCAGTCTAGCAACTCCTAACAATGATCGTAAGAAACACATTTGGTTTACTCTAAATTTATGAGAATTAATTTTTTTTTAAATCCAAATTTAATTCATCCAAATGAATAGAAGGAATTGACTATCATACCAATCTATACAAAGGGAGATTAAACTGATGGCAACAACTACAGGGGCATCTCATTACTTTCAACTTTGTACAAAATTTTAACAAATATATTAGTAAGCAGACTTACTCCCTATATTGATGACATGTTAGGAGATAATCAATGTAGACATAGAAGAAACAAAATAGAATGTAATGACACTGTGCATCAACAAGGTGTATACTTCAAAATGGCATATGTTTCAATTAAGAGAGAGAAGTTATATAGTACCCTGCTGGAGTTTGGAATTCCTAAAAATTTAGTCGTATTTGAATGTGTCTAAGTCTAAATAATAGAAAGTGTAGGGTGTGTGTAGGCAAACAGTTTTTGGATACTTTTGAAATTCAAAATGGGTTAAAGCAAGGAGATACACTATCACCTCTACTATTCAATTCTGTATTTACTAGAACATGCCATCAAATATTTAGAGGATGAAGAAGGAATACAATTCAATGGCATTAATAAGCTGTTAGTTTATGCTGATGATATAGTATTATTAGGCGAAGGGAGGAGATACTAAGGGCCAACATGCATACACTATTGAGTAACACTAAGAAATTGGGACGGGAAGTAAACATCAATAAATCAAAATATACGTTCACACATAGAAATACATTATATAATGGAAATGGACAGTTAATGACAAATGAGAAATATTTTGAAGTGACTGAATTCAAATACCTAGGAATAATAATTACAAATATACAGGAATGTATGTCCTGAAAAATCGATTGACCTCATACAGGATAGAATCTGCAACTCTTGGAGTCTGAGGCAAGCATGGTAACAACTAGTCCATTGGAACTAACAACAAGAATTGAAAAATTGAATGAATTAATGAATAAACATAACTTTTTTATATCAACTATGTTTATTAACATGAGAGTTAAGTTACATATTTCTTATATAAATAACCGATTTCATCAACAAAAAAATATTTATAATTATGAAGACAATTTTCTGTATAAATGTGAAACATTAAGTTATAACTACAAACAGTGAAAATAAAAGCTATCATTTGTACAACATTAGCAGCTGTACTTATGACTGATGCAGTTTTCTGTAACGGATCAGCACTATCACGTCTTGAACATGTCACATTTTCAAACTTTGTCCAGTCTCTATCTTTACATGCAGGTCCTTCTCCAGAATCATTAAGTATATTTATGTCTTTCTCTTTGCTCCACTGCCATAGAGGGTAAAGCTTACAGTCACAATCAAAAGGATTTCCTTCAAGTGAAAGTTTTTCTAGATCCAAATGTTTAACAGCATTCACATTCAAGGTACGCAAATTGTTTCTAGCAAGATCAAGAATTTTTAGAGGAGTGTTCATAAAAAGTCGAGTTGATATATGAGTGAGGTTGCAATCTGACATATATAAGTAATCCAAGTCATTAAGATCTTCTAGGAAGTAAGGAGGTAACTCTGATATGGGATTGTGAGAAAGGCTAAGCATTTTTAACACATCTAACCCTTCAAATGCATCTTTATCTATTCTTTCTATGCTGTTGTTATTAAGAGAAAGTTCATAAAATGACTGATTAGCAAGTATTCCTGTATTTATAAAATTTCCAAGTTTATTATTAGAGAGATCAATGCTACTTAAAGATGACAAATTAAAAGAATTTTTATGAATGAAGGAAATTGAATTAGTTGAGAGATTCAACATATACAATCCACTTAGTCCAACAAATACATTGTCCTGCAATTCTTCTATACAATTACAATCCAAACCTAAAGCACCTAAGGAAGTCAGATTTTCAAAAGATCCAGATTTAATAGATTTTATTCTATTATTACTTAAATCTAAGAAACTTATTTTAGATAAGCCAGAAAACATTCCCACTTCAATAACGTGTAAAGAATTATTAGCAAGAAATAGATAATTTACATTTTGCAAACCATGAAAGGCATTTTTTTCAATTACTTCTATTATGTTATTTTCTAAAGAAATTCTCTCAATGTTTTCAAAATTGCTAAATGCATAATGAGGAATATGTGTAATTAAATTATTATCTAATGTTAACTTTTTTAGATTTGAAAGCCCTTCAAATGTGTGTGATGTAACTGATTTTATTTTATTTCCATCTAGAAACAGATGCACAAGAAAAGTAAGCGTTTTAAAAGAGCCGTCCTCAATTACTTCAATATTTGAGTTTCTTAAACTTAGAACATCTAAATTAACCACATATTTGAAAGTATCAGAATTGATAATGTTTATATTATTATCATCTGAAAGCAACCTTCGCAGTTTATTTAGATTGACTAATAACTTTGGATCAAAATGTATGATCTTGTTTTTAGAAAGATTGATTGTATTTAAAAATTTGATGTCTTTGAAACAATCCTCTAAAAATTCTGTTATTCTATTTCCTTCCAAATTTATTTTTAACCCATTTAAATGATGTGTTACATATCCTTGAAGACCTGAAAAACTACCTGCTTCTAAATCTGTTATATTATTATAAACAAGATTAAGAAAATTTAGTTTGGACAATCCTTCAAATGAACCAGTGTGCAGAGTATGTATATTATTATGTGCTATTTCTAAAACTAACAGTTTATTTAAAGTTTTGAATGTTCCTGGTAATAAAGCTTCAATACTATTATTATTCAAATCTAAATCTTCAAGGGAAGATAGAGCGTCAAATGTATTCAAAGGAATTGATTTCAATTCATTATTGTTTAAATAAATACGTTTTATATTTTTTAAGCCATCAAATATTTCATTATTGACAGTATGTAAATTATTCCATGAAAGATCCAACAATGTAAGACTTTCAAGTGATTCAAATGTTTTTGGCTCAATTTCAGTTATTTTATTATGATTTATTATTAGTTTCTGCAGATGTGTTAAATCATCTAATGCATTTGAACCAATTTTTACAATGTTATTAGAACTCAAATATAGAAACTCCAATGCTTGGAGCCCATGAAACATTTTATCATCTATATATTCTAGAACATTTTCACTAAGATCTAATTCTTCCAGTGTTCTCAAATATTCAAATGTATTAGGTAAAACTGATGTCAGGTTATTTGTAGATAAATGGAGGATTCTAAGTTTATCTAATCCAGTGAATGTCCCCAATTCTAAGCTAGTAATTGCATTTCCACTAAGACGAAGCTGTTCTAAAGATTTCATAGATTTGAAGGTGTCTTTGTGTATATTTGTAAGTCCACAGGAAACTATAGATAATTTGACGAGATTGGAAATTTTTGTGAAGCTTGTTTCAATGAGTGAAGTAACATCATTATGTTGGATTTCAAGATATATCACTTCAGCAGGAATATCTAAAGGAATGTCAGTAATACTATTGTTAAAGCAAGAACCTGAAGTTTTACCCCAGGTGCAAGGAGATGCTCCACTTTTCGAAATTCCAATAATTCCTGTTAGGAATATAATCACCAGTTTAAATGAAGTTGTCATCCTAAAAATTAAAAAAAATACAAGTTTACATAAAATAATAATCTACATTCTACACTAATATTATTACTACGAACACACTGGCACCATCGAAGAAACAGGTTCATAGCTGCAAACATAAGCTCTCTAACATATTGCAAAGTTATTCAAATGCACATGAGAGCCTATGAATCTTGGAATGGAATACATGTTAATAACTGCTACTTCTTCAATAACTTTCTACTAACATGTTTGTCTACATATTTAATCATGTTTCCATCATACATTTACTTCACATAACGTTTTAGCAATCACTTTGAAATTCATAACACTTAACAATAACATATGCTACACAAAAAGGACAAATATAAGGTAGGGGTGAGTTATTTTGGTTAGATTTGTAAGTTTATGACTGATGTCGGTTATTCTTTTAGTTTATACCATGTTTTCATAAGTTGGCTATTGTTGTATCCACAATTTATAGTTATCTTTTTAGTATTATGTAATATTGATATAACTTTTTTAGGTTATTTTTATCTCAACTTCTTATTCAATTGTCCATACTTTCTGTGCACAACCCCCTTCCCAGCTATATATGATATGAAAAGAAAAATAAATAAATAAAGCTTCTGTGGCAATTGACGATGAAGCACGGAAGCTTTGAAACACGTCTTACGAAAACAAAAATTAATGAAGTAAAATGAAAACAGACAAAACTTATTCATTAAGAGAACCTCATAATTTATTCCAAATATATTTTCATAATAAAATAAATGCCTGAATCGAGATTTGAACCTAAGTCCTCAAACTTTCTACATTAATGTCATACCAAACAGTCCATGAAGGCATTCCAGCATAAATATTTATTTTTCCATCTTATATATAAATAAAATAGACAATAAAAATTGTAAAATCACGACAGTAATTTATATTTTATTTCTGCAATTGAGTGATTTGGAAATTCTGTATACGTGAACAGAATTCAAATACATAAGATTAATAATTATAAATAGGAATAAGGTGCAGAAAGAAATTAAACATAGCTCAACTCTGGAAATGCAACTTATTATACATTACAGGGCTTTGGTCATTCTAACTTCTTTAAAAAAAAGTTAAACTGAAAAAATATAAAATGTCCATCATCCGATTATACAGTCTTAGATGGAAGCGAAATATGGTCTCCAACTTTTAGAGTGGACAAAATATTAAGAGAATTTGAGAATAAAATGCTTAAGAAAATATTTGGACAAAGAGAGATGAACACACAGACAAATGGAGAAAACTACATAACAGTATAATAAAATGAGCTAAGTCTCACAGACTGCAATTAAGAGATCATATGGTATGAATTAGAAATGAAAGAAGGGCACATGGAAACTTCTTGCACGAAAGCCAGAGGGAGAGCACCTATTAGGTAAGCCAAGATTGAGTGAGAGAACAACATTTACATGATTCAAAAGGGGTAATTTATCCAGGAAATGACTAGAAAACTCAGGATAGGGATATATGGAGAGCCTATGTTTGTGTGGCCATGAACCTCCATGTTTCATGGTGCCAGTGAGCTATTTCAATTAATTGTCTGACTGAAATTTAACTGTAAAATATTCAATTTAATTAAAAAAATTGATTTATAAAGATTAAAATACAGTAAAACTTAAATTTGAAGAGAACAATTTTTGCGCAGACTGGAACCCAAACTCGGTACCTGGTAGCTCAGTTGAAAGAGCATTGGTACGGTAAACCAAAGGTCCCGAGTTTGTGTCCCGGTCTGGGCGAAAATTTTTCTTTTCAAATTTAATTCATCCTTCAATGAGATGTGTTATATTAATAATAAAAAAATATCACAGTAAAACTTGTTTATTCCAGAATATGAATAATGTGCAAATGTGTCAAATGTGAACAAATTTATTGGTCCAGGCAAAATAATAGTTATTTTACGTGTTTTTATCTTGTATAGAATGGAATCTGTCCTACGTGGAAACGGAAGGATATTTCTACACAATTCATGAAAAAGAAATGTTTATAAGGCGGAAAGATAGGGAGAGAAATAAATTAGTTTCTACTTCATTGAATTCCCGTTAGGCGAATTAACAATAAGTGATGATTCCTGCCACCGGGAGAAGTAGAGTTTCTACCTGTATCTGGAATTTTCTTTCGGCTTCACTGCACACTCGTTTTATAAAATACAGGTTCATTTAACAAATATTTGGTGTGTGACATCTGTCTTACAAATAACCAGTGCACTGTAAAATCTTAAATTAGTTTAAGATCTGAGACTGATTATGTACATATCTTTCACAGGTAGCGTTCTGAATTTACGGAATAAAGATCGTTAAATCGTATATATCATTGTAATTAATGAAAAAGTGAAAGCGATTGAATATAAAGAAAAAACAAACTCTCAGTATGCAAAATAATGACTTAATTTAAATGTGGAAAAACCCAAGTTTATGAGATTTTAAAACACAAAGAAAAAATCATTAATGAATGGACACAAGAAAATGGTCAAATGAAGAGGACAGAAAAAAAAAAAGAAGGAATCAACTTGGTGTGGAGGTGTTTTACAAGTCCACGATCGAAAAATCTCCAAATTTCAGAACCGATGCTTCAAAGTCAAGCTCTAGCTGCTGCTATATCCCTAGGGAATAACAATTTCAAGGCATCTTCGGGTTGATTGTGGACAGTTTTAAAAGATGACACAATGTAGTGTGGAATGAAATTTTGCAGGGAATCAAAGGATGTGGATGAAAGTATAGTTAGTGAGTGGAAATGGAAACTGCATACTTTAATTTCAGGATACGCACCTAAGAGACATTTTTAATGCTGATGAAATGGGACTGTTTTTTTCACACTTTACCGTCGAAGTCGCTCATGCATACTATACTTCATTTTCCAATGGCAGTGCAACTACAATTAATACAAGATATATAAAAAGACATTTATGGTGCTCTATATCTAAGATTGGTTAATATTTTTTTTATAATGCGGAATGTTGTCTAATGTGAAAAAAAAAATTGGTCCCATGCGATTCTGTTTTGAACAAGTTTTACTGTATATAAAATAACAGCTTACTTACATGAATAGCAGTCTTCAGTTTTCTTCTCATAATTAACAAGTTACTAATATTCATATAATGTTTGTTTTCACTAAATTGAACTCTGTTATCTAATGACCTATGCTTTTTTATCAAATCCTGCAGGGAAATTCTAGTGCTATAAACAAAAAATAATAATTATGAGGTCATCTGGGGTAAATGTAAATAGAGGTAATTGTTTTATTAATTATTATTATAATAATTATTTCATTCTTCTTACATTTGAAGAGAAAAATTTTCGCCCAGACTGAGACTCGAACCTGGGACCTTTGGCTTTCTAGGCCAATGCTCTACCATCTGAGAAGTGTTAAATTAACAATAAAAACACTCATTCTTCTTGTTTTAAACAGCATTATACCTGTACCACATACTGATATAACTCCATCTAAAACAATATTAAAAAACCTCATAGTGTTATTTCCTATCTACATAACTTAATAGTAATATAATGTTACAATATATTACTGTGAACTAATACCTCAACGGAAAATCATCATGAATTTTACTAGTATCGAATCTAAAACACAGTATAAAGAAATACCGTATTTACTTGTATACTTCACCCCCAAGATTTTTCATATATATATTTTTTAATTCACCTCTGATAAAATGTGCATTAGTAAGAGTGTTATTCCTTCACAGCGTCAGTGTCGTTAAACTCAACTATGGGAAGAAAATATAGGTTACACTGCAAATTTCAAGTTCTTCTTGTATCTTGTAAGCCCATATTTCCCGTAACAGAGATTTAGGCACTCTCCCCCCAACAGGGAAGAATTTGAACCATACTAATTTAGTTACACTTGTTTTCGTATATATTTCATTTGAGTGGTCCATGGTCAGCGTTCTGCCTCATACTGACATCTAGGAAACCAAGGTAGTACTAGGACGGGAAAATTCAGTAAATTTTGTTTAGAGGCCTTTTCATTCTGGTTTAAGGATCTTTTACGAGCCTGAAAATCTTCAGACTCGGGACCCACGGCTTAAAGTCCCTCCCGGAGGACTGGCACCTCAGATTTTTCCATCCCAAAAAATCAATTGACCCCGGCCAGGTTTGAACCTGCGACCCTCATGACCAGAGGCAAGGAGCATAACCTATAGTCCAAATAATTAAATTTGTTTACTCGTTCTAAAATTTCATTATCCAAAACAATTTTGCTAGGTATAGAGTATTTCCCACAAAAGGCCATCACTTTAGTTTTCTTTGTATTGATTTCCATATTGTACCTTTTTTGCAATTATATTAAAATTGCGTATAGAATACTGTAAATCTGTTTCTGTTGGAGCTATTAATACCAAATCATCTGCAAAAAAGCAAAGAGTCTATTTTATGATTTCTATTAATTTGGATAGAACCGTGTCTCATCTGTCACGAATCTTGGAGTATTCTATCCATTTATATGATAAAGAGCAAGGGCGAGAGACCACATCCTTGTCTTATGCTCCTATTAATTTCGGTCTATTCTGTTTGTGTGTTATTGATTCAAACTGAAATCAAATTTGTTTTATAGATATTGTATGTGAGAGAGCAAATTCTGATAAACCAAACATCTGCTTCAGGTATTTGGTTTGAGAGTTTCAAGCACGTCTGCTTGATAGGTAAGTTATAACCGATATGTGAGAGATGAAAATACTTTTAGCTGGAAGAGTTTCATAGCTGTTTTTATTGACATTCTTTATAGATTTCAAATGTCACTTATGCTTCTGATTTGGCAGTGAGTCTTTCCTTTAGGTGTACTGAAAAGGTTGACACGGTTACTAGCATTGTAATTCCTAAGTATTTAAATTGTTAATTAAATTAATGTTTTTATTACCTCACCTCATATCCTTTTTCTTCTATACTGCAGTTTCGGAGCTTATCTCCATCGTCAGTAGCCTCTGGTCGACCGGTGTTATGTCGTTTCTTGGCGGTAAGTAAGAAGGAAACCGCCAAGAAACGACATAACACCGGTCGACCAGAGGCTACTGACGATGGAGATAAGCTCCGAAACTGCAGTATAGAAGAAAAAGGATATGAGGTGAGGTAATAAAAACATTAATTTAATTATTAAATTAAACCTCATAGTGTTCTTTCCCTGTGAAAGTTAAATATTTAAATTGTTTGTTTTGGCATCAGCGTGTTTCTCACAGACCATTAATTAACATATCCTGATTTAGGGTATAAATATAAATTGGAAACTTCACACCAAATGATGAAGCCATAACATGTGATATGTGAGAGAAGTATATTTTATCAGGTTGGATGTAAAGTTTCTCCATCATCATCAAGAAGAAATCCATTTTAGGTCATGTGGCCTGTGATGTTAAACCTTACGAAGGTGGTCTTGATCTTTCCACTGATGTTTTGAGTATAATGGAATGCCAATTTTGGAAGTTGATTTCTTTCCATTTTCTCAGATGATTTTTCTGTTCTTGTTGGTATCTTTCTGTCTTCTTCTTCCTTTCATGTGATAGACCTAGAGGTCTGTTACGGTCTCAATCCAACGTTTGAAGGGTCTGCACAATGATCTCTTGTCTGGTAATTTAAGATCTGACGTGGTATTCTTGTTCTGCTCATTCTTCGTACGTGAGATTTCCAGTTGTTTCTGTATTTTTGTACATATTCCATGACAGATTCTGTTTGTAATTCTTTGAGAATGTCAGAATTCCTTTTATGGTCTGTCCTTGAATAGCCCGCAGTACGTCTCATAAATATCATTTCTGCCGCAGTTAGTCTTTGTTCATCTACACTGCGAATTGTCCAGGCCTCACTGCCGTAACATAATATGGGTCTGGACAGTGTTTTATAAATTCTAGTTCGTGTGTGTTACTGTACTGTATTTGGCTTGAAAATATTATTTATAATTCCTGTTACTCTGTTAAATCTTATAATTTTTTGACTAAAATCTTTTTCTTCTTCGTATGTAACTTGGTATCCAAGATAGTTAAATGTGTTGGTTTGTTCTAATATTTTATTATTAATAACAATTTTACTGCGAACTGGGTCTTTTCCTAGGAAAGCCATGACTTTAGATTTTTCTGTTGAGATTTCCATGTTGTAGTTTATTGCAGTTTGGTGAAAAGTGTTGAATGAACGTTGTAGGTCATCTTCTGAATTCACTATAAACACAATGTCATCTGCAAATAATAGGGTGTCTAAATTATATAATCTATTAAGTGGTATACTGCCATGTGGTTGTAGTCTCCATTCTTTAATAATTGAGTTCATGTATATTATGAAGAGCACTGGTGAAAGACCACATCCTTGTCTAACTCCTTGATTAATTGGTCTGCATTCCGCGATTTTATTTTCAATCTTAACTTGGATGTAATTATCCTTATGTATCTTTCTGTATCTTCATTTAAACTTGGTACTCAAAGTTTTTTTTGATAATAGTGTTAGTTTTGGTGATCCAGTCTAGCAACTCCTAACAGTGATTGTAAAAAGTGCATTTGGTTTACTGTAAGTTTATGAGAATTTCTTTTATTTAAAATCTGAATTTCATTACTCCAAACGAATAGAGAGAATCAATTAACGTACCAATCTATGAGAAAGGAGATTAATCTGATTGCAACAATTATAGGGGCATCTCATTACTTTCAACTTTGAACAAAATTTTAACAAACATATTAGTAAGCAGACCTATTCCCTATATTAATGACATGTTAGGAGATAATCATTGTGGACATAGAAGAAACAGGTCTACAACAGATCGATTTTCAGTATAAGACAGATATCAGAAAAGAAATGGGAATGTAAAGACACTGTGCATCAACACTATATATACTTCAAAAAGGCATATGTTTCAATCAAGAGGGAGTAGTTATATAGTGCCCTGCTGGAGTTTGGAATTCCTAAAAAGTTAGACATATTTGAATGTCATATTTGAAGAGAAAAATTATACGCTCAGACCGGGACTTGAACCCGGGACCCTTGGTTCTCTAGACCAAGCGCTCTACCAACTGAGCTACCTGAGCAAGTACCGATCTAAATGCAAATCCTTCTCTATATACATTGTAATTCCCGTCCACCAAATGCTATGAAGCCATGCTTCTATCTTGCAAATAGCGGCTCCTTTATTAAGAAGACATATTTGGGAATTATACATTACAGCCAGTACGGCTTTTTCCATGTTATTATTATTGATTTCGTACAACTCAATGATGGATAAATCATATTTGAAGAGAAAAATTATACGCTCAGACCGGGACTTGAACCCGGGACCCTTGGTTCTCTAGACCAAGCGCTCTACCAACTGAGCTACCTGAGCAAGTACCGATCTAAATGCAAATCTTTCTCTATATACATTGTAATTCCCGTCCACCAAATGCTATGAAGCCATGCTTCTATCTTGCAAATAGCGGCTCTTTTATTAAGAAGACATATTTGGGAATTATACATTACAGCCAGTACGGCTTTTTAATAATAATAACATGGAAAAAGCCGTACTGGCTGTAATGTATAATTCCCAAATATGTCTTCTTAATAAAGGAACTGCTATTTGCAAGATAGAAGCATGGCTTCATATCATTTGGTGGACGGGAATTACAATGTATATAGAGAAGGATTTGCGTTTAGATCGGTACTTGCTCAGGTAGCTCAGTTGGTAGACCGCTTGGTCTAGAGAACCAAGGGTCCCGGGTTCAAGTCCCGGTCTGAGCGTATAATTTTTCTCTTCAAATATGATTTATCCATCATTGAGTTGTACGAAATCAATACTAATATTTGAATGTGTCAAAATAGCATAAAGAGTCGGGTGTGTGTACGTAAACTGTTTTCGGATACTTTTAAAATTCACATTGGGTTAAAGCAAGGAGATACACTATCGCCTCTACTATTCAATTCTTTACTAGAGCATGCTATCAATTCTTTAGAGGATGAAGAAGGCATGCAATTCAATGATATTAATAAGCTGTTAGTTTATGCTGATGATATAGTATTATTAGGCAAAGGGAGGTGATACTAAAGGCCAACATGCACACACCATTGAGTAACATTAAGAAATAGGGACTGGAAGTAAATAAATCAAAATATATGTTCACACATAGAAATACATTTTACAATGCGATCAGTATAGCATTGGTATCTTTACCTTGTCGTGGTGGAGTGGCTTGCGTGCTTAAATGATCCTGAGAGCTATGCCGGCGATAGCATTACTGCCAATAGGGTTACCCATGCCGGACTGGTCGAAGGTGATAAGCCAGACGAAAAAAGTACCTTGGTCGAAAGAGTGACGATCTTTCACCGTAAAAATAGAACCGTCAAAAAATGCGGACATGGGTTCAACTGGGGTAAAATTTTCCGGAGGTCAAATAGTCCCCCATTCAGTTCTCCGGGCGGGGACTACTTCAGGGAACCCATGTCAAAGGCTCAAACACAGGGACATGTTCCTAGGAACATGGGATGTTAGGACTTTATACAATAGCGGGACACTAGAGATCACCAAATTAAATTAAATTTTGTGAAATAAAGTACATGACCTCTATTAAGTCATATGAAGGATACGAATAAAGAGCCAGGTAAGTCACTTTTTGTCAGAATGAAGTTTGAGTGTCATTAGATTATTGGAAAGCACTATCATTTAGAAATGTGAATCAGTAAAAGATACAATTTAATCATGAGTTTAAAACTGTTATTCTACCAGTTATATTATATGGGTGTGAAACATGGACTCTTACTTTAAGGGAGGAAAGGAGATTACGAGTATTTGAGAATAAAGTTCTTAGGAAAATTTTTGGACCAAAGAGAGATGAACAGACAGGTGAATGGAGAAGACTACATATCAATGAACTACATGGCCTTTATAGGAAGCCAGATATAATAAGAACAGTTAAGTCTCGTAGACTGCGATGGGCAGGACATGTTGCGCATATGGGGAATGAAAGACGTGCATGGAAACTTCTTGTAGGAAAGCCAGAAGGAAAACGCCCAGTTGGTAGACCAAGAATGAGGTGGGAGAACAACATTAACTATGATTTGAGGGAAGTAGATTATACAGGGAATGATTGGAAAACATTAGCTCAGGATAGGGATGTATGGAGAGCTTATGTCCGCGCGGCCATGAACCTATGGGTTCAATAGTGCCAGTGAGTAAGCAAGTAAGTATAGCATTGGACACTGAGATCCTAAGCTGTCCGTTCCCCGCCGTGAATGCGCTAGCAGAGCCAAGTGAAATCCACGCATCTGCTATCCAATGCGATACTGGTCGCACTGTATAATGGAAACAGACAGTTAATGACAAATGAGGGAGATTTTTAAGAAGTGACTAAATTCAAATATCTAGGAACAATAATTACAATATACAGGATTTTTACGCCCTGAAAAATCCATTGACCCCAGCCAGTTTAGATTCTGCAACTCTTGGAGTCTGAGGCAAGCATGGTAATAACTAGTCCACTGGAACTGACAACAAGAATTGAAAAATTGAATGAAATAATGAATAAACATAACTTTTACATTAACTGTGTTTATTAACATGAGAGTTAAGTTACATATTTCTGATATTAATCATTGATTTCATCAACAAAACATGACTTATAATCATGTATATAAATGTGAAACATTAAGTTATAACTACAAACAGTGAAAACAAAGCTATCATTTGTACAACATTAGCAGCTGTACTTACGACTGATGCAGTTTTCTGTAACGGATCAGCACTATCACGTCTTGAACATGTCACATTTTCAAACTGTGTCCATTCTCTATCTTTACATGCAGGTCCTTCTCCAGACTCATTAAGTATATTTATGTCTTTCTCTTTGCTCCACTGCCATAGAGGGTAAAGCTTACAGTCACAATCAAAAGGATTTCCTTCAAGTGAAAGTTTTACTAGATCCAAATGTTTAATAGCATTCACATTCAGGGTACGAAAATTGTTTCTAGCAAGATCAAGAATTCTTACTGGAGTGTTCATAAAAAGACGAGTTGATATATGAGTGAGGTTGCAATCTGACATTACTAGATAATACAATCTCCTAAGATCTTCTAGGAAGTAAGGAGGTAACTCTGATATGGGATTGTGAGAAAGGCTAAGCATGTTTAACACATCTAACCCTTCAAATGCATCTTTATCTATTCTTTCTATGCTGTTATTATTAAGATAAAGTTTATAAAATGACTGATTAGCAAATATTCCTGTATTTATAACATTTCCAAGTTTATTATTAGAGAGATCAATGTCTCTTAAATATGACAAATTAAAAGAATTTTTATGAATAGAAGAAATTGAATTTGTTGAGAGATTCAACAAATTTAATCCACTTAGTCCAAGAAATATGTTTTCCTCCAATTCCTCTAAACAATTATGATCCAATTCTAAAACATCTAAGTAAGTCATATTTTCAAAAGCTCCAGATTTAATAGATTTTATTCTATTATTACTTAAATCTAAGCGATGTACTTCAGATAAGACAGAGATGGTTCCAGCTTCAAGAACCTGTAAAGAATTATTAGCAAGAGATAAGTAATTTACATTTTTCAAAACGTGTAAAGCATTTTTTTCAATTACTTCTATTTTATTATTTTTTAAAGAAATTGACTCTATGTTTTCAAAACTGTTAAATGCATCATGAGGAATATGTGTAATTAAATTATTTTCTAATGTTAACGTTTTTAGATTTGAAAGCCCTTCAAAAGTGTGTGATGTAACTGATTTTATTTTATTTCCATCTAGAAACAGATGCATAAGGAAAGTAAGCGTTTTAAAAGAGCCGTCCTCAATTACTTCAATATTTGAGTTTCTTAAACTTAGAACATCTAAATTAACCACATATTTGAAAGTATCAGAATTGATATTGTTTATATTATTATGATCTGAAAGCAGCCTTCGCAGTTTGTTTAGATTGACTAATAACTTTGGATCAAAATGTATGATCTTGTTTTTAGAAAGATTTATTGTATTTAAAAATTTGATGTCTTTGAAACAATCCTTTGAAAATTCTGTTATTCTATTTCCTTCCAAATTTATTTTTAACCCATTTAAATGATGTGTTATATGTCCATGAAGACCTGAAAAACTACCTGCTTCTAAATCTGTTATATTATTATAAACCAGATTAAGATAATTTAGTTTGGACAATCCTTCAAATGAACCAGTGTGCAGAGTATGTATATTATTATGTGCTATTTCTAAAACTAACAGTTTATTTAAAGTTTTGAATGTTCCTGGTAATAGAGCTTCAATACTATTATTATTCAAATCTAAATCTTCAAGGGAAGATAGAGCTTCAAACGTGTTCAAAGGGATTGATTTCAATTCATTATTGTTTAAATAAATACGTTTTATATTTTGTAAGCCATCAAATATTTCATTATTGACAGTATGTAAATTATTCCATGAAAGATCCAACAATGTAAGACTTTCAAGTGATTCAAATGTTTTTGGCTCAATTTCAGTTATTTTATTATGATTTATTATTAGTTTCTGCAGGTGTGTTAAATCATCTAATGCATTTGAACCAATTTTTACAATGTTGTTAGAACTCAAATCTAGAAACTCCAATGCTTGGAGACCATTAAACATTTTATCATCTATATATTCTAGAACATTTTCACTAAGATCTAATTCTTCCAGTGTTCTCAAATATTCAAATGTATTAGGTAAAACTGATGTCAGGTTATTTGTAGATAAATGGAGGATTCTAAGTTTATCTAATCCAGTGAATGTCCCCACTTCTAAGCTAGTAATTGCATTTCCACTGAGACGAAGCTGTTCTAAAGATTTCATAGATTTGAAGGTGTGTTTGTGTATATTTGTAAGTCCACAGGAAACTATAGATAATTTGACGAGATTGGAAATTTTTGTGAAACTTGTTTCAATGAGTGAAGTAACATCATTATGATGGATTTCAAGATATATCACTTCAGCAGGAATATCTGAAGGAATGTCAGTAATACTATTGTTAAAGCAAGAACCTGAAGTTTTACCCCAGCTGCAAGGTGAAGCCTCACTTTTCGAAATTCCAATAATTCCTGTCAGGAATATAATCACCAGTTTAAACGAAGTTGTCATCCTACAAATAAAAAAAAGAAAGGAACATACAAGTTTACATGAAATAATATTATAAATTCTACGCTAATATTATTACTAACAACTCACTGGTACCATCGAAGAAACGGTTCATAGTTGCAAAAATAAGTTCTCTAATATATTCCAAGGTTATTCTAGAGCACATGAGAGCCTATGAATCTTGGAATGGAATACATGTTAATAACTGCTACTTCAATAACTTTGGCTACATCTTGTTCTATTGACATGTTTATTCATGTTTCCATCATATATTTACTTCATATGATGTTTTCCCAGCCACTTTGCAATTCATAACACTTGACAATAGCATATGCTAAACAAAAAGGACAAATATAAGGTAGGGTTAGATTTGTAAGTTTAAGACTGATGTGGGTTATTCTTTTAGTTTATAGCATGTTTCTATAAGTTGGTTGTCCTGTTGGATCCACAATTTGTAGCTATCTTTTAGTATTATGTAATATTGATATAACTTTTTTAGGTTATTTTTATCTCAACTTCTTTTTCAATTGTCAGATTTTTCCATACTTTCGTTGGAAAACCTCACCCCTTCCACACGCACGCATGAACACACGCATGCACACACACACACGCACGCACGCGCACACTCACACACACATATATATGTATATGACATGAATAGAAATATAAATGATGAACCGGGGTTTGAACCTAGGTCCTCTAACTTTATATGTTAGTGACATACTAACTAGTCCACTTAAACAGTCTAGCATGAACATTTATTTTTCCTCCTTATATATGATTCTCTATCATGAGAGGCAGCAGGACATCGGTTGTACTGTCATCTCATAGCTTCTATAATAAGCAAGCATTTAAAGATAATTTTTACTTTATAGCAGTAACATTTTTTTAATTCACTGTTACAATTAAATTTTGACATTTAGCAATGAAAGCCAAATATGACATTAAAAGAAAAAATAAACGCACATAAAAAGAAAAATGAACACATGAAAAGAAAAATAAACATATATATTCCTGAGGTCGTTATTCACATACTGCTGTAATCTATTTTCTTAGATTGTAGGAAAGAATTATCTGCACTAGAAACATCTTCCCTATGAGAAGCTAATATTTTTCAATCATTCCTTGCATAATTCACCTCCCTAAAATAAGCTATTGTATGCTTTTCTTTATATTTTTTAAGATATTTTCATACCCCTCTTTTATTCCCTATTTGTGGCACATGTCCTGCCAATTGCTGTCTACAGAGACAGTTCTTATTAATGTATTCACGTAGACTTTCACGGCCAGAGTTGCTATGATGATCTTGAAGAAGATTTTCGGGCTGTAGGCCGTGGTCGTGAGACTTGTAGTTCCCCAACGTTTTGCCAGAGACTGCGTCTGGCATCCTCAAGGGTTGTCTTAAGACTGGCAATTCTGTCCACTGTCTGTCCTATTTGTACGTTCACCTGGATGTGTTCATAAGTTATATCTGTCTTCTGATTGGCCCGCGTTAGGGACTTCCATTGCTCCAATGAGATTGCTGTTTGATGGTCTAGACGATTTGATGGACCATCAAACAGCAATCTCATTGGAGCAATGGAAGTCCCTAACGCAGACCAATCAGAAGCCAGATATAACTTACGAACACATCACGGTGAGCGTACAAATAGGACAGACAGTGTACAGAATTGCCAGGAAGTGATGACTAAATTGGCACGAAAATTATATCAAAAAGCGACTCTGAGTGAAAATGTTCTTATTAATAGCCTAGGGGCATACAACGGAAAGGAAGGGACGAAATATAAAATGCCAAAGTTCTATCTGGCCTAGAAAGTTAGATGCTCCTAGGCCTATTACAAAAGTATAAATAACTGATTGAACTTAACACTTGCTAAAGAAGAGATCAAGGTGATTACACCGGTATCCTGGAGAACCTGAAGCGAGCATACCTCAAGAATTGCCAGACTCAAGACAACCCTTGAGGATGCCAGATGCGGTCTCTGGCAAAACGTCGGGGAACTACAAGCCTCACGATCATGGCCTACAACCTGAAAATCTTCTTCAAGATCATCATAGTTCTTATTAAATCTGATTTCCTCTAAAAATCATGGGTTCACAACTTTTTGTTCTCCTTTGTGTTGAATTTTATTTTATTTTCACATTGTTATCTATGTCATAGATTATGTCACATCCTATGTAGCATAAGTGAAGTGGGATATTTGTTCGAAACATTTACTGTCAATATTTAACTTTGGTTAGACTGGGTATTTTCCATAATGTGCCATTACCTTTGATTTTTATATTGAAATTGTTAGATTATATCCTTTATGGAAAAGAAGAAATGGAGATAGATTGATCATACTCTAAGGAGAAATAAGAATGTTATTGAGAGAAAAGCCCTGTTTCGGAACCTTCGAGGCCAGAGGAAAAAAAGGAATGTCATGGAGAAGGAGCGTGGAAGAGGAATTTGAGAAGAAAAGAAAGGCATTAGGGAATGTAGCATGAATACAGTACAACTGGACTACTATGTTGAGGCCCTATGCTCTGGATAAGGTAACTATTATTACTTAAATTATTTTGAGTCTGTGATATCTTAATATTATAATTACATTGTGAAAAGAAAAATTAATGTCTGAACCAGGAATCAAACTGTGGACCTCTAGTTCTCTGTACTAGTCTGCAGCCCACTACACCATTCTAGACCTGGCACAATCATTAACAATTCTTTCCACATATACAAATCTATAATTCTTGTTTCGTCCGCTGCCAGGTAGGTGTCACTATCATTGTCAATGGCCGGCTTCATTTAGAAGTATCTATATTTGAGAATTTTACACCACCACTTTTATAAGCATTAAACAATGTTATTTAACATTTTCCAATACTGTTATTTCATCACAGTTCCAATAATGGATCATATTATGATATTGTAAAGAAAAAAAATTAATGCTGAACCAGGATTCAAATTGTGGACCTCTAGTTCTCCATACTAGTGTGCAGCCCACTACACCATTCTAGACCTGGCACAAGCATTAACAATTCTTTCCACATACCTCAATGTTAATGTTGATTTGTTCTTGAACATGTTTCGATTAGTCTTCTAATCATCTTCAGCATCATGACCAGACTGACCAAGATGCTGAAGATGATTAGAAGACTAATCAAAACATGTTCAAGAACAAATCAACTTTAATATTGAGGTAAGATATCAGAGACTCAAAATAATTTAATTAAAAGAACCTCAAAATATTATTTCTTCTCTTCTTCTTCTTTAGTAGGCGACTACAACCTCATTGAAGTTTTGGCCTCAACAATTTTTCTCCACCTAGATCTATCCTGGATACAGACAGTCCAATTTTCATTTCTAATATATCTTTTATAACATCATCCTGCCAACTGTTCTTCGGGCGTCCAGCTGTTCTGGTGCATATTGGTTTCCATTTGTATATTCTTCTTACAAGCTTGTCTTCCTGCATTCTATTTATATGTCCAAACCAGCGCAGTCTTTGAGCTTTAATGTGGTTTATTATATTTTTATCTCGTATTAGATTATTTAATTCAGAATTCATTTGTATATGCCATGTGCCATCACTTTCTCTAATTGATCCAAAAATTCTCCACAAGATCTTCCTTTCAAAGATTAATAGTTTTTGTTTATCGACTCCTTCAGTACCCATGTTTCACAGCCATAAGTTACAATCAGTCTTATTTCTGTATTATACAGTTTAACTTTAGTTAATCTGGAGACAAGTTTACTTTTGAATAGTATTCTATCTGCACAGTAAGCTTTATTGCCCAAAGAAATTCTTTCCAATTGCTTTCTCTGTATAGTTTATTCCAAGATATTTATATGATTTTACTTCTTCTATATTTGTATCATTGATGTTCAGATTACTTATTTCTTCATTTCTTGTTGTACATTTTAAGTATTTTGTTTTAGAATTATTTATTATTCATCCATATTCAACTGATTTTTCTTTCAGCAACTGGAAAGTTTCTATTAGTGTTGGTATGTTCCCAAAATATTACTTCCTAAAATAAAACATTAACTACTATTACTCTTTATTTGTGATAATGAAAACACTAACCTAGCATTTTTCTTAACAACTGACGGAAATCAGGATTGATCAACCTTCAACCAACTGAATAAGTCTCAAATGCTACTCACTCATTAAGTATTAAAATATTCAATTTTTTAACTTCCTTCACGAGTGGAAATATTAAAATTTGTGTATCATTTTATCAATTAAAAAAATTGCAGAAATTAAATCTGAACCATGACTATAGTTCACAATGTTTTACTGTTTCTATAACTGTTAACAAAACTCAAAATTCAAAACTGTTAATTGGAAAAACAAAGCCTACACCATGACCACAAGTTATAACTTACCATCAGTTTTCAATCATTTTTATTGTTGTTATGGAGACAATAAAAATTGTAAAATCATAGTACTAACTCATATTTTATTCCTGCAATTGAGAGATTAGGAAATTTTGAAAAGTGACAGAATTCAAATACATAGGATTAATAACTACAAATAGGAATAAGGTGCAGAATGGAATTAAACATAGGCTCAACTCTGGAAATGAAATATACTATGCATTACAAGGGCTCTTGTCATTCTATTTTGAAAAACTGACAGAAATCAAATACACAGGATTCCATCCAACCATCCCTAGTAATTCTGCCCGAGGGCAGGTCTTTCACTGCAATCATAGCATTTTCATGCTATGCTTTGCAGCTTTATTAGGGAATTATAGGTGTGGTAGCTTCCAGTTGCTTTCCACACTGGTGAAGGATGGTAATGATAATGATAAGGATGATGATGATGGCCGGATGACTAATAATTATAAATAGGAATCCATCCATCCATAGTAATTCTGCCTGAGGGCAGGTCTTTCACTGCAATCATAGCATTTTCATGCTATGCTTTGCAGCTTTACTAGGGAATTGTAGGTGTGGTAGCTTCCCGTTGCTTTCCACACCGGTGAAGGATGATGATGAAGATGATGATAATAAGGATGATGATGATGATAATGATAAGGATGATGATGGCCATATGATTTTGGGGACTGTTTGGGCCTTAAAGTTTTCCTGACATTTGTCTTACAGGTGAGGAAAAACCTCGATAAAAACCTCACCCAGAAAAACTGCCCCGACCGGGGATCGAACCCGAGCCTGCTGTGTGACAAGGCAGCATGCTACTTTGAGATCACAGCAGTGGATAAATAGGAATGAGGTGCAAAAATAAATTAAACATAGGCTCAACTTTGGAAATGCAAGATACTATGCATTACAGGAGCTCTTGTCATTCTAACTTCTTTAAAAAAAAGTTAAACTAAAAATATATAAAATGGCCTCTCTTCCAGTTATACAATATTATATGGATGTGGAACATGGTCTCTACCTGTAAGAGAGGGAAAAGAAAAAAAAAAGAAATGACTGAAAATTCACTGAAATTTTTACGAAACCATAGACATGATCCAGACATTTATTTTTGTAATTAAAGCCGTAGATTTTCAGTTTTTATGGTTGTTATGGAAACAATAAAAAACTGGAAAACCGTGGTCATGGTTCAAACTTTGGTCGAGAAATCCATCCTAAGAGTATTTGAAAATAAAGTGTTTAACAAAGTTTTTGGAAAAAGACAGATGAACAGGTAGTGAAATGGAGGAAACTATATAACAGTTTAATAATAACATTTAAATCTCATAGACTACAATGAACAGGTCATGTGACATGAATGGGGAATGAAAGAGGGGCACATGGAAACTTCTAGTAGGAATTCTAAAGAGAAAGTATTAGAAAAGCTATGATTGAGAGAATTACATTAACATGATTTGAGAGAGGTAAATCATACAGAGAATGCAAAATATTAACTCAGGATAGGGATATATGGAGAGCATATGTCTGTGTGGCCCTGAACCTCCAGATTTGTTAATGCCAGTGAGTCATTTACTTAATTGACTGACTTAGAATATAACTGTAAAATATTCCATTTAGTTTAAACATTTTATTTATAAATACAGTAATAGCTTACTTACATGAATAGCAAGCAGTCTTCAGTTTTCTTCTCATGATTAACAAAATAAATTATATAATGTTTGTGTTCACTAATTTGAACTCTGCTATCTAATGACCTGTTTTTTATCAAATTCTGCAAGGGAAATTCTAGTGCCATAAATCTTCTTCTTCCTTCCAAGTATTAGGCCAAGGCCTGTTATGATCCTATAGAAAATTTTCCCTCCAGCGTTTCATAGGACGGCCCAGTGATCTTCGTCCTCTTGGTATATAATTATAAATAGCTTTGGGGATCCGATTTGAACTCATTCTTTCAAGATGGTGTTTCCAATTTAGTTGGTACTGTTTAATATATTCCAAAATTGGCGTAGTCTTCAATTCTTTTAAGATATCGGTGTTCCTTTTCCGATCCCATTTGGTGTAACCCGCTGTTCTGCGCATGAATCTCATTTCACAAGCCGTTATTCTGCTTTCATGTTGTTTTCTTAGTGTCCATGCTTCACTACCATAGGTCAACACTGGTCTAGCCAAAGTGTTATATAAACGTAATCTGGTGTTTTTTTGTACAAGGGATGGTTTCATAACTTGATTAATAATTCCTAAACTTTTATTATAACTAGTAACTTTTTCAGGGATATCCTTTTCATCCCAGATAGAGAGATAATATCCAAGATATTTAAATTGATTAGATCTCTCTAAAATTTTATTCTGGAGACAGATTTTACTTTGTATGGGGTCCTTCCCATGAAATGCCATAATTTTAGTTTTGTTAATTGATATTTCCATATTAAATTTGGCACCTATTTTTTGAAAATTATAAATTGATCGTTGCAAATCATTTTCGGAAACTAGTGCCATAAATAAAAAGTAATAATTTTAAGGTCATTTGGGGGAAAAATAAATAGAAGTAATTGGTTTATAAATATCAATTTCAATACTTTTATTAATAAATTACATTACAAATTCTTTTTTTTTTTTTTTTTCAAATGCCCCAGGTTTGTCTTTCGACATTCCTGGTTTCTCTCCTGGCATGATGTACTTGTAACCCACTTCTGAGGTTGGGGCGCCTGGAAGGCGGGGTTATGTTGCCGATGATATGATGGGTGATGATGATGATAATGGTGCGCCAGGAGAGTCCCTAATCCTAAGCTTAACCTAAGATTAATATGAATGATGATGATTGCGATGGCCATATGATTTCGGGGACCGTTTGGGTCTTAAAGTTTTCCTGACATTTGTCTTACAGGTGAGGAAAAACCCCGATAAAAATCTCACCCAGAAAAAACTGTCCCGACCGGGGATCAAACCTGGGCCCGCTGCGTGACAAGGCAGCACGCTACCCCGAGACCACAGCGGTGAACCAATACAAATTCTTTAATTACTCAGACCAAATGTTTTAATTACGACTCTTGTTGTCCCAACGCCTTTCAAAAAACTTTAAACTGAAAACATAAAAAACTGTCATTCTCTCAGTTATATGAATGCAATACATGGACTCAAATTTTTAAGGGAAGAGAAAAGATTACCAGTATATAAAAATTAAGTTCTCAGGAAAATGGCCTGGCCAAAGAAAGATGAACAGACAGGAAAATGGAGAAGACTACATAAGAGTGAGCTACACAATCTTCATGGAAAACCAGATATAATAAGAACAGTTAAGTCTCTTAGAATGCAATGGGCACGACATGTAGCATGAATGGAGAATGAAATAGGGGTATGGAAGCTTCTTGTAGGAAAATCAGAAGGAAAGCAACCAGTAGGTAGGCCAATAATGAGGTGGGAGAATAACGTTAACAATGATTTGAGGAAAGAAGATTAAACAGGGAATGATTGGAAAACATTAGCTCAGGATAGGGATGTATGGAGAGCTTATGACTGCATGCTCATGAACCTACGGTTAGATAGTGCCAGTGAGTTTGTTAGTTAGTTAGTAGATAGGATCTGTGGATATCTGTATAAATGTTAAAAAAATATTTTTATGAGAATCTCAAATTCATTCTTTTGGATTTTGTTAAAATCACTTTTATTTAGGAATAAAATTACCTTTCTATTCACTATACAGATTATTAAGTTCATGGTACAGTGTTTTTTATCGTTATCAATAAGGTTATAGTTCAAGTGATAAAACTTGTAGCTTCAATTATTAAAAACTACAAATATAAAAAAAATGTTACATAACTCTAAGCAATTTGATGAGTATATTATCTTTTACATAATAATGCTTAGGATTAAAACTCCACTCAAAGAATAAATGTGAAATTTTTATAATAAATCTAAGCAGACACTAATAAAATCCACATGTTCCTAATCGGACAAAAATATAGTTAGGTATGCAACAAGGGAAGTAAGTAGTTCATTACTATTCAAAGTTAAAATTGGGAAACACATTATGAGGTTCTTCATTAATAAATTAATGAGTCATTTTAACATCTTACCTCATATTTCATGTTTTTCAAACACGGTAACTATAGTTTTCAAATGATCTTGTCATTCATTTTCAACCGCCATTATGACTACCGGATATTCGTTGGAATCTCCCTCTATAACGTTGCCATCTGGTGTTGATTTGACGAACTTCGAGATATCGTTGCCATCTGATGTTGATTCGATGAACTTCGATATGAGGTCACGTTCATCCGGAATGTCGAAATTCATAGATTTAAATTTGTTCTTCTGTATAAATATTTTCTCCCAAACTGTCAAATCCAAAGGTTTTTCCAAATGTTTTAGAAGTTTAGCTTCTTTTTCAATTCTATGACCATAGTTTGTTGGAAGGTCATAGAATTGAAAAAGAAGCTAAACTTCTAAAACATTTGGAAAAACCTTTGGATTTGACAGTTTGGGAGAAAATATTTATATAGAAGAACAAATTTAAATCTATGAATTTCGACATTCCGGATGAACGTGACCTCATCTCGAAGTTCATCGAATCAACACCAGATGGCAACGATATCTCGAAGTTCGTCAAATCAACACCAGATGGCAACGTTATAGAGGGAGATTCCAACGAATATCCGGTAGTCATAATGGCGGTTGAAAATGAATGACAAGATCATTTGAAAACTATAGTTACCGTGTTTGAAAAACATGAAATATGAGGTAAGATGTTAAAATGACTCATTAATTTATTAGTTCATTACTAGTTGAGGACGTGTTTGAGCCCGAGCTTTAGCAAATAAGTTTGAGACTAATAACATACTTTCTTCACGAACTGCATATATAATTTTGTTCACTCCTATACTAATAATTATGTTTAATTTTTACATTTTGTATAAATTTATATCTTGGTTTGAAGAGTTCAATTGTTTGAAACAAAAAGAAACCTACAAATTAGAACCAAAGAACACATAAGAAATATTAAAAATGGGGAAATAGAAAAATCTGCAGTTGCTGCTCATGTTTGGTCTGAAAAACATAATATAAATTTGGACACTAAATTATTAAAATAGTTAGAAAATACAAAAGAGCTGACTATTTGGGAAAAAATCTTTATTCAGAAGAACAAAAACAGAGTTATGAATTTTGAAATACCGACGGAATGTGGCCTCGTTTGGAGGTTCTTTGGCCAATCACAGGAAGGAGCTGACATCAATTCTCTTAAAATTGCAATTTCCTCCAGTATTTTAATCCTCGTTGGTATGTTTTCTCTATGTAATATTGTTAAGAATTACAAATTAACGTGTACAAATTGTAATAAATTATAATACATTGGAAAAACTAGCAGAAGCTTCAACATTAGATTTAAAGAACATTTTAGAGATTTTGTTTATAATGGAGGAAAGTTGAGTTATGCAAAAACATATAATTCAAGCAGGGCACTATATGCATAACATCGATGATGTCCTCATGATGTTACATAGAGAAAACATACCAATGAGGATAAATATACTGGAGGAAATTGCAATTTTAAGAGATATCGATAACAACCTGATTCTGAATGAGAACGTACCCAGTTCACACAATCCTCTATACAAAATAAATCACAAGCTAAGTCAGTGCTTCAACGAGGGTCAACGAATACAGACCAACTCCACTCTACTGATGGTACTAGTCCCGAAAGGCCTACAGAGTGTTAAAACATTTTAAGTTGAGGAGACGGACCTAAAAGGTGACTATTTTATAGTTTTATTCATAAATTTTATTATTGTGATGCTTATTTTTGTTGATATTTAACATCCAGCCCCATTTCTTAGGGCCGCATGCAAATACATTAGTCTCTACTCAAATTACTTCCAATCACTGGTGAGCTGACTTACCGTGAGCAATTGCTGAGATCGAATTAACGGCCGACTTACCAGTAATGCATGAAAGTTGACGTTTTCGTAATATTGGCAACGAATTACCCAGAATTCTCAGCAATAAAACCACTTCCATTATTTTCGTCTGCTATAGAGGAATGCATTTATGCTTGCGTCCTGCAAATAATACCGTATACAACGATGTCTGCATCGTGCAATATTACGCTGATTCTCCTGTTCTTCCAGTTGAATTCTTTGGTAGACTCTATCAAATTCCTCTTCTCCGCGTATACCAAAAACATGATCAAAGTCTTCAAGGTCCGACATCTTGGATAAAGCTGTAAAGGTTTCAAACTACATCGGTTACAATCGGTTCCCTTCGGGATTTTCACAATAAGTTTCTATCTTGAGCTATGATCTTAAGGTACCTCGCCAGGTAGCTTACAATTATTATCGCATGAATAGATTTCTGAGTAAGCAAAATGTATTTGGATAAAACTTTCTCAGCAGAGAAAGCCTTTTACTGTCTAATGCGTTCAAACATTCGACCCTTAGTGTTATTTAATAGAATATGTGCATTGGTTTTTAGTATTTCCTTACTATTGCCTAATATAGCAAACTCGGCTAATTTCATGATACTAAACCTTAATATTAAGAAAATTTCTGGTTAGAGTCTTACGAACATTAACGTTAAAGGATATATGAATGAAATATATATGCTCAGTTGTTGAATATATATTTTATTACCAATATGACATAAATTATATATATTTTTTTTCTGGAGGTTTGAAGAACGCAGGTAATTTCATGATGGTATTAGTGTAAATTCGTGACAAACTTTTTAATCACTCTCCATGTTACATCGAATGCATTTGAAATCCCATTTATAAACAGTCAAGTCTTGAAATGTTTCATGAAACCATAGATCACATTTTCGACATTGTATCCATGGTTCACCTTTAGTTTTGAAGAATGTCTTATAACATAGATAAGTATTAAATGTAACAACTGCTAACATGAATGAAAACACTTCCTCTACAAGTTAACTTAAAATACACCCAAGGAACGCTGTTATCACAAAAATGAAAACACAGCAAGAAAGTAGACTTTCTGCCATCTAAGAGACAGAAAAATAATTTGTTTTTCTTGCCAGTACAACTTCATTATAAATGAAAGACAAAATATAACGAAATTATCCGTGTCATGAAATTAGCCAAGTTTGCCCTAATACTACATTAACATGATGCCAACACCTGATTAACACCATTGAGTTGAAAACCCTCTTTCGTCCTTAGATTTGAATGTATACTCTTAGCACAGAATTGAATAGCAGAGAGGAGATAGTGCATCTCCTTGCTTTAACCCTTTGTGAATTCAAAAGAATCTGAAAACTGTTTGCCTACCACACCCCACTCCTTGTGACATTTACACACATTCAAATAAGTCTTAACAATTCATCGGAGAACATATTGTTTAAATAACTCACCTCATAGGATTCATGCTTCCATGATATCGCGATTTCAAACATAGTCATGTTCATCATCAGCCATAACTCCGACTGACGAAATTCTTCGGCCGTCAACTATTCTATTGTCGCCATCTGGGTAATCTTCTTACCAATAAACCCAGTTGCCAATGTTCCAGACAGTGAATGAAATCTGGAATTTATGCAAATACATTGTGAAGATCTCAATAAAGTTTATATAGGAAAAACACAAAGGACTATTGTGAAATGTCGTTAAAAAGAACATTTCATAAATATTAAAAATTTGTGAAATTGAAAAATCTGCATTGGCTGCACATAGTTTATTAAACAAATCATAAGGGTTGGAAGTAGAAGCTAAACTTATTAAAACAGAGTAGAGAAACTTTGTAAGCATGTGTGCCGGGCGGTTTGGGAAAAACTATCCATTCAGAAAAACAAGAAACAATAGTATCAATGAATTTTGATATCCCTAACGAAATTACATTGATTTCGAAGTTCATAAATTCAACCATAGATGGCAGCACTGAAGATGGCGACAATAGAATAGTTGACGGCTGAAGAATTTCGTCAGTCGGAGTTATGGCTGATGATGAACATGACTATGTTTGAAATCGCGATATCATGGAAGCATGAATCCTATGAGGTGAGTTGTTTAAACAATATGTTCTCCGATGAATTTTAATGATTATACCTCATAATGTTTACTTCCCAACATTAATTAAATATAAGTCTTAACAACTTTTTAGGATTACCAAATTCTAGCAGGTTACTATGTAACTTCTCCCTCAATTCCAAGGGCACTATAAAGGTGATATGTCCTTCACTGTACTCAGTTCATTGCAAAACACACATCTTGGAGAGCTGTATAGATACTTAGAAGGGCAACTAGCCAATCATGTCTTATATGCAAAACAGCATTTATTCCTAGGACTCAGCCATTTCTCTACTATTTAGAAGCCCTTCCATTAAATATTCGTTGCTGTAACGTGACTGTTGTAATTAATATTTAATTTTAGGAAGTGATATTTTGAGGTTATTTTAATTATATTACTTTTAGTCTGATCATCTTACCTCAATATTAATGTTGAGGTAAGATGATCAGACTAAAAATAATATAATGACTGCTGTAGCTGCGGTGGACTAGTGATTATGTTCCTTGCCTCTGGTCCCAAAGGTCGGGGGTTCAAACCCGACTACAGTTGATAATTTTTTTAGGATGTAAAAATCCAAGGAGCAAGTCCTCTGGGAGGGACTTTATGCCATGGTACCCAAGTCTGAAGATTTTCAGAAATGTAGAAGATCCATAAATTAATGAGTCAGTTTTACATCTTATGTCGTAGTTTATGTTTTATTAATAGAATATCCGTGTTTAATAAAACATAAACTATGAAGTAAGATGTAAAAATGACTCATTAATTTATGAATTAAGAACCTCAATGTTATTTCCCATATTTAATTATGAAATTATAAAAGATCCTTAAGTCTGAATAAAGAGGCCTCTAAGCAAAATTTATAGACCTCCTTCATCCTAGTAATATTTTAGTTGTCTACTAAATGTCTCATTGGGTCGGTATGTTGGCCGTACACCATTCATAACATATTTAGGGAATAACTAAATTATTGTTTATTTTTTCTTTCACTCACCTCATACTTAATAACTCCTCGCAAAACCCAGGGTTTCATCACATCATTTGTGACATTCTCAATGCTATGTCACGTTCACAACTGATGTCCAACGGCCTTCTATCCTGCAGACTGACCTCTGCGCCATCTGATGGCTGACCGACAAACTTCCAAATCAATCCCCTCTCCTTATAACCAGGTATTTCAAAATTCATAGTTGTGTTTTTATTCTTGCATATGTAAATTTTTTCCCAAATTGTGAGTTCCTTCGGTTTTTCCAATTGTTTAAGTAATTTTGTTTTGGTTTCTATTCCATGTTTTTCTGACCAGGCATGTGCAGCTATTGCAGATTTTTCGGTTTCTCCATTTTTAACATTTCTGAGGTGTTCCTTTAATCTTGTATTTAGATTCCTTTTTGTTTTTTCTATATATATATCTTTTTAACAATTTATCAAATTAATTGTAAAGATTGTGAAAAGATATACATAGGAAAAACAAAAAGGAATCTAAATACAAGATTAAAGGAACACCTCAGAAATGTTAAAAATTGAGAAACCGAAAAATCTGCAATAGCTGCACATGCCTGGTCAGAAAAACACAGAATAGAAACCAAAACAAAATTACTTAAACAATTGGAAAAACCGAAGGAACTCACAATTTGGGAAAAAATTTACATATGCAAGAATAAAAACACAACTATGAATTTTGAAATACCCGGTTATAAGGAGAGGGGATTGATTTGGAAGTTCATCGGTCAGCCATCAGATGGTGCGGAGGTCAGTCTGCAGGATAGAAGGCCGTTGGACGTCAGTTGTGAACGCGACACAGCATTGAGAATGTCACAAATGATGTGATGAAACCCTGGGTTTGCGAGGAGTTATGAAGTATGAGGTGAGTGAAAGAAAAAATAAACAATATTAAAAAACCTCATAGTGTTATTTCCTATCTACATAACTTAATAACTAAATTAACTTCGTCTAGTAACTCCTAATAAAGAAGAGGCTAAGACCCAATATTGGGCTGTTTATTGCAGATGTTGAGAACATGACTGTTATCGAGTAACAAAATTGATCTCTGCTCAAGGTCATGAGGTTTATTTTCAATGCAATCAGCTTCCATAACAATTTATTGGAAATAATTTTAGGACAACAGATTCTGGTATTTATAAAACTTGTTACAACATCAATTAAAAAATTTTATGCAGAAGACATACAATGGCTTTTCCAATACTAATTTAAGACTCAGTCAAATTTATAAAGCGCAGAAGGTTATAGAGATAAAAAAAAAATTATAATGTAGAGCTTGTAGAGTCACAAAATAAAAAAAAATAATGTAGAGCTTGTAGATTCACAAACAAATTATTTATGGTTATAACTATGGTCAGTTTATAAATACGATCTCCTAAAAGTAGTAAGTTTATACTGAATAGTATTCCCTGCAAGGAATATCTCTTGTAATGTAAAGAATCAGACAGAAATAAACTACTACTTCAACTTCAAGGTTAGGCTGTAAGCTTGTGTCGACTCAAAGCATATCCCTCCATCATGGGGCATCCAATGGAACATTTACCTCTTGGAATATATTGTAAAGCTTGTTTTGATAGACAACATGTCTTCATTCTATTTATATGTTCAAACCATTTTAATTTGTTGTCTGTCAATTTATTTGCTAATTCTTATATTTGTAATTGTTCTCTAATGTCAGTATTGTGGATATGACCCCTTAAAGTGTGTTCTGTAATCCTTCTTAAGAAACACATTTCTGTCGTTTCTATCTTCCTTCAGAAATAAAGAACTCTGAAAGGAAATTCAAAGTTTCTACTGAGAAGCAAGAGAAAAAATGGTACAAGCCAATTAAATCCTCACCATTGTTGGACAACAACAAAACTACCCTGTGACTACATACATGTATATATATTGAGGATGTTTCAAAAGGGATAGTCCGAAATGTAGGGTCTGAAAAATAACCAGTTACAAGATGTCATTTTTGTTGGTTGGAAATTGCTTCCTACAAATACTCAAAAAAAGGAGAGTTACTTAAATGCATAATCAAACAGAAGACAAATTCAAAATTTTACAGTTGACATACCATCTTAGCTACTTATAAACACATGAACAATTAATTTGCTGGTCAATGTCTATTGGAGCTTTTATGGTTGTTTCTGTATGCACATGAATGCTACTCTGCTCTCATGATTGATAAATAATCACTGCTTTTATTGGAATCAGTAATTAGGATTCTGCAAACCTAAATCAGAACAAAAGACATCTCATAACTGAATAATTTCTGCACCCATCTTTCCTTAGATTTTTTACTTCTCTTCATTTATATTTCTTATCTCTACATTTTAGCCCATCATTTATCAAACATCCTGTATTTTTAATCTTAGGAACACCATGCATTTGAACATACGGCAACACTATATAACTAACTACATGGATTATATAACAATTGGTTTAATTCTGCATTCACTATGACTTTCCACTAGTTCCTATCTTTAGCTAACTCTTATTAAGTTTATATCTCAAGATACCTATATCTATAAGAATAATCAAATTAATTGCAACATGTTACCAACATAAATAATAATTTATGTCAAAAATCATTTGTGCATTTTAATCAGTTGTGGGAAAGACCAAATAAAATAGAAATTTCAGTTTCTATAATATTATGATAATTACTATAGAAAATCTCAATGGTTAAAAAATTATTTGATTTCTAACCTCAGTTTTGATCATGAAGAATACGCTGAATAGTTCAATTTTAGGGAGAATTATTTTTGTATTCACGTCCGGAGTTGCTATGACATCTTGAAGATTTTCGGGCTGTAGGCCGTGGTCGTGAGGCTTGTAGTTCCCCGACGTTTCACCAGAGACTGCGTCTGGCATCTTCAAGGGTTGTCTTGAGACTGGCATTTCTGTCCTATTTATATGTTCACCGCGATGTGTTCGTAAGTTGTATCTGCCTTCTGATTGGTCAGCGTTAGGGACTACCATTGCTCCAATGAGATTGCTGTTTGATGGTCTAGTCGACTGTACGTTATATCTGCCTTCTGATTGGTCAGCGGTAGGGACTTCCATTGTTCCACTGAGATTGCTGTTTGATAGTCTAGTCGACTGTGCTTGTAGAGGTTTACATTTTGCGTTTTTTAGAACCAGTATCCATACTTTGTTGATTTTTAATGATTCTTCTTTTCTGTTGAAACTGTTTTTATGATTGAAGATTTCGATGGCTTCTCATTGTAGACGGGTAAAATAGTGTGTGCCATTAGATAATATGTCTGTATTCTGGTATTGTACCCTGTGGCCATCAAGTAAACCTCTACAAGCACAGTCGACTAGACTATCAAACAGCAATCTCCGTGGAACAATGGAAGTCCCTACCGCTGACAAATTCAGAAGGCAGATATAACGTACAGTCGACTAGACCATCAAACAGCAATCTCATTGGAGCAATGGTAGTCCCTAACGCTGACCAATCAGAAGGCAGATACAACTTACGAACACATCGTGGTGAACATATAAATAGGACAGACAGCGGACAGAAATGCCAGTCTCAAGACAACCCTTGAGGATGCCAGACGCAGTCTCTGGCAAAACGTCGGGGAACTACAAGCCTCACGACCACGGCCTACAGCCCGAAAATCTTCAAGATCATCATAGAATTATTTTTGTTTGCTTTTAAGTTTAGTTCAATGAACATTCAGTTGCCTAAGTAATTATTGTATTTTTCAGACGTTAACAACAAAAGTTTAAATATTTTCTCGAACTTTTTGACATTCACAAAGTACTTTAAATGAATCTAAAAAATTATCATTTAAAAAAAAATATATTTATATGAATAAATTCACCTTAGTATGAGATGAACTGCTAGCTGATGCAAAAGTTCCACGATAATATCATCTGTAGTACTATGGTACTGTACATTGAAGACCATAGCTTCCTTCATATTCTTGTCTATCCTCAGTCATGCTTCATCATCTTCTGACACTAAATCCTTCTTCAATGAATTCAATAATTTAAAAGTCTTGGTCTTCCCATCATTTCCTATTCTCCAACACCTCTTATAGGACCAGTTTATTCTATGTAAATGACCCTGTCATTTTATTATTTTATTTTTAATAGTACATCTGCAAAGATATATAACAAATTACATACTGTACTCATATTTCTGAATTTGAACAAAAACAAAAAAAAAACTTTCATTCTTCATTATATTTAAGTTCAAATATCCTTCCGTTCCCTAATATTCTTTCTTTTCAATTCAATTACCTCCATAAATAGATTATACATGCTTAATAACATATATATTTATATCTATATTCAAATTTCATATTTTCTTCTTATATTTTTATTGTTAAATAATTATATTAACAAATATAATGGCATTCAATACACCCTTCACAGAATATGTATCACAAACTTTGTTTTCCATGATTATGTTCATGTCTTCTCACAATAGAATGATCAGAAAATTTTAATGACGAATATCACAACTGTAAGGTTTCTCTCCTATATGTACTTAACATGCATTTACAAAGTAGATTGATCACAAAACCCCTTAGAATAATTAGGGAAATTTCAACAGATACATGGTTCAATAAGAAGATATTGAGTAATAAGACAAGGGAAACTAAATTGAAATTTTACAAAACAGTAGCTATTCCAACGTTAACATATGGGTCAGAAACTTGGCCTTTAACAATCTTTGATAAAATTAAAATTGAAACAATAGAAATGAGACTTCTGAGATCCATTGCAGCGTGTCTTTAAGATATCAAAAGAGAAGTAAAGATATCAGAGATACATTTCAAGTATAAACTATAAATGAGAGAATATAAGAAACAAATGTAAATCGTTTGAACATGTACAAAGATTGCCAAATAATCGTTTATCAAAACAGATTCTTTATTATAGACCTGAAGACCGAAGAAATGTAGGAAGACCAAAACAACGTTGGGAGGATGACCTTTAACATATCGTGCAACAGGAGTAGAATGAACCCATTCAAACAGATGTAACATGAGAAAGGTTTCTCGCCTGCATGAAATCTAGTGTGTAAAACTTAAAACTAGTTTACAAGATTCTGAAAATGTTTTACTACAAATGTCACATATATGTATAAGGTTTATAACTGCAACATAACCGCAACGGTGTTTCATCATGAATTTTAAAGGTATCGATATAACCGATGTCTGCTCAAATGGCCTTTTAAAGATGAGTGACGAGTAAACAAGTTGTGACATATTACAGGCCGTCTTCTATATGAATTTTTAAATGAAAATTAAGAGAAGATTTACGACAAAACGCCTTGTTACATAATTTAATAGCTTTATTGCAGCCAAATTCCTTGCAGTGTTACAGAGTGTACATTCGAAAGGTCTTTCGTCAGAATGAACACACATGCGTTAAGCTAAGTTCGACTTCACATTAAACTACTTTTTACACTATAATATGTACACACTATTAGATCACAAAAAAAATGAAGACATCTTAGAAGAATTACACATGGAATCTTTAGAAAACAAAATTTCTGATTATAAGTCAAGATGGATACAACATGTTCATCGAATGGAAGATCTCAGAATACCCAAACTAATGTTAAGATATCAACCTGCAGGAAGAAGAAGACCAGGACGTCCACTCAAAAGACTTCTGGATGGTGTTTCTCTTGAGGCCGAAACAGGTCAACAAATGGCCTAAATTCGTGAATGTACTATGATGATGATGATATGTATAAGGTTTCTTTCCAGTGTGTATGAATGAATGTTTTTGTAAGACTAGTTCTTGCATTAAATGCTTTACCATAAGTATCACATTTTTAATTATTTCTTTTTGTGTGACTTAATATGCTGCAAAACTGTTTCAGGTTCTTGAAACCACTTTTTATAAAAAGGGCATTTCAATGTAACACCTCCAGCATATAATTATTTTATATGATTGCTGAGCGTTTTTAATTCTAGAAATGTTGAACAATGTGAACATGTACAAAGAATTACATTACTTATATATAATTGTAGGCTTTCACGGCCGGCGTCTTGATCCATATTTGGTTCGTCTTCCGGGCTTATAGGCCGTGGTCTGGTTGTCTTCTTACTCGACGTTTCGTCTACTGCTGCGGTAGACCTCATCAGGAGATACTGCGTGCTCTCTGTGAACTCCTCAACAGTCGGCTGCAGACTGGATCCCAGCACTGCATAACACGACAACGAAGCCTATGACTTCTGCAATCGGCACAACAGCAAAAAACTCGGTCTGTGCAGAAAACCTCCCCACCACCCGGGGTTTAGCTATAAAAAGAGAGACAGTTTCCAACCACCAACCAGTCTGCAGCCGACTGTTGAGGAGTTCACAGAGAGCACGCAGTATCTCCTGATGAGGTCTACCGCAGCAGTAGACGAAACGTCGAGTAAGAAGACAACCAGACCACGGCCTATAAGCCCGGAAGACGAACCAAATATGGATTAATTACATTACTTTTACATAAGCGATTTGCAATACTATTTCCAAAAGGACAATACTACATCTGGCACATTTATAATTATCATTCATAATTATTTTCTCTCTTTTCATTTCTTTAGACTCAAAAGTAGCTTGTTTTTCATCTTCTAACAGTCCGTATAACATTCCTCTTATTTCCACAACCTATTTTTTAAAATTATGCTTAAATAAAGCTGTCTTAAAATTTAAAAAAAAATCAGGTAATTTTCACCAGAAGAATTTGAAATGTTTTCCAAAATAATCCCAAAATTAAGTTTTAAAGTTCTTCGAACCTAACTCTGATCTCTAGAAAGCAGTGTATTTAAAACAGGGGCATTAATCTCACACAATAATAAAATTATATTTTGGATTAAAAAATATGCACTACATGTGACACCAATTATACATAAATTTTATAAAATGTTAAATCTTTCTTTCTTTACCTTTAGATACTTTTACATGCCCCATGCCACCCAGGTCATACACGGACACGACCTTTAAACTCATAATCACATACACACTTTTTTTATCATACAAGGACATGGAGGACCTTTCTGGATGAGTTAACAGCTTAATGCCAGGGAACCTCCAAGACAACATGATTTAAGACAATACACACCATTTACTGATATCCATCCATAGTAATTCTGCCCGAGGGCAGGTCTTTCACTGCAATCATAGCATTTTCATGCTATGCTTTGCAGCTTTATTAGGGAATTGTAGGTGTGGTAGCTTCCCGTTGCTTTCCATACCGACGAAGGCCATATGATTTCGGGGGCTGTTTGGGCCTAAAAGTTTTCCTGACATTTGTCTTACAGGTGAGGTAAAACCCTGATAAAACCTCACCCAGAAAAACTGCACCGACCGGGGATCGAACCTGGGCCCGCTGCATGACAAGGCAGCATGCTACCTCGAGACCACAGTGGTGGACTTTTACTGATATATTCGTACTAAAAAAAAAAAAAAAAAAGGAAAAATATGACATGGATGATTATGACCAAATGTATTAGGGGGCTATTTGGGCCTTAAAGTTTGCTAACATTCGTCTTATAGGTGAGGAAATATCCTGGAAAAAATCTCACCCAGGAACAAAATGTTAAATTAAAGAAGTTAATAATATTTATCTTAGGAATTATAAAATGGCTAAAGAAAATGTTTGGTTACTTAAGGGCCATTTGTACCAACAGAAATTAAACTTGTGATAGCAGCTATACTGCTGGCAACTATACATTTGATATTACCAACTTGAGATAGTCAGCTATCTAGAGAAAAACTTATTCAGTCGATTGAAGGGACAAAGTCTGATCCATGACAAGGATTTCACAAATTTTATTATTTCCCATAACCAGTAGCAGTTTGTGCATAAATCAATGTGTGTGTTTTACCTGCATTGGAAAAGTCAAACATGATGCCCACATGCACATGCCACCCTTATAATGGCTAAATGATCATGCACCTCTGTGATTTATGTATTTGGATGTGAAGCCATAAGCCAGCCGGTAAACCAAGGGCTTTCTAGGCCTTTCAATCCATGGAGCTTTTTATTAATCACATTTCCATTTAATCATATATTTAATTATTTTTATGGTATCCATCCATAGTAATTCTACCCGAGGGCAGGTCTTTCACTGCAATCATAGCATTTTAATGCTATGCTTTGCAGCTTTATTAGAGAATTATAGGTGTGGTGGCTTCCCGTTGCTTTCCACACCGATGAAGGATGGTGTTGATGGCCGGATGATTTTCGGGGACCGTTGGGCCCTAAGCTTCCTGACATTTGTCTTACAGGTGAGGAAAAACCCCGAAAAAATCTTACCCAGGAGCCTGTCCCAACCGGGAATCGAACCTGGGCCTGCTGCGTGACAAGGCAGCACCGCTACCTTGAGACCACAGCGGTGGACTTTTATGGTATAAGGAACTTAAAATCTTAAAAATTCTATCACACCAGATTTTACTATGACTAACATAACAGAGTTAGAGTATAAACTGATGTAAGGTGAATTCCATGATAAAAATTGCAACAAAATAACATTCTAATTTTTTTCTTAAACTTCATATAGTAGGCACTACTTTTCCTCTTCAAAACATTTATATACAGGTTTCAATCTGGAGTTTGTATCTTTAATAATTGCACTTAAAATTTATGGTTTTATATCAATAACTGATATATCTGTAAAATGACATCATGTTTTACAGAGTGAGAGTAAAATAATTATCTCTGTAAATTTTTCAATTTTATTTCAACAATCAATATTTTGAATGTAATATATATATATATATATATATATATATACCGGGCTTCCAATATAAACCCGGACCGGCCTCACGGGGTTTCACCCGTCAGGCAGCGCTCTCTCCTCGTCCGCATTTCACTCTGCCAGCCGCTCGTCCTTGAACTAGTCAGTTTACTATCTTCGACAAGATGAGACGTCAGCTGACATTATAGCAGCGCATTTATGTGTGTAAATGTTATTATAAATACAAATCAGCTCGTTGCGTTCGCGAGGAATTTATTCGGAACTTCCCTGGACAATTACCTCCTTCCAGATCGACAATCCACGATCTTGTGACTACATTTGAGACCACTGGTTCAGTACAAAATAAGAAACACACGCGAAGGCGTACGGTTCTCACCGAAGTAAAATTAGACGAAATTGGCGAAAATTTGGAACGTTCACCACAAAAATCATTACCAAAATTAGCACAACAAGTTGGGATTTCAGTATCTTCTGCACATACAGCAACAAAATTGTTAAAACTCAAACCTTACAAGTGTACACGTGTTCATTGTCTAAACCAAGGTGATCCCATAGCACGTGTGCAGGAGGACAACATTTCCAGCATTTTCTATAAGGTAAGAAACAGTTCAAGGACGGGTGGCAGGCAGGGTGAATTGCGGGAGGAAGAGACAGCACTGCATGCCGGGTGAAACTCCGTGAGGCCGGTCCGGTTTTATATTGGAAGCCCGTTTTATATATATATATATATAGGAGGAGTTCACAAAATACATGTTTTGAGTTTTATGTTCTAATAAACTTGTGTCACTAACTACACAAAATAAAGGTAACTGATGTAACAACTAATGCTTCTGTGTGGTCAAGAGATTTCTTCTTCTTCTTCCTTCCAAGTATTAGGAAAAAGGCCTGTTACGATCCTATAGAACATTTTCCGATCCTTCCAGGAAATTCTCGTATAAGACTTGAAAGCATAATAATACTCCCTTCGATTGGTTGCTGGCCAAAGGAAGGCAAGACCAGTGATAGGGGCTGCCATCTTATAGCCTCTGGTCAGATTTTTCTGGAGAAGAAAATAAAATAAAGGAAAGAAGAAATGGAAGAAAGGAAAGACTCCCTAGCTCTCGGATGCCCTAATAGTGTCGGGGTCGAAAAAAACAAGAGTTAACCAAGAGAGGTTAGATAGTAAAGTTAAAAGAGTGTAAAACACAAGTAAGTGGAAGAAATGTTTTGCTCAGCTTGGGCACCTTGTGGCCGCCATCCACATATCCCCTAGATGAGGACCCCTGAGGTTTGCAAGAGATTTACTTAAAATAAATAACAATTAAGGTTTCATACCTCTCCTCATAATTATTAGGAGAGGTAAGAAACATTCAAATTTACTTAAATTAAACCTCATAATTGAAGGGACTATTATTATGCTTTCAAGTCTTATACGAGAATTTCCCGAAAGCTCGCTGGAGGGAAAATTTTCTATAGGATCGTAACAGGCCTTGGCCTAATACTTGGAAGGAAGAAGAAGAAGTGATTTATTCCTATAAAAGTTCATTAAATAACATATGAGTTTGTTCATATTCTACAATACTTTGGGATGTAGGCACTTGAAAATTTTTTTAATAGTCATTATATCACTTTGCAAAGCAGGGAAGAAACTTTAATTTCTACATGTTATGACAAATTTTACTTGGAATTCACCATAAATAATAAGTATGAGATACTACAAAACTACCCAGAATAATTAACATGATTCAATTATTTAAGAAAAATTGTATCACTTCACCTCACATCCTTCTCCTTATTAGACCGGTTTCAGGACATTATTATGTCTTCTTGAAGAACTGTCTCTTGCTTCCTCTGTTGGTAGACTGATGAACCTCCAAATCAAATCACTTTCCTCGGGTATTTTAAAATTCATTAATTTCTCCTCTTTTTTTATATGTAGCTTTTTTTCCCCAAACTGTGAGATCTTTAGATTTGTTTTATTAATGTATTTCTAAAATAAAAATAAATCAAAGGGAACCAATACATATAACAGGAGGAGTTCGACAAGGTTGTCCACTATCAACCATGCTTTTTAACATTTATTTCGATGACATGATAAGATCATGGAAGCAAATGACGACTGGGGGAATTAACTTAGGAAATATAGTAATAAAAACAGTAGCCTTTGCAGATGACCAGGTTTTAATAGCAAAAACAGAAGACAAACTACAAAGAATACTATATAAACTAAATGAAATATCAAAAAATACAACATGGAAATATCCTCACAAAGCCTTCAAGGGTGCTCATCCAGTTCGGACAAAGATAATATTAGAAAATAAATCAATAGAACAAGTAGTAACATATAACTTCCTAGGTTGCAAAATATCATACAGAGCTGAAACAGATATAAATAACAAAATAAATGAGTTTAATTATATAACAGGAACACTAAAAAGAACTTTGAAAAATAAAGCCAGGAAAGACTCTATAATGAAATTATACAAGACAATGGCAGTGCCTATTATTACTTATGGATCCGAAACATGGACAGTGACAACACAACAATCTGCCAGGATACAAGCTGCTGAAATTAGATTCCTCAGACCAATAGCAGGATATCAAAGAACAGACAAAAAACATAACACAGAAATAAGACAACAACTAAAATTAGAGGAACTAAACTCAACAATAGAGAAATACAGAACAAACTGGAAAGAACACTTGGCAAGGATGACTGAGAATAGAATACCAAAAGCAGCATACAACTATTCACCACGAGGAAGAAGCAGCTTGGGAAGACCAAGGAAAAGATGGAAAGAGCAGTAATTTGGAGCCGGAACAGGCTAGTAAATAAGCCTAAACCGCGAAGAAGAAGAATGTATTTCTACATTAAAAATACAATAAGGAGATATTAATGAATTTTGAAATTCCTAAGGAAATAGATTTGATTTGGAGGTCCATCAGATTACCAACAGAAGGAGCACAAGGCAATTCTTCAAGATGGCATATCCTAAAACTGGTCTAATGAGAAGAAGGATATAGGGTGAGGTGATACAATTTTTCATAAATAAATTTTACCTCATAGTTATATTTAAATTAATATTGGGAAGTAAACATTATGAGGTTATATCATTAATAGTGAGTGGAGAACATATTTTAACGACTCAACTCATATAATTTCAAATTTCTTTGATACTGGCAGTTTCAGACAATATTTTGTCCCTCTTCAGTCATGGCAGAGTGGAAACCATTACTGAAGAGGGACAAGAATTGTCTGAAACCGCCGGTATCAAAGAAAATTGAAATTATATGAGGTGAGTCGTTAAAAATATGTTCTCCACTCACTATTAATAAATGTACTTCATATTGTTAATTCCTAAAAATCAACATGATTCAAACTTACATCTCAAATTACAAATGGGTTACTCATTTAATACGTGGGTTCCATAGAGTTCACTTTTGTTTGAGACATGTCATAGTTTTGAAGAGATGATAAATTACTGGTTGAAACAGTTTGTAAAACTATTGAGCTCTCTGCACTATGATGAAGAATATTATGTCTTTTAAGGCTTTCATTATTTGAGAATGGTACATTACAAACATAGCACATAACAGAATGTCCAACTGTTTTTGTATGAACTTGCAAATGTCTTTTAAGTTGATATTTTTCAAAAAATGTCTTATCACAAATAGGGCAGGAAAGTGGTTTAATGCCAGTATGAGTAAACTTATGTCTTTTAAGTTGTCTGTCATAGAAAAATTGTTCATTACATATATTACAGGTGTAACTCTTTATGCCATTGTGAAGAAGCATATGAAATCTGTAACTTGATCTCCAAGTGAAAAGCTTCCCACAAATGTCACATTTATAAGGTAAATATCCTGCGTCTTTATGCACCAATGACAAAGTATGATGATTACATTCGTTAATTTTACTTTCAATTATAACAACTTCTTCTTCACTGTCTGACTTGTTTAATTTTGTATTACTCACCTACTCCATCAACAACCTAGAAATATAATATATTCATTTTCATATCAATTAATTTATGTTTTATACTGTTATGAGCAACACAATTTTAGTTAAATTCATTAATGATTAAATTACAATCTGCATATTATTATTAGGACTTCACATTGGTAATTAAATTAATAGAATAACAATCAAAACCAAGTTACAAAGTATGTAAGTTGGTGACCCAAGTGGTCATACCAATTATATATTTGAGGATTCTAGCACAGAAATATTGAAAAAATGTGGCTAATCTTTGCCAGGTTTCGATCTGTAAATCTTGCAACAGACTAGTTACTAAATATATTGATACCGAGTTAGCAAATACATATTAGATAACATATCGTTGGTTTGGAAGAAGACTGCCACAACTCAAAATAATTCATTTTTATGTTTCCACAATGAAACGACTGCAATTTGTCTATATTTTTATGTGGAAGAGAGTTACAAGTTGTAATTTTTACTGCACCTGCTAGATGGCGCAAGTGACGGTATATGTTTTTGACAAGTCGACAACTTTATTCTGAACAAGAGGGTCACGAAATGCTTCCCTCTGGAAATTTGTTAATTTTGAGTTATGACAGTCTTCTTCCAAGCTGACGATATGTGCTCACAACATGGAGTTGTCAATAAGTTGAATCATTATAAAATTACAATAGGAGGTAATATTATTCTTAATAAAATATGGTGAGTCTGTTGCCATCTTACCTCATAAAAATTGAGTTGGGTAGGTTAGCTACATTCAATAAAAATCAAATGAATCGTGAATTTTTCTTACCTCATACATCCATGTTCTGTAACACAAAACTGCAGTATTGGGAAACATCATTCCCATCCTCAGCTGTTGTCACGACTGTTGATTCTTCATTATGTCGGTCATTTTCTAAACTGCCATCTGGTGTTCATTTGAAGAACTTCGTAATCAAACTTGGTTCGTCCAGAAACTCAAAATTCACATGGTTCTAATATGTTTTTTTTGTATATATTATCTTTTCCCAAACTGTTACTGTCATGGCAACAGCTGAGGATGGGAATGATGTTTCCTGATACTGTGGTTCTTCATTTAAGAACATAGATGTATGAGGTAAGAAAAACTCACGATTCATTTAATTTTTATTAAGAAAACCTCATAATATAAAAATTCCCAACTATTATCTGAATAGCTATATTTGGTTAAAGTTTCAATTTTTTTTTTACTTTTTTGAATTTGTGTTCTACCAAATGAGGCATAATGATCAGACAGTATTACAAATCTGTTGGGTTGCCAATTCTGTTTTTCCATAATTCTGACTTAACTTTTTTTGCAGTCATATATTTTTTTCAGGGTTATTAGGCTGGATTTATGTGAATTTCTATTTAATTTCTCATGTATTTTTTTGTACTTTTTCTTACCAAGAACTATTACCTCACGGTAACTAAATTTGGTTCAAGTTTAGAGAGTCTCTCTCTCTCTCTGTGTATGATTTTCCATACAACATTCTTATGCCACTATGTTGCACTATACACTTTTACCATTTGTAATAATGTTACGTATTATTTTAAACATTTGTCGATGATTCTTTAAGCATTTCTTACAATTTTTAAATATTTATATATTTACGCAAATTGTGAATGAAGTTCTACAGAATTATAGTGTGCATGTACTACTGCTTAATGTAACTTTCACTAGATGGCATTGAATTTGTGTTACCAACATTCACAATTAATTCCAAACTATATTTCAAGAAATTAACTTAATTTTGTTAGGTTCCAATGGGACAAGTTAGTATAAACAAGATTAGCATCCACCCATAGTAATTCTGCCCGAAGGCAGGTCCTTCACTGCAATCATAGCATTTTCATGCTATGCTTGCAGCTTTACTAGGGAATTGTAGGTGTGGTAGCTTCCCATTGCTTTCCACACCGGTGAAGGATGATGATGATGATGATGGCCATATGATTTCGGGGACTGTTTGGGCCTTAAAGTTTTCCTGACATTTGTCTTACAGGTGAGGAAAAACCCCGATAAAACAGAAAAACTGTCATGACCGGGGATCAAACCCGGGCCCGCTGCTTGACAAGGCTATCTCGAGACCACTGCAGTGGACAAGATTAGCTTATGGTTTGTTAAATAATATCATGTAGTTTATTTTGTTGGGTTAGGAAGAGGGAAGTTGCCATACATCCAGGATTTATTATAAACATTTGGGAATTTATTGCAAAAGTTGGTAACAGTGCCACATAGTGCATGCACACTGCGATTCTGTAGAACTTAGAAAAGTTTGTGGGAGACAATTACTAAACTTTTTTCCTAAATTCTACAAATTATTGCATTTTTGGTGTTTTTTTAATAAACTCATGAAATTGTGTATTTGCTAAAAATTCCCAAATATTCTACCTATCACAATGAATCATCTCACATTGGGAGCATAAGATCTATTGGAAGATCAGGACATTATAAACTGTGGCCCATTCTATGTGCATCTATAGTGACCTGTACTAGAATAACCATATATTTAAATGGTATTTTGGAAACTGTATTAACATAAGCATAGACTATATTGTTTAGTTGTTAATAGACTATATTACCTGTTTTTCAATCTTCATAACAGGAATTGCTTCTTCTTTGATTTCAACTTTAACCTGATGATTTGCATAAAAATCTGGCATAGAAGTATTTTTCAATAAATTTTCCTCTGAACTGTCATATGCTGGTTCAAACTTGATTTGGTCCATTATAACCTAAAAATTATTTCAACTAAATTTATCTCGTAACTTTAAAAACAAAATACCCACTTAATTTATCTTAATGATTAAGAACCGATATAATAGCCTAGACCTTGAATATTATAGGCCTAAACTAATACAAGCGTAAAGTATTATCCAATAACCTATAAAATATCTATTTCCAAAAAAAACAAAAGTGTGCACTGATGTCAATTAAATAAAACACTTTAACAATAAGATTAAAATTTCTCTATAACGCAGTTTATACCGGTACATACCAATAGGTACAAGCACAAATTTCACATGTCACATTAATTATCCAATAACCACCATCATACAGCATTGTGCAACCTATGATCAAGCATAGATGATCAAGACTACAATGAGAATGGAATAGTACTTTAATGCAATACTGACCTAAGTGGAGTTAATGATCAATAAAATATACCTGGAAATATAATAACACAGTTTTCTCAATTCTAGCAATACAATATTTGGGATTAAGCAAATTAACATCGTGAAAATGGGAATAGATGCGGATTCTATGCCAGAAGTCCACCTACATTAGTCACTGTTCAATCAGAAGAGCAAAGTTTCCCTTAGGGTGCACCAGATTATCCAATAAACTGTAAACTAATCTGGTGTACACTACCTCATCAATTTTTCACCCTAATATGCCCATTTAGCTACGTATCGAAATAAAATGAGTATAGGTAGATTCCTGGTGTAAAATAATATATAATAGTAATATTTTCTTTCCAAAAAAAAATCTACTTGAGTCGAGGCTTTTAGATACGTTCTTGTCATATATAATACACAAGGTCATGTGTTTTATTTTCAAGTTTTTCCTGTCCCCTTTTATGACTTAAAAGTCAGTTTCTGTGAGCATGAGTCATTTCTAGATCATACATATTCAAAAAGGATATAAAGAGACTTATAATGCAAAGTCAGCTCTCCATACATTTCTATAATGAGCCAGTCATCTCCTGTATAATATACCTTCCCCTCATCATGGTTAATGTTATTCTCTCAACTGATTCTTGACTACTTTCTGTGAGTTTTCCTACATGAAGTTTCCATGCCTCTCTTTCATTCCCCATTCATGCCACATGAGCCGACAATATGTATGAGTTTAAGTAATTATCTACCCGATTGCTGTAAATTTTCACTGAAATGCTGATTTAAATAATTTATTTTCCAATGGCCAGAATTGATGCTTACCTTACCTTCTCTCAAGCCTCTCAGTACAAGCCGACAAATTTTAATTATAGTCTATTTTGGCAGATTATTTTACAAAGATGATGTGTAATTGTTATCTACAGAGAGGAGAGTCAAATGACCATATGTTTAAGTGTTTGGGTGTAATGTACGGGTATTGTGTAAGGGATGATGATAAAAAGAAGGGAGAAGATGAAATCCAGTGCTGGCGTGTAGCCAGTAATAATAATAAGGATTTATTGTGAGAGTCCTGCTCTTTATTGACAATTCAACCATAAAACATAGAATATTCTGGACGGTCATTATAACATCATTTATCTATACAAACTAATAAAGCCTAAGTGTTTACATAGAGTATACAGTTAGTTCAACCTTGATTTCAGTTATCTGAAAAGTTGTTCAATCGTTAAGACATGATTAAATTATTAAGCCTTTTTCACAAAGTAAAGACAATTACAAAATTAGTTATTTATAAATGACTGATTCGTCAAAGAAAAGCTATAAGAAAGGGGGTAATATAAGCATCTTGTTTAGGTTTTGTTGAGATACCGGTACCAGAGTCTCAAATGGGTAAATCCTTCTTTTAAATAAACTTTTATCTTTATTCTTATTTTATCACTCATCTCATATTCTTCTTCTTCTTAGACTAGTTTTGGATACTTCTTCAGTTCCATCATCAGTATTTTCATGACCGTTGTTTTGTTGTCCTGAAGAACCACCCCTTGCTCCCTCTGTTGGTAGACTGAAAAATCTTGAAATCAAGTCGAAGTTTATCAGTCTACCAACAGACGGAGCAAGAGGCGGCTCTTCCAGACGACAAAACAACGGTCGTGAAAATACTGATGATGGAAAAGAAGAAGATTCTGAAACTAGTCTAAGACAAAGATGAATATCAGGTGAGTGATAAAAGTTTACCTAAATAAATAATACCTCATAGTGTGAATTCCTAAAAAGTAGTGTAAATCCTGTTTAAAAGGGTCATCAGTTTACTCTATTTTTATTTACTGTAATATTTAATTTCAATTATATCCAGTATAGAAATCAAATTTCATATCCACACATACTAAAATAAAAATTTCAAATAGTGTTTTTTTATATTAATGAAACTAAAAAAATTGAAAATGAAAGCAGCTGAAAAAAAGAATCCATTAGAATATAATCCTCAGGTGCAAAGAGGAAGGCCAAAACAAAACATGGAGAAGAACCAAACAGGATAGAATTGGTGGAAAGGGATAACTTTGAAAAAAAAATGAAGATTTTTGTGGATGCACTATGCTCCTATTAGGAGTTAAAGGAAAATATTATAATGATGAAAATATACAATAAAATGCTTTAGAAACTTACAATTAAATATGACTAATTTTCTCTTTGAAATTCAGTTATTGACTTCACAAGTAACTCAAACAATAACTGTGTTTTAAATAATTAATCACAACTCTCTATCTATCTTCGGGTTTTTACAGCTGCTGCCGTCTTCCCGTGCCAAACCTCCAAAGCCTACGGTCTTGGGCATCTTCGATGCTTAGCCCTCTAGCTTGCATTACTCTCTTCATGTTTTCCTTCCATGTAATCACAACAATACATTTTTAAAATGGTATCATATATCGAGAATGCTATGTTTACATTTTAGTCTGCAGCCGACAGTTAAGGAGTTCACAGAGAGCATGCAGAATCTCCTGATGAGGTCTACTGCAGCAGTAGACGAAACGTTGTTTCGAGAAAACCAGACCACGGTTATTTAGCCCGGAAGACAAACCAAACAGGGATTTACATTTTAGGTTATTGTAGCACAGTTAACTCACTTAGGAAGGTGCACATGTTACAAACTATTTTGATATATCTCATTTAACTTCAATTACATGTTGTGTTGCAACTTAATGTGAGTTGAGTAATTTCACTATACCTCATCTGCTCTTAGAGTGATCCTAACATAAACAAATACCAATTGTATCCTTTTGCCATTCATGCCACAATTACTGTTACATTGACAGGGGGCATGTGTGAAGTATATAAGATAAGTGATTGTTAAATGTTGTAGATTACAAGAAAGCTTGTGAGATTTTTCACTGAACTTGTGAAATAATTTAAAATAACTGTTTTTTGACCACTAGTCAAAGGTTTGCCAGACTTCTGTTTAAAAAAATTAAATGGCGACACATCAACAGAAGACTCGATAGCTTCAGCCATTTTGTTGCATCAGAATCGACTGACACATGATCATACATATGTAATAAACTATTTTAAGTTGTAATAATTGATTAGGAATATTTTAGAATATTCTCTATGTTTTGAATATTATTTTTATTCACGAAAAATAACAAGTATATTCAGAGGACATATTTTAATTTAATGAAGGGAACTACTCTTTCGTGTATTTATTGCTTCTACATTGTATGCCGGTATCCATAACCAATGAAAAGTGAGCAGATCACATGGTTTTGTTTTGACAAGGTTCACTTTAACCCTCTGCATGTCACTGGTAAAATTTCTTGTGTCAGAGATTTAAATTGCATCTGCCAATGTGATTGGCTGTGCTAGTAGTTTAAGTATATTGTCTGGCAGGTAATGGACAGAAGCATCAGAGCCGACTTAATCGGCTCATGACACCTAAAAGGTTAAGAGTGGATAGCTTTTAGGTAGAATATTTCAAAGTTACGGTGAAATATTTTTGTAAGCTTTTTAAATAATAAATTAATGAGTCATTTTAACATCTTACCTCATATTTCATGTTTTATCAAACACGGTAACTATAGTTTTCAAATGATCTTGTCCCAGATAGTAAAAAATCTGGAATTTATCAAATTGATTGTGGAGATTGCAATAAAGTATACATAGGAAAAACAAAAAGAAATTTGGACACTCACACAAAGGAACACTTTAGAAATATTAAAAATGGTGAAATTGAAAAATCAGCTATTGCAGCACATAGTTTGTTGGAAGGTCATAGAATTGAAAAAGAAGCTAAACTTCTAAAACATTTGGAAAAACCTTTGGACTTGACAGTTTGGGAGAAAATATTTATACAGAAGAACAAATTTAAATCTATGAATTTCGACATTCCGGATGAACGTGACCTCATCTCGAAGTTCATCAAATCAATACCAGATGGCAACGATATCTCGAAGTTCGTCAAATCAACACCAGATGGCAACGTTATAGAGGGAGATTCCAACGAATATCCGGTAGTCATAATGGCAGTTGAAAATTAATGACAAGATCATTTGAAAACTATAGTTACCGTGTTTGATAAAACATGAAATATGAGGTAAGATGTTAAAATGACTCATTAATTTATTAATTAAGAACCTCATAATGTGTTTCCCAATTTTAACTTTGAATAAGCTTTTTAAATTTAATTACTAATTTAGTATATTACCAGATTTTGAAAGGGTTTTTTATGGCAAGCTCATAGATGCCTGATAGTGACTGAACTGACACAGCAAACATATATTACTCATACTCCTATTAGATTGCAACTCTCTCTCTCTCTCTCACTCTCAATGGTAAAACAGCCAAATATTGAGCCTTTGCCTATCCTATGTTAGGAGTTACTTCTTTTTTAGTAGGCGACTACAACCTGATTGAAGTTTTGGCCTCCTCAACAATTTTTATCCACCTAGATCTATTCTGGATACAGACTGCCCAATTTCCAATTTTCATTTCTAATATATCTCTTATAACATCATCCTGCCATCTGTTTTTTGGGCATCCAGCTGTTTTGGTGCATATTGGTTTCCATTTGTATATTCTTCTTACAAGCCTGTCTTCCTGCATTCTATTTATATGTCCAAATAAGCGCAGTCTTTGGGCTTTAATGTGGTTTATTCTATTTTTATTTCGTATTAGATTATTTCATTCAGAATTCATTTGTATACACCATGTGCCATCACTTTCTCTAATTGGTTCAAAATTCTCCGTAAGATCTTCCTTTCAAAGATTAATAATTTGAAAAAAAAAAAATTTCTCTTCAAATTTAATTTATCTTTCATTGAGAAATGTTAAATCAATAATAAAAACATCATTAGAAGCCTTACTAGCTTTATAAAGTAATGTTAAATTCCCAATAAATGTCTTCTTAACTAAGAAGCCATCATTTGCAAAGATAGAAACAATGTATAACTGTAGGCTTTCACGGCCGGCGTCTTGATCCCTATTAGGTTCGTCTTCCGGGCATATAGGCCGTGGTCCAGTCGTTCTTCTACTCGACGTTTCGTCTACTGCTGCGGTAGACATCTTCAGGAGATACAAAAGGAAAAATCAGCCGTAGCGGAACACTGGATGAACAACCAAGAACATATAATAAGATTCGAAGAAACACAGGTATTGTCCCAAACATCACATTATTACACCAGACTGTACAGAGAAGCCATTGAAATATATAAACACAAAAATTCCTTTAACAAAAAAGAAGAAACCATGAAGATAAACAAAATCTGGATCCCGGCACTGCACAATACGACAACGAAGCCTATGAATTCTGCTAGCGACAGCCTGGACAAAACAGCACGCAACACGGACCGCGCAGAAAACCGCCTCTCCACCAGGGGCGTGCCTATAAATAGGGAGGGAGTTTCCAACGACCAGCCAGTCTGCAGCCGACTGTTGAGGAGTTCACAGAGAGCACGCAGTATCTCCTGAAGATGTCTACCGCAGCAGTAGACGAAACGTCGAGTAGAAGAACGACTGGACCACGGCCTATATGCCCGGAAGACGAACCTAATAGGGATCATAGAAACAATGGTTTCAAAAGTATTTGGCGATAGGGAATTACAACATATATAAGAGAAAAATTTGCGTCTAGATCGTAACTCACCTCGGTAGCTCAGTTGGTAGAGCACTTGGCCCGGAAAGCCAAGGGTCCCGGGTTCGAGTCCCGGTCTAGGCGAAAATTTTTCTCTTCAAATTTAATTTATCTTTCATTGAGAAATGTTAAATCAATAATAAAAACATCATTAGAAGCCTTACTAGCTTTATAAAGTAATGTTAAATTCCCAATAAATGTCTTCTTAACTAAGAAGCCACCATTTGCAAAGATAGAAACAATGGTTTCAAAAGTATTTGGCGATAGGGAATTACAACGTATATAAGAGAAAAATTTGCGTCTAGATCATAACTCGCCTCGGTAGCTCAGTTGATAGAGCACTTGGCCCGGAAAGCCAAGGGTCCCGGGTTCGAGTCCCGGTCTAGGCGAACATTTTTCTCTTCAAATTTAATTTATCTTTCATTGAGAAATGTTAAATCAATAATAAAAACATCATTAGAAGCCTTACTAGCTTTATAAAGTAATGTTAAATTCCCAATAAATGTCTTCTTAACTAAGAAGCCGCCATTTGCAAAGATAGAAACAATGGTTTCAAAAGTATTTGGCGATAGGGAATTACAACGTATATAAGAGAAAAATTTGCATCTAGATCGTAACTCGCCTCGGTAGCTCAGTTGGTAGAGCACTTGGCCCGGAAAGCCAAGGGTCCCGGGTTCGAGTCCCGGTCTAGGCGAAAATTTTTCTCTTCAAATTTAATTAATAATTTTTGTTTATCAGACTCCTTCAGTACCCATGTTTCACAGCCATAAGTTACAATCAGTCTTATTTCTGTATTATACAGTTTAACCACAAGGTGCCCAAGCTGAGCAAAACATTTCTTCCACTTACTTGTGTTTTGCACTCTTTTAACTTTACTATCTAACCTCTCTTGGTTAACTCTTGTTTTTTTGACCCCGACGCTATTAGGGCATGCGAGGGCTAGGGAGTCTTTCCTTTCTTCCATTTCTTCTTTCCTTTATTTTCTTTTCTTCTCCAGAAAAGCCTGACCAGAGGCTATAAGATGGCAGCCCCATCACTGGTCTTGCCTTCCTTTGGCCAGCAACCAATCGAAGGGACTATTATTATGCTTTCAAGTCTTATATGAGAATTTTCCAGAAGATGCTGGAGGGAAAATTTTCTCTAGGATCGTAACAAGGCCTTGGCCTAATACTTGTAAGGAAGAAGAAGAAGAAGAAGAACTTTAGTTAATCTGGAGACAAGTTTACTTTTGAATAGTATTCTATTTGCATAGTAAGCTTTATTGCCCAAAGAAATTCTTTCACCAATTTCTTCCTCTATATAGTTTTTTCCATTTACAGTTGAACCAAGATATTTATATGATTTTACTTCTTCTATATTTGTATTTAGGAGTTACTAGACCAATTATATAATTACAATAGGAAGTAACATTATGAGGTTCTTCTTAATAAATAAGATGAGAATGTTGCATCTTACCTCATAAAAGTTGAGTTCTTTTAAAACATGTTTCAAAACAATTCTGTTTTATCATCAGCTTGTCCAGACTGTTGATTTTTAAGTTAAAAATTAACTTGGACAAGCTGAAGATAAAACAATTGTTTTGAAACATGTCCTAAAAGAACTCAACTTTTATGAAGAAAGATGTAGGGTCGAATGTTTGAACGCATTAGACAGTAAAAGGCGTTCTCTGCTGATAAAGTTTTATTCAAACACATTTTTCTTACTCAGAAATCTATTCATGCGGTAATAATTGTAAAGCTACCTGACAAGGTACCTTAAGATCGTAGCTCAAGATATAAACTTATGTGAAAATCCCGAAAGGAACCGATGGTAACAGATGTAGTTTGAAACTTATCCAAGATGTCGGACCTTGAAGACTTCGATCATGTTTTCGGTATACGCGGAGAAGAGGAATTTGATAGAGTCTACCAAAGAATTCAACTGGAAGAACAGGAGAATCGGCGTAATATTGCGCGTCGCAGACGTGTTTGTATATGGTATTATTTGCAGGATGCAAGCATAAATGCATTCCTCTATAGCAGACGAAAATAACAGAAGTGGTTTTATCGCTGAGAATTCTGGGTAATTCGTTGCCAATATTACGAAAATGTCAACATTCATGCATGACCGGTTAAGGCGGCCGTTAATTCGATCTCAGCTCACCAGTGATTGGAAGTAATTTGAGTAGAGAGTAATGTATTTGCATACGACCCGTAGGGTCGTATCTATGACCGCATTAGACCGTAAAAGTCATTCTCTGCTGAGAAAGGTGCATCCAAAGACGTTTTTGCGTACTCAAAAATCTGTTCATGCGATAATAATTGTCAAAATTCCTAAGCTACCTGGCGAGCTAACTTTGCAGAGAACGAATCGTGAGCAACCCGATGGGAACCGATGTAGTTTGAAACCTTGCCGCGTACCTTGCTGTTTTATCCAAGATGTCGGATCTTGAAGACTTCAATCATGTTTTTGGTATACGCGGAGAAGAGGAATTTGATGGAGTCTACCAAAGAATTCAACTGGAAGAACAGGAGGATCGGCGTAATATCGCGCAATGCAGACATCGTCGTATACGGTATTATTTGCAGGGTGCAAGCGTAAATGCATTCCTCTAGCAGACAAAAATAATGGAAGTGGTTTCATCGCTGAGAATTCTGGGCAGTTTGTTGCCAATATTACGAAAACGACGACTTTCATGCATGACCAGTTATTCGATCTTTGTACTTGCTCACGGAAAGTCAGCTCACCGGTGATTGGAAGTAATTTGAGTAGAGACTAATGTATTTGCATGCAGCCCGTAATGTACTTGCCTTATTTGTTACTAGACCAAGTTTATTTAGTTATGCTTATTTCTCTACAAATGTCTTGAATGGTATGCAGTCAACATATTGACTCAATGAGACATCTAGTAGGCAACTAAGATATTACTAGGATGATGGTCAATAAATTTTGTTTAGAAGTCTCTTTATTCAGGCTTAAGTTTTTTTAAGAGCCTGAAAATCTTCATAGTTCGGACCCACAGCTTAAAGTCCCATCTGGAGGACTTGTTTGTTGGATTTTTCCATTCTAAGAAATCAATCGACCCTGGCAGAGTTAGTTTGCCACTCCGTTATAGAGTATCCATAAATTCATAGCCTTTTTTTTTCAATGTACTGTTAATATTACATTTTTTAGATTATTTCTTTCTCAACTTTTCAGCCATTATTTTTGTTATTGTTCATACTTTTGTCAGACAAAACAAAAATACACATATGCATAATTATATTCCACAGAATACTATTCACAGAGTGCAACAATAATTAGTGCATTTTTTGCTATTTCTCATAAAATTGTAGTTGTAAGTTAATTGGACTACAATCCCCACTTTTTTATGTTCCACACGGGTACCCTTAGTTTCAGAAAATTTCTTTGAATGACTCTGTAGAGTAGAAATCTTCAAACCCATCAGATAATGCAGGTCACATTAAACATTCAAAAGATGCTCACAGGGCATTGAGGTATGCTGCAGTATCTAAAACTGTTAAATTTCGCAATCTCCAATCAGATTTACATGTCAAGTATTTAGTTCCTCAAAAGTGCATCTGGCACATCTAAGAGGTTTGCAGGCCAACTTTCAATCATGGGGCATGTATTGAATACTAACTTTCTGGACATTTTAAGATGAGTTCTACTTAAAACTTCTTTTCCAACTACAGAACTGACAATGTAAACAACAACATAATAATAATAATAATAATAATAATAATAATAATAATAATAATAATAATAATAATAATAATAATAATAAAATAATAATAATAACAATAAAATCATAATAATCGTAATAATAATAATGATATTCATGTGCAATGTACATGTTTCTCTAACATCCATATTGAAAGTGATCTTTGGGCTGTCCAAAGATCCGAAGAAGAGATGGATTAAAAATCCAACTTTGAGACTGTAACAGCCCATCAGCCCTTATACTTGTATGGAAGAAGAAGAAAAAGAAGAAGATGAAAATAATAATAATAATAATAATAATAATAATAATGATAAAATAATAATAATGTACTTACAATATAATCATCATTTGATATAAATAATTCAAAATATGTTATTTTTGTAACAAATTATACAGAATAGAATTGGGTGGCAGCAGAAGATTGAAGTTCTATCTGACCCATCTTGAATTGCAAACGTTGCAGCCACCGAAGCAGTACAGGATTGCTAACAGTTTGATTCTGTGTCCCCTCTGGTGTTATTGGAGGTGGAGTGGTGGGTGGAAAGTTCCGACAACCTTGAAGTCTAACTTGCAGGTGTCCTGGAAGCTGCACATCAAAATGTCAAACTATAAATTTATGATTATATCACAAATGATTAAATAAAAAATAAAATAGATGCAGTCAGTTTTTAGTAGGTAATAATTTAACTTTTATAGGAATTAATCACTATGAGGTTTATTTTCACCATAAGGTAATAATTTATTCAACAATTATATTATTTTTGGTCTGGACATCTTACCTCAATATTAATGTGTATATAATATATTAATAATATAATTAAAATAACCTCAAAATATAACTTCCTAAAATTAAATATTAATTTATTCAACAATGTTGCTTTACCTGTAACATTTTTATACTTTTGCCCAGAATTTAACACTGTATAAGTATTCTTTTATTGTTAGGTCAAAAAAATACTAAAGTTATTTTCTTTTAAATAAAATTTAAACATTTTTATAACATTAATATAAATAAAATGAATCATTATTCATCTCATCACATACACTCTGTGTTCTTCACAACACCTCTAGTGCTATGTACTAGGGCATTAACCAATTATGCTATCTGGGCATTTCATTTTTGATGGAAGTTTTCTCTTTCTTACCAATTCAGTATGAGTGTATAAATTTATATAAAATATCACTTTATTAATGATATTTAATATTTTAATAAACAATGCAAAATAGTTTGTTAGAAATTGCCTAATTTGTTAAAAATTACATAATTTGTGACAAATTTTAGAAAATAGGCCTACCTAATAATAGTGTGGTTAAATATTAACTTTTTTCACTGCAGCAACATATTTAAATATATAATTTAAGAAGTAACATAAACAGATCAGACCATAATGTTAATACCTGTATATGGTATGCAAATAGCACTGGACTCCATAGTGGCATCAATTTACTAAGGACAGTTGAGTTACATTCCAGAAGTGCTTCCAAAAGACTCAGAAAATGTAGATTAACCATTTCTGCCAACTGAAATAAACAAAATTAAACTTTAACTATTTAGGAAATATCACTATGAAGAATATTTTAAAAATTAAAATAAATTCTTTATCACCTCATATCCTGTCTTTAATTAGACTGGTTTCAAAACCATATCAGTCTCATTTTAGCAATTTCACAACCATTATTCTGTTGTCTAGGAGCACTGCTTCTTACACCATCTGTTGGTGGACCGATGAACTTCCAAATTAAATCAACTTTCCCGGTAATTTAAAAATTCATTAATTTTTCTTTCTTATTTTTTTTAATGTAGGTATTTTCCAAAACATTAGCTCTTTAGGTTTCTCTAATTTTTTTATTAATCTAGTCTTTTTATCAATTTGATATTTTTCTGACAAAGCATGAGCAGCTACTGCAGATTTTCCCCTTCCCCATTTGGTGACATTTCTAAGATGTTCCTTCACTCTTGTTTTCAAATTTCTTTTTGTTTTCCCTACACAAATTTTATCACAATCTCCGCATTTAATCTGATTTGCAAATCAGAGTGAAGGAACATCTTAGGAACATCAAAAATAGGGAAGTGAAAAAATCTGTAGTAGCCGCTCATGCTTGGTTAGGAAAACATCAAATTGAGAGAAAAGTTAAATTAATAAAACAATTAAAAAAACTAAAGAGCTTAAGGTTTGAGATAAAATATGCATTCAAAAAAAAAAAACAAGAAAAAAATTAATGAATTTTGAAATTCCTAGGGAAGTTGATTTGATTTGGAGGTTCATTGGTCCACCAACAGATGGAGTAAGAAGCAGTGCTCCTAGACAACAGAACAGCAATCGTAGAATTATTGAAGATGAAACCAATAAGGTTTCAAAACTGGTCTAATTAGAAGACATGATATGAGGTGAGGTGATAAAGAATTTATTTTAAATTTTAAAATTAAACTTCTTATACATATGAATATAACTGAGGCAGTGGATTCACCTACACACTTTTAGGAACATACAAAGATGATAATTTTTTTAAAGAAATATATAATTCCAAATGTCATTTTATGAGTTTTGTGCACTGGTCAAGATGCTTACATGTAAAGTTTCGACATTAAATAAAAACAACTGTACATAAAATACTTTTATTGAAAGGCACATTCTGACAGTTCACCAATGTGTGTAAAAAAATCTGCTCTATGCATCATAACTGTCCAACTTAGTTGAACATGGGAACTTTCTGTTTGATGTGGTCAAACCCTTGTTGATTTCGACAATCAGCTTTGCTCTGGTGGCAATTCGAGTTTTATACACCATATTTTTTATATTTAGATTTAGATTTATTTATTTAGCCTGGTGGAGTTAAGGCCATGTGGCCTTCTCTTCCACTCACCAGGACAAACATATATTACATCAGAATATAACAATCACAATGAACTCTAATATTAAATACTAAATAAAAATTTGATCAAAAAGATAATATCTATTATCTTACGATCTATAATGCAACTAGTTAATGTTAGTTAAAATTAAGACTAAAACTAAATTAAGACTAAAACTAATAATAAAATGTATACAATCAAGACATATTAAATTGTCCCTGTCTAATGTATATATAAAACAAAGAAAAATAATGAGATATAGAAAACTAATTTTACGTTTGTACAATATTTAAAACAAAACAAAAGAAAATTTTTGTTAATCTTAATATTATTTTCATAGATAATTAAATTTATTAATTGTTAAAAGAATACTATCAGTGAGGTGTATAAGTTAGTTTGTTATTAAATAATTCTTTAATTTGTTTTTGAAGGATGTTATAGTTTGACAGTCTCTGACATAGGGCGGAAGGGAATTCCATATTTTGGTAAGTGAGACCGTAAAAGATAATGAATAATATGCCCCAAAGAAAAAATCAAGGTGCATTAAATCAGGTGAATGTGCTGATCATGCAAGTGGATTCTGCTAGTCCAATCTCTAGCAACAACAAACAGAAGTACTGGTAAGGCAGACTGAAGGAATATGATCCAGAATAGCAATTAACTTTTGTTATATGGCTTTTAATGCACATTTTGACCAATGCATAAAACTCATAAATAATGATTTTTTGGGATATATATTCTTTAATGGGACTTGTGCTAATATAAGTCCAAATGGGGGAAGACATTTTCTCATGGAATTTCGGCCAGTAACCGGTGCCCACTCAGCATCATGAGGCATTTGGGTAGCTACAATAAGTAGCGACTCCAGGTTGAGAAGACCAGCTATAACGGCTGGGGGGACCCGACATACTGACCACTTGTCACCTCTACACTGCCTAGATGAATGTACCTCTGTGATTAACACATGTGCCTTCTAGGCCTGTCATGCTTGGAGCTTTTATATATTCTTTAAAAAAAAAGGAAATAATTCCTCCAGATGACATATCATTCCTAGAAGTTTGTTGGTGAAGTTCTTTAATATCTATATGTCTCAACACAGTTTTTTTATTCAAACTTAAATCAATATACAGTAGTGTAGAATTAGTAATTTTTATGAGTTTAAAATTTCTCACCACTTTGGAATGTGACACAAGCTGCAGAATACAAGGGGTCACTTTTCCCCAGAAATCACATAGAATGCTCATGGTTGTAGCATGTGCCTCACTGCTTGGCTGATTGCTTGAAGCTCCTTGTTCTAAATAAACCGTCCACAACTGCAATAAATGTCATATATTTCATAAAACCTTATGTTAAACAATATTTTTTTTATATCCTATATTATATTGTGGATCACACTCTGTAGTTCAATGTTCTAAGGCATCATGCCTTGGTGTAGAACTATGGGACATGTGCTGGTTTGAATCCCCATGGGAAAAAATTCTTTTCAAAGAATTTTGGTCAGTATGGGACTGGTGCCCACCCAGCACAGTGAAAAAATTGGGTAGCAACAATAATTAGCAGCTCCAAGTTGAGCTGTAACGGCTGGGGGACTTTGTATGTAGACCACATGTCATCCGTATACTGACTGGATGATCGTCAACTTCTGTAAATGGTGCTTGTGGGCTTGAGGTCAGCAGTTGGGTAGTGAGCCGAGGGCCTACTAGGTCTGTCATGTCATGGGGTTTTATATTACATTGTGCATTTATAAAGTTTGAAGATAATAATAATAGCAATTGATGACATCAATCTAAAAGGTGATAGTGTAATAACAAGGTAGCAAGACATGCAGAGATCGTTATTATGCTTGTAAGAAAATTGGTTTAGATGTAAAAAAAAAGTGTAGTAGATTATGGCAGAATAGTATAGGCAATAATTCTTAAGAAAAGATGGAAACATTCAAACATTGTATGACCATTCATTGTTTTTATTATTAATTTCATACTTCTCACTGAAGGACAAAAAATAATTGAAGAGAAAAATTATATGCTCAGACCGGGGTTTGAACCCAGGACCTTTGGCTTTCTAGGCCAATGCTCTACCACTGAGCCATCTGGGCACTCTAATCTAAATGCACATTTTTTTCTTATACATTGTTAATTCCTGATCACCATATGCTATGAGCCTTTGCTCTATCACGCAAATGGCGTTTTTTTTAAAGAAATTTCTGGGAATTTAAACACTACTTACAAAGCCAGCAGGGCTTCTTTCAATATTTTTATTATTAATTTCATACTTCTTATTGAAGGACAAATTATATTTGAAGAGAAAGCCAAAGGTCCTGGGTTCAAACCCCGATCTGAGCATATGATTTTTCTCTTCAACCATTGTTAACAGATCAAAATCATATAATTGAAAAAATTAAACACTAACTTAAAGCAGGAAATTAATGTTACACTTTAATATCTCATGTCTTAGGCTCATATCTATGAACGCATTAGACCGTAAAAGCCGTTCTCAACATGTACTCTGCTGAGAAAGTTGCATCCAAATACTTTTGCGTACTCAAGAATCTGTTCATGCAATTATAATTGTCAAAATTCCGTAAGCTACCTGGCAAGGTGACTTTGCAGAGAACGAATCATGAGCAACCCGATGGGAACCGATGTACTTGAAACCTTGCTGCCTGCCTTGCTGCTTTATCCAAGATGTCGGACCTTGAAGACTTCGATCATGTTTTCGGTATACGCGGAGAAGAGGAATTTGATAGAGTCTACCAAAGAATTTAACTGGAAGAACAGGAGAATTGGCGTAATATCGCACGATGCAGACGTCGTCATATACGGTTTTATTTGCGGGACGCAAGCATAAATGCGTTCCTCTAGCAGACGAAAATAACAGAAGTAGTTTTATCGCTGAGAATTCTGGGTAATTTCTTGCCAATATTATGAAAAAAACGACTTTCATGCATGACCAGTGAGCGACTCGCTAATTCAAACTTTGCATGTTCTCACAGAAAACTCAGCTCACCAGAGACTAATGTATTTGCATGTGGCCCTTAACGTCTTATTTTAGGAAGTAATATTTTGAGGTTCTTTTAATCAAATTATTTTGAGTCTGTAATATCTGTAATGGAGCTTCTTCGGCCAACCGCAGGAGGGAGCTAACATCGACATCTAAGGTTTACAACATAAATCCTACCAGTCTGGCCATGATGCAATTAGAAGACTAATTGTAACATGTTCAAGAACAAATCAGCATTAATATTGAGGTCAGATATTCATCATCATTATCATTATCCTGCCAGGTTTTAGTCCTAGAAGAACTGTTATGGCCTGAGAAAGCAGTTTTCATGCCATCTTTTCATAGGTCGACCAAGTGACCGTTTCAATAAATTTAGGGGGACGGGATCAATTCTTGATAAGAAAAGAAATGTAAAACAGCGTGTGCTTACGGAGCAGAAACTAGAGGAAATCAGAGAAAGGTTAGAAAACTCACCTCAAAAATCTCTTAGGCGCCTTGCACAAGAAACCGACATTTCAAAAGCTTCAGCATGGAAAGCTACAAAACTTTTAAAGCTAAAACCATACAAGGTTACTGTTGTCCAGGAATTGCTACCACGTGATAACCAGAGTCAGGTAAGTTTCTGTAAATGGATTTTGAGGAATGTTAACGCTAGAACAATCAATCCACGATTAATAATTTTCAGTGACGAAGCATGATTTCATTTACATAGTCACATATCATCACAGAACAACCGATATTATGGTACAGAAAAACCCAACTTCGTTCATGAAATGCCATTGCATGATCAAAAAATCAGAGTATGGTGCATCATAAATGGTTACAGAGTAATAGGGCCTATTTTTTATGATGGTACCATAAATGCCGAAAGATACAGAAATAATATACTGGCAGCATTTTTTGAACAGCTGACAGATACTGAATGTCGGTCTGGATATTTCCAGCAGGACTCTGCCACTGCGCATACAGCTGAACAGTCATTAGATTTTAATGCGGAAATTTTTGAGAATAGAATAATCAGTAGGGGGTTATGGCCCGCTCGGTCCCCTGATCTTACTGCATGCGACTTTTATTTATGGGGCAACTTGAAAATTAAAGTTTACAAAACTAACCCCCACACATTAGACGAATTAAAACAAAATATCAGGACAGAAATTAACGCTATTTTGGAAGCTGAACTAATGCGTGTGAATGCAAATTTCCTCACGATGCCGTAGATGTATTGATGCAGAAGGACAGCATTTCCAACATCGCCTGTGATAAGGTACATTTGTTTTTTATTCTAAAAAATTGTTAATGTGATTTGAGTTTGCTGGAATATATGCGATTTGCTGGGAGTAAGTGCTGACCTCGCCTGCACATGCTACCGCCGGCCAAGTCGTACAATAAACTCACTGTATAAGAGCACATTACAAATATAAGATTTTATAAAATGTTTCCTCTTTTTCTATCTTATGCTTTTATTTGCAAATAAATTTCTCTTCTCATTAAATGTTTTCTTAGCTAATGTGTTCTATATTTTATTTCAACTGTTAATTGGTTCATAGTTAGATATGGGAAATAACACTGAGGTTCTTACAGACAATTATATAAAGTCTTCAGGACCCAATCATATTGCACATAAACATGCAATTTTCAACAGTTTGATATATAGATTATTAAATGTTCCACTAAATGAAGAAGATTTTAAGAAAGAATACAATCACATTTTGAAAATAGCTAATTTAAATGGTTTTGGAAAGGAAATAATTATAAATAAATTAAAGAAATTCAGACAACAAAAAAGATTAAAAGAATACACCACCCAGTGATCTGATTCAAAGAAAGGAAAACAATCCAAGAAAATTACATGTCATCCTGAAATACATAACAAATTTAAAAAAAGAATTCAAGAAATTCAATATTACATTGGCACCAATAAATAAATTTAGCCTTGATAATCTATTAATAACTAATAAGAAATTGAACACCCCAGATAGTAAAAAATCTGGAATTTATCAAATCAGTTGTAAAGACTGCAATAAAGTATACAAAGGAAAAACAAACAGGAATTTGGACACTTGCACAGCGGAACACTTTAGAAATATTTAAAATAGTAAATATGCACATAACATGCAATTTTCAACAGTTTAATATATACATATTATTAAATGTTTCACTAAATGAAGAAGATTTTAAGAAAGAATACAATCACATTTTGAACATAGCTAATTTAAATGGTTTTGGAAAGGAAGTAATTATAAATAAATTAAAGAAATTCTGACAACAAAAAAGATTAAAAGAATACACCACCCAGTAACCTGATTCAAAGAAAGGAAAACAATTCAAGAAAATTACATATCATCATGAAAAAAATAACAAATTGAAAAAAAAAATTCAAGAAATTCAATATTACATTGACACCAAAAAATAAATTTAGCCTTGATAATCTATTAATAACCAATATGAAATTGAAGACCCCAGATAGTAAAAAATCTGGAATTTATGAAATTCATTGTAAAGACTGCAATAAAATATACAAAGGAAAAACAAAAAGGAATTTGGACACTTGCACAAAGGAACACTAGAAATATTAAAAATGGTGGAATTGAAAAATCAGCTATTGCAGCACATAGTTTGTTGGAGAGTCTTAAATTGAAAAAGTGGCCAAACTTCTAAAACATTTGGAAAAACTTTTACAATTGAAAGTTTGGGAGAAGATATATATTCAAAAGAACAAATTTAGATCCATGAATTTCAAAATTCCCGATAAACAGGACTTGAATCTCAAAGTTCTTGAAATCAACACCAGATGGCAATGTTATAGAAGATTCCAACAAAAATCCATTAGTCATAATATCAGTTGAAAATGAGAGGGATGTCCTCTAAAACTGCAGTTCCTGTGTTTAAGAAAACATAAACTATGAGGTAAGATAAGAAGTGATTCATTCATTCATTGTTAATTGGTTGTCTTCAGTGATTATACTGCCAAGGAGCAAAATTCTAGCTGTTCTATTTTAAAATGAACACTCATTATATTATTTTCTTTACTCAAAGTTACAATGGGAAGTAACACTGTTTAAGATCTTACATATTAAATTGATCACTTCTCACCGAAAGACAAATTTCATTTGAAGAGAAAAATATATAATGTTCATTGAATTAACAACCTCATAATGTTATTTCTCATATTTAACTATGAAGAAAAATATACACCGGAATTGGGATTTGAACCCGATATCTCTGGTTCTGTACATCAGTGCTCAGACCGCTGAGCTATCAGCCTCCCAATTCAAATGCACATTAAGGGTCGCATGTTTGGACGCATTAGACAGTAAAATGCCTTCTCTGCTGAGCAAGTTGTATGCTAATACGATTTTGCTTACTCAGAAATCTGTTCATGCGATAATAATTGGTTAAATTTGTAAGCTACCTGCGGAGGTAGCTTAAATGAGCAACTCAAATTAAAATCCCGAAGGGAACCGATGGTAATCGATGTACTTTGCTGCTTTATCCAACATTTATCCAAGATGTCGGACCTTGAAGACTTCGATCATGTTTTCGGTATACACGGAGAAGAGGAATTTGATAGAGTCTACCAAAGAATTCAACTGGAAGAACAGGAGAATTGGCGTAATATTGCGTGTCGCAGACGTGTTTGTATACGGTATTATTTGCGGGATGCAAGCATAAATGCATTCCTCTATAGCAGACGAAAATAATGGAAGTGGTTTTATCGCTGAGAATTCTGGGTAATTCGTTGCCAATATTACGAAAACGTCGACTCTCGTGCATGACCGATAAGTCGGCCGTTAATTCGTTCTAAGCAATTGCTCACGGTGAATCAGCTCACTAGTGATTGGAAGTAATTTGAGTAGAGAGTAATGTTCTAACATACGACCCTAATTCTCTACTTTCTATGAATGACTTTAAGTTAAAGTCTTCTTATTAAAGATGCCACAGACGGCATGTAGAACAAAAAGTTCATAGCCTTGACAGCTGGAATTCATATAAAGGAGAGAATTAATGTGTGTTTGAATTGGGACCTTGGTAGCTTAGTGGTCAAAATGCTGGAACCAGAAACATCAAGTTTGAAAACCAATTCAGGCACATATTTTTCTATATTTAATTAATGTTGGGAAGTAAACATTATGAGGTATAATAATTAAAATTCATCGGAGAACATATTGTTTAAACAACTCACCTCATAGGATTCATGCTTCCATGATATCGCGATTTCAAACATAATCATGTTCATCGTCAGCCATAACTCCGACTGATGAAATTCTTCGGCCGTCAACTATTCTATTGTCGCCATCTTCAGTGCTGCCATCTATGGTTGAATTTATGAACTTCGAAATCAATGTAATTTCGTTAGGGATATCAAAATTCATTGATCTATTTTTGTTTTTCTGAATGTATATTTTTTCCCAAACTGTCAATTCCAAAGGTTTCTCTACTTGTTTTAAAAGTTTAGCTTCTCTTCCAATTTTATGATGTTCTAATAAACTATGTGCAGCAATTGCAGATTTTTCAATTTCACAATTTTTAATATTTCTGAAATGTTCTTTTGTCCGAATTTCCAAATTCCTTTTTGTTTTTCCTATATAAACTTTATTGCAATCTTCACAATTTATTTGATAAATTCCAGATTTCTTACTGTCTGGAACATTGACTTTTTTATTATTTTTCTCTTCAAATAAAATTAGGAACCAGAAAATAAGAGAAATAATGCATGTTAAGCATAATATTATAGAAGTAATAGAAGAATGAAGATTGAAATGGTATGGGCATCTGAAGAGGATGGAGAATAATAGAATCTCAAGAATGATGATGGATTGGAATGCTGAAGGCAGGAGGAGGAGGGGGAAACTCAGGGAACAATGGATGAATGAAATGAGAAGAAACATGATCAGCAGAGACTTCAAAGAAGACGCTGAGGATAGAAATCTGTGGTGGAGCTAAATATATTTGGGCTAAAGGATAACTACTGAAATGTAGAGAAAATGCTTAATTATATTTAAATTAATGTTGGGAAGTAAATATTATGAGGTTATATCATTAATATTGAGTGGAGAACATATTTTTAATAATTCACCTCATACAATTTCAAATTACTTTGAGACCATTGGTTTCAAACAAATTTTTCGTTCAACTTCAGTCATGACTCCAACTGTTGAAATTCTCTGTTTGTTGATTTCTCTATGGTTACCTCTAGTGCTGCCATCTTTGGTTGGGTTTATAAATTTTGAAATCAAATTTTTCTCTACAGGAATTTTATTTTGAAATTTATAAACCCAACCAAAGATGGCAGCACTAGAGGTAATCATAGAGAAATCAACAAACAGAGAATTTCAACAGTTGGAGTCATGACTGAAGATGAACGAAAAATTTGTTTGAAACCAATGGTCTCAAAGAAATTTGAAATTGTATGAGGTGAGTTATTAAAAATATGTTCTCCACTTAATATTAAAACCCTCAATAATAAAAAATAAATAAAATACTGTTTATATTAGTCATAATCTTCTGTTCTGATGTCTAAACAGCCATAATTTTTGTTTTCTTGGCAAAAAATGTTATTTGTAATTGTGTTAAAATGATAATCTTATTAAAATACTTTTTTATGCATTTTTATATATTGGTGTATTTTTATCAGCTCTTACTGTGCATTTAAACCTGATACATACTGGGCATTTAATTGGGAAACCATTGGGTAAATAAAATCTGCAAAATAAGTAAACAGTAACAATCAAATGGTAAAGAGAAAAATTCATGCCTGAACCGGGAATCGAACCCCGAACCTTCAGCTTTCCGTGCTGATGCTCTAACCATCGAGCTAATCCAGGCTTCCTTCCCATCCAAGCACAAATCCTTCCCTTACCTTACTGTCTTGGTCCCACATTCAAATGCTATGAATCATCATTCACAAATACACAATGAATGGCTTCTACCTGAAGAAGACATGAAGGGACTCCACATAGCTATAGCATTATTTATTAAATTAATATTAAGAAGCTAAAGCTGTTACTATGATTGAAATAAGTATATTAAAGTACACTACTAAATTATTGTAATCAAATGGTAAAGAGAAAAATTCCTGCCTGAACCGGGAATCGAACCCCGAACCTTCAGCTTTCCGTGCTGATGCTCTAACCATCGAGCTAATCCAGGCTTCCTTCCCATCCAAGCACAAATCCTTCCCTTACCTTACTGTCTTGGTCCCACATTCAAATGCTATGAATCATCATTCACAAATACACAATGAATGGCTTCTACCTGAAGAAGACATGAAGGGACTCCACATAGCTATAGCATTATTTATTAAATTAATATTAAGAAGCTAAAGCTGTTACTATGATTGAAATAAGTATATTAAAGTACACTACTAAATTATTGTAATCAAATGGTAAAGAGAAAAATTCATGCCTGAACCGGGAATCGAACCCCGAACCTTCAGCTTTCCGTGCTGATGCTCTAACCATCGAGCTAATCCAGGCTTCCTTCCCATCCAAGCACAAATCCTTCCCTTACCTTACTGTCTTGGTCCCACATTCAAATGCTATGAATCATCATTCACAAATACACAATGAATGGCTTCTACCTGAAGAAGACATGAAGGGACTCCACATAGCTATAGCATTATTTATTAAATTAATATTAAGAAGCTAAAGCTGTTACTATGATTGAAATAAGTATATTAAAGTACACTACTAAATTATTGTAATCAAATGGTAAAGAGAAAAATTCATGCCTGAACCGGGAATCGAACCCCGAACCTTCAGCTTTCCGTGCTGATGCTCTAACCATCGAGCTAATCCAGGCTTCCTTCCCATCCAAGCACAAATCCTTCCCTTACCTTACTGTCTTGGTCCCACATTCAAATGCTATGAATCATCATTCACAAATACACAATGAATGGCTTCTACCTGAAGAAGACATGAAGGGACTCCACATAGCTATAGCATTATTTATTAAATTAATATTAAGAAGCTAAAGCTGTTACTATGATTGAAATAAGTATATTAAAGTACACTACTAAATTATTGTAATCAAATGGTAAAGAGAAAAATTCATGCCTGAACCGGGAATCGAACCCCGAACCTTCAGCTTTCCGTGCTTTCATAGCATTTGAATGTGGGACCAAGACAGTAAGGTAAGGGAAGGATTTGTGCTTGGATGGGAAGGAAGCCTGGATTAGCTCGATGGTTAGAGCATCAGCACGGAAAGCTGAAGGTTCGGGGTTCGATTCCCGGTTCAGGCATGAATTTTTCTCTTTACCATTTGATTACAATAATTTAGTAGTGTACTTTAATATACTTATTTCAATCATAGTAACAGCTTTAGCTTCTTAATATTAATTTAATAAATAATGCTATAGCTATGTGGAGTCCCTTCATGTCTTCTTCAGGTAGAAGCCATTCATTGTGTATTTGTGAATGATGATTCATAGCATTTGAATGTGGGACCAAGACAGTAAGGTAAGGGAAGGATTTGTGCTTGGATGGGAAGGAAGCCTGGATTAGCTCGATGGTTAGAGCATCAGCACGGAAAGCTGAAGGTTCGGGGTTCGATTCCCGGTTCAGGCATGAATTTTTCTCTTTACCATTTGATTACAATAATTTAGTAGTGTACTTTAATATACTTATTTCAATCATAGTAACAGCTTTAGCTTCTTAATATTAATTTAATAAATAATGCTATAGCTATGTGGAGTCCCTTCATGTCTTCTTCAGGTAGAAGCCATTCATTGTGTATTTGTGAATGATGATTCATAGCATTTGAATGTGGGACCAAGACAGTAAGGTAAGGGAAGGATTTGTGCTTGGATGGGAAGGAAGCCTGGATTAGCTCGATGGTTAGAGCATCAGCACGGAAAGCTGAAGGTTCGGGGTTCGATTCCCGGTTCAGGCATGAATTTTTCTCTTTACCATTTGATTACAATAATTTAGTAGTGTACTTTAATATACTTATTTCAATCATAGTAACAGCTTTAGCTTCTTAATATTAATTTAATAAATAATGCTATAGCTATGTGGAGTCCCTTCATGTCTTCTTCAGGTAGAAGCCATTCATTGTGTATTTGTGAATGATGATTCATAGCATTTGAATGTGGGACCAAGACAGTAAGGTAAGGGAAGGATTTGTGCTTGGATGGGAAGGAAGCCTGGATTAGCTCGATGGTTAGAGCATCAGCACGGAAAGCTGAAGGTTCGGGGTTCGATTCCCGGTTCAGGCATGAATTTTTCTCTTTACCATTTGATTACAATAATTTAGTAGTGTACTTTAATATACTTATTTCAATCATAGTAACAGCTTTAGCTTCTTAATATTAATTTAATAAACAGTAACAATACCTGGCAAAGGATAAATGCATGAAAGAGTGATGACATGTGTAGAACTGATGCTTTCGACTGCTCAGCAAACCCAGTTAAGATGACTTGAATGTGATCTGCAATGTGACAAGATGCCTCCTGTGGTATTGGCTGCGAGTGAACTTGTGACGTATTATGAGTACTGTGACTTGCTCCTCCATGCAGAGCAGTGTGTGTCAGTGAACCAAGCAGGAGCCATGACAGTAGCCGGATGTATCCCACACAGTCTATAAATTCCTTTGGCCTAGAAAATCAAATGAGGAACAAACTTTTAAAACTTAACATGTCCTCGAATTCAGTTTAAAAAAATCTTAGGATTAGGAAATTTTAGGATTATTATGCCCTGAAAAATTCATCAACCCAGGCTGAGGCTGAACCTGTGAACCTTGGAACCACTAATCCACCAGGACCTATGTCACTTGTAAAGATTTTGATTTGTATCTTAAGTCGAAGGTTGGCTGCAGTGGAGTAGCAGTTATGTTCCTTGCTCTGGTCCCGAGAGTCATGGATTCAACCCAGCTGGGGTAGATGGATTCTTTTAGGATGGAAAAATCCAAGGAGTAAGTCCTCTGGTAGGGATTTTAAGCTGTGAGTCCCAAGTCTAAAGGTTTTCAGGCTCGTAAAAGAACTGCAAGTCTGAATAAAAATGCCTCTGTGCAAAATTTACCGACCTTCTTCATCCTAATAATACCTTAGTTGTGTACTAGATGTCTCATTGGGTCGGTATGTTGACTGCATACAATTCATGACATCTCTAGGAAAACAAGCGTAACTAAATTAACTTGGTCTAGTAATTCCTAACAAAGGAGAGACTAAGGCCCAACACTGTGCTGTTATGCCATTGTAGATAGATAAATAGATAGATAGATCTTAAGTCAAAGAATTTGTTTATTTAGGAAGTGATATTAATTAAAAAGATAAAATTAAAAACAAAATAAACGAAGGATACAAATTAATGCCAAATGCTACCATTTAAATTAAAAGCCTGTTCTGGAATCAGGATACATAATTGTATTGTAAATATATATAAATATACACAAAGTAAAAGATTAATGAAGGTAATAGATCAGGGATTTAACAAAATTATTGCAAAGATTGTGAAAACATATACATACGAAAAAACAGAATATTGAAAAATATATGAAAAGAAACAAAACTAAAATTTTATAAAGCAATGGCAGTTCCTTTACTATTGTATGGCAGTGGTTTTTGGGTTTTAACTTAAAGAGAAGAGAAGATCATAGGAGCAGCTGAAATGAGATTTCTAAGAAGTGTAGCTGGTTGCAAACTTCTAGATAAAAGAAGAAATGAAGATATTAGAAATTAGTTAAATATTTTTGAACTTTTAAATAAAATAAAATAATCTAGAAAAACCTGGAAAGAATATGTCCAAAGAATGAAAGACGAACGCACACCAAAAATTATACTTAATTACACCAAAAGAGACAGGAATGTTCGTAGACCAAAAAAGAGATGCATTCAACTTTTTGAATGAAAATCTATGAGACCAGAACAAGCCACACGGGCTTAATCTGTGAATGTTGATGATGAAAAACAAAAAGGAACTTGAATACAAGACTGAAAGAATCCCTTAGAAATGTTAAAAACAGGGAAATATAAAAATCTACCATAGCTGCACATTCATGGTCAGAAAAACACAGAATTGAAGCAAAGGCCAAATTGATGTTTTTATTATTAATTTAACATTTCTCGCTGAAGGATAAATTATATTTGAAGAGAAAAATTTTCGCCTAGACCAAGACTAGAACCCAGGACCTTTGGCTTAAGAGAAAAATTTACATCTAGATCACAACTCGCCTTGGTAGCTCGTTGGTAGAGCATTTGGCCCAGAAAGCCAAAGGTCCCAGGTTCGAGTCTCGATCTAGGAGAAAATTTTTCTCTTCAAATATAAAGGTCAATATGTTCTCCAATAAATTTTAATAATTTAAAGGCCAAATTGTTGAAACAGTTATATATTTTTCAAATTGAAGTGTTTACCTACATTATTTAATTTATGTACTCTCATTTGTAATTCATCCACTGAAATATCATGCTTCTCTCCCAATTTTTGTAACCTAGAAACTGACATTTAGGGCTGCATGCAAATACATTAGTCCTCTACTCAAATTACTTCCAATCACTGGTGAGCTGATTTTCCATTAGCAAGTGCAAAGATCAAAATAGCTACCCACTAACTGGTCATGCATGAAAGTCGTTCTTTTCGTAATATTGGCAAGAAAGTACCAGAATTCTCAGCAATAAAAACCACTTCCGTTATTTTTGTCTGCTAGAGGAACGCATTTACGCTTGTGTCCCACAAAAATACCATATACAATGTCTGCATCATGCAATATTATGCCGATTCTCCTGTTCTTTCAGTTGAATTCTTTGGTAGACTCTATCAAATTCGTCTTCTCCGCATATACCGAAAACATGATCGAAGTCTTCAAGGTCCAACATCTTGGATAAAGCAGCAAGATATGTGGCAAGGTTTCAAACTACATCGGTTACCATCGGTTCCCATCGGGTTGTTCATGATTTGTTTCTCTGCTAAGTCACCTTGCCAGGTAGCTTAGGAATTTCAACAATTATTATCGCATGAACAGATTTTAGAGTATGCAAAAACATATTTGGATGCAACTTTCTCAGCAGAGTACAGGCAGAGAACGACTTTTATGGTCTAATGCGTTCATAGATTCGAGCCTTAGTCAAGAACTTGGAAACATTTAATTTACGAGATAAGTTGTATATTTTCCACTCACTGTCTTTACAATAAGTTTAATGTAGTGATGATGTTTTTATTATTAATTTAACATTTCTCAATGAAAAAGGTCCCGGGTTCGAGTCTCGGTCTAGGCGAAAATGTTTCTCTTCAAATATAATTTATCTTTCATTGAGAAATGTTAAATTAATAATAAAAACATAATTAGAAGCCTTACTAGCTTTATAAAGTAATGTTAAAATTCCCAATATATGTCTTCTTAACTAAGAAGCCGCCATTTGCAAAGATAGAAACAATGGTTTCAAAAGCATTTGGTGAAAGGGAATTACAACGTATATAAGAGAAAAATTTGCGTCTATATCATAACTCTTCTCGGTAGCTCAGTTGGTAGAGCGTTTGGCCGGCAAGCCAAAGGTCCCGGGTTTGAGTCTTGGTCTAGGCGAAAATTTTTCTCTTTAAATTTAATGTAGTAAATTCTATTACTTACCCTTGCTGTAGTGCTGAAGGTGCATTGAATAACCATGGAAGATATCTGGCCACAGCTCGATCACGGTTGTTTCCACGTGTTATCTCCAGAGCGAGGTACTGCGCTATACCACTCTTTATCACTCCTCCTAGTGTGTCTTCATTTAAACCCACAGTCATTCCTTTGCAGTAGCTCTACACATTAAAACATATTAAGTAATTTTAGTGATCTTCCAGATGACAAAGAATTCAAAATGAATGGTAAAAAAAAAAGTTCAAAGTAGCTCAAAAATGTTTTATTGTCACACAAATAAACACTATTAAACAAAGAAAATGGATTGTATCCATCCATAGTAATTCTGCCCAAGGGCAGGTCCTTCACTGCAATCATAGCACTTTCATGCTATGCTTGCAGCTTTACTAGGGAATTGTAGGTGTGATAGCTTCCCGTTGCTTTCCACACCAGTGAAGGATGATGTTGATGATGATGATGGCTATATGATTTCAGGGACCGTTTGGGCCTTAAAGTTTTCCTGACATTTGTCTTACAGGTGAGGAAAAACCCTGATAAAAACCTCACCCACAGAAACTGTCCCGACTGGGGATCGAACCTGGGTCTGCTGTGTGACAAGGCAGCACGCTACTTCGAGACCACAGCAGTGGACATGGATTATATTTGAAGAGAAAAATTCTCACCCAGACAGAGATTCGAACCCAGGACCTTTGACCCAGAAAGCCATAGGTCCCAGGTTCGAGTCTCAGTCTGGGCAAGAATTTTTTCTCTTCAAATATAATTTATCTTTCAGTGAGAAGTGTTAAATTAATAATAAAAACATCAAAGAAAATGGAAATTAATTAGACATGTTTTGAGAAGTGAAGATGTAAATATGGCAAAAATGGCTATGGAATACATAAGGAATGTTCAAAGAAGGGGAGGACCCGAACATCTGGTGACACACTGTGAAAAGGATAGTTGAGAAAAACAGTATTGCTGTTGAAACTCATCAATATTTTTTAAATCTAATGTTTGGTGAACAGGTTCTATTAAATATATTAAATTAACAAAATGTCCACCAAGAAAATCCTATACATAAAACACATAATAATTTTGATGTATTAATTTAAATTTTAATATATTGACTTAGGCTTTCACGGCCGGAGTTATTAAGATGATCTTGTAGAAGATTTCCGGGCTGTTGGCCGTGGTCTTGAGGCTTGTAGTTCCCAGAGACTGTGTCCGGCATCCTCAAGGGTTGTCTTGAGACTGGCAATTTTGTCGACTACCTGCCCTATTTATACATTTATCCGCAATGCGTTCTCTGCATGGTCCATAAAAATGTACGAAGAAATGGACTGCGCAGAGAACGCATCGCAGATAAATGTATAAATAGGGCAGGTAGTCGACAAAATTGCCAGTCTCAAGACAACCCTTGAGGATGCTGGACGCAGTTTCTGGTGAAAAGTCGGGGAACTACAAGCCTCAAGACCATAATCAACAGCCCAGAAATCTTCTACAAGATCATCTTAAATTTTAATATTTGCAATGATGGACAATTATTATTTTGAAAAGAAAAATTAACGCCTGAATCAAGATTTAAACCTGAAATCTCTAGCTCTGTACGCTAGTGTGCTAACCATTATGCTATTTCAGGCTTCTGATGCAAATGATAATTCTTCATTCTTCATATACAATTCTCTTTATCGTCAGAAGGACATAGCCATTGCTACCAGAGCTATCTGGCAGATTCTAATTCAAGAATGCCATTTTTTAATGAGGAATCACATAACTTTTATAGCAGTTAAGCATTATATTTCAATGTATTCATTTAAATTTTAACATTCATAATGATGGACAATTATTATTTTGAAAAGAAAAATTAACACCTGAATTGGCTATCAGCAGTACAGAGCTAGAAGTTTTGGGTTCAAATCCTAATTCAGGCATTAATTTTTCTTTCCAAAATAACAGAGTAATTTACCTGATTTTAGATTTTGTACCGGAGTCTAGCAGACTAAGGCAACATGCCTTGGTGTCAGAGCTATAGGACATCCTGGTTTGAGTCTCCATGGGGTCAAAAGAAATTTTCTCATGGGAATTGACGCAGGGGCATGTAATATAGCATATTTTGTTAAGGCAATAACCTATAAGCCAGAAAGGTGGAGATTTGAGTCCTAGTGGGGTTAGAATTTTTAATTATATTATTTTCAGTCTGAACATCTTACCTCAATATTAATGTTCAAGAACAAATCAACATTAATATTGAGGTAAGATTTCAGACTAAAAATAATATAATTAAAATAACCTCAAAATATAACTTCCTAAAATTAAATATTAAAATTTTTAAACTGGCCTAAACCTTCTGGCGGCACATGATCATGACATTTTCTCAGTCTCTAACGGAAATGAGCACCAGATGTTTGTTCTGGGAGTAAAGGTAGCTGCCATGCAGGGCTGATAAACTGGCCTGAAGTCTATTACCTGAAGGGTCTTCCATGGCCTGTAGTGGGATAATTTTATCTTTTGAGACTTGCCCATCCAGCACTGTGAGGAATTTGAGTTGCTACAATAAAGACTGGTTGCAGGTTGAGAAAACCAACTATAATGACTGGGGGCCCTGACATGCTAACTACATGTTACTCCTATACGGGCTATATGATTGTCCACCTCTGTGATTGATACAAGTGGATGTGAAGCCAACAACCCCTCTTGGCCCTGGGATTGAAAATTTTGCAATTAAATTGAATTAATTTAACAATTAAAAATTTCAACCCCACCAGGTATTGAATCCATACCTACAGTCAGGAAGCAGGCATGCTACCACCTGATCCAGCAAGACAAATCTCCAAAAATGTAAGAAGTGAGAAAAAGAAGATTTTTCTGCATCAAAAGTAGAAAATACTGATACTGAAATGTAGATGTTTATCTTTCTTAGTTTAACCCTCTGCATGCCACTGGTAAAATATCTTGTGTCAGAGATTTAAATCGCACCCATCGATGTGATCGGCTTTGCAAGTAGTTTAAGTATATTGTCTGGCAGGTAATGGACAGGAGCACCAGAGCCGATATGATCGGCTCATGACACACAGGCCCTAAGAGTGGTGAAAAGAATATGAGTATTTAAATTCATTGGAGAAAATTTTTGAAAACTCACCTCATAAATTTTGTGTTTTTCATGAAACTATGGTTTTAGATGAAGTTGTGACTGAAGACAGACAAGATTTCATCTGAAAACATGGTTTTGCGAAAAGCATGAAATTTATGAGGTGAGTTTTAAAAAATTTTCTCTGATGAAATTAAATTGTTATTAGTTCTTAATGTTTGCTTTCCAACATTAATTTTAATATAAAGATTATGAGTATTTGAAAATGAAATGTTTTTAAACTTTTTTGGACTGAAGAGAGACAAACAGACAGGTGAATGGAGAAAACTACTTAACAATGAGCTACATGATCTCTCATGTGAAGCCATATGTAATATGAATCGTTAAGTCTCATAGACAGCAAGTGAAACAAACTAAATATTTGGGAATAATTATGGATAACATTGAAGGTATAGGCAAAGAGAACATATAAACATAGAATTGAATTGAGTAGCAAAATAATATCATTGTTAAATTCCATATGGTGGGATAAGCATATTTGGAAAGACACAAAAAATATATTGGTAAAACATTGGTGGAATCTGTTGCAATGTATGGAAGTGAGGTATAGACAATCAATAAGTACTACAAGAATAGACTAATAGCTCTAGAAATGGATTATTTACGCAGAAGTGCCAGAAAGTCTAAATTAGAACATGTCACAAATAAGGAAATTAGAAACATAATGGAAGCAGAAGAAAGCATAATTGAAAGAATTGAGGAGAATGAATTGAAGTGGTTAGGACATGTTTTAAGAATGAAAGATGAGCGATGGCATCCGAACAGAAAGAAGAAAAGAGAGAGACCAAGGTTAACATGGAAGGAAAACATGAAGACAGTAATACAAGCTACAGGGCTAAGCATCGAAGATGCCCAAGACCATAGACTTTGGAGGTTTGGCACGGGAAGACGGCAGCAGCTGTAAAAACCCGAAGATAGATAGAGATAGAAGTCTCATAGACTGCAATGGACGGTCTGTGGTATAAATGGGGAGCGAAAGAGGGTAATGGAAAGTTCCAGTGGAGAAAACCAGATGAAAAGTGCATAATAGGCAGGTCAAGATTGGGGTGGGTGGAGAACATAAACCATAATACGAGGGAGGTGAATTATACAGAGAATAATTAGAAAATATTATCTCAGAATAGGGATGTATGGAAAGCTTTTGTCTGTATCCTCCAGGTTCAATAATGTTAGTGAATTAGTTAAAGGTGTTTTTTTTATTCCAATGGTGATAGGAATATATCATTCTGTATTTTGTGATAAGTCAAAATTTTAGGAGTCTTGGTGTGTAGAAAGATATAATTTAGGCAGAAATATCTTTCTTAACACCCACCCACTCAAGAATGTTAAATGAAGCTGAAGAAAGACCAAGAATACCTTGAGTTTGCTAAGTGTATGGAAGTCAGAAAGGAATTCCAGAGTGTCTCCCATATGTTGCCGCATACATTCCACAGCACTAGTTGTATATGAAATGTTAAGATCTTGAAACAGTGGAGGGGAGTCCTCCATTACTACATTCATAGGAAGAGAACCTCCTGAATCCTGTAATCATACAATTAAATTAATTATTAAACATTTTAAATGAAAAATAAGTAATCTACATTATTCATAGTTAAATATGGGAAATAACATTATGAGGTTCTTAATTCGTAAATTAATGAGTCATATTTTTACATCTTACCTCATATTTTATGTTTCTTTAAACACGGGAACCAGTTTTCAAGAGAAGGATCTCTCTCATTTTCAACCGATATTATGACTCATGAGTCATAATATCGGTTGAAAATGAGAGAGATCCTTCTCTTGAAAACCGTGTTTAAAGAAACATAAAATATGAGGTAAGATGTAAAAATATGACTTATTAATTTATGAATCTACATTATGTTAAATAGTTGAAAAAATAAAAGAGTTTTGTAAATTATTAATTAAGTGTAAATATAGTAGTAGTAGTAGTAGTAGTCTAATGCCCATTAGCTTGGATGTGTTCCATTTGCTTTCTTGCTTCCCAATAGAGTCCTGCCAGAGTTCTTCTAGGTGACATCTAGCCTCACAGCTACCAAGATGATCTTTGTTCATGGTAGTGTTATTGTCTTGGCACAGGATACAATTTGGAGAGTTGAAGATTCCAATTTTATGGAGGTGTGCTGCCAGGTAGTGTAAATATAGATCGCAGTATTATTTTGGTTCTAAACAAAATAGTTTGGTTTATATTATATCCTATACTTTTAATTTCTTTCTTTTGATATTAATCATTCCTATATTACTAAGTTAAAAAATAAAATTAGTACCTGTAAATAACAGTCTGGTATTACCAATCCAGTTGCTGAAGATGAAACAATTAGTTCTGAAAGTCCTTCACAATTTTAATGAATTTTAATGTTGAGGAAACTGTGATCTACAGATACTAATTTTATTTTTAACTTATTACAAAACAACCTCAATGACAAAGTTAAAATTGGGAAACACATTATGAGGTTCTTAATTAATAAATAAATGAGTCATTTTTAACATCTTACCTCATATTTTATGTTTTATCAAACACGGTAACTATAGTTTTCAAATGAATGACAAGATCATTTGAAAACTATAGTTACCGTGTTTGATAAAACATGAAATATGAGGTAAGATGTTAAAATGACTCAATAATTTATTAACCTCAATGACAGTTCAGTATGAATTTTGAAAGTATTGTTCTATATTTTTTTTGTATTTTATTACCTTTGGATTAATTAATTTTTCTGCTTTAGAGTGTATTTTATATTGTAAAACTTACTCCTATAGTCATAAGTTCTGTTTTTTTTTCATCATCATCATCATCATCACTCCAGGGATTAGGCAATTGCCCGTTCCGACTTCATATTGCATCAGCCCAACGTCTTCTAGGTCTTCCAACATCACGCCTTCCTCTTGCTTGATAATTTCTGGCTAACAATGGATATCTCTCCTTGCTCATTCCATCCATGTGATCAATCCATTTCTGTCTGTAATTCGTGACTTTATCCAATAAAGGCTGTACTTTCAATTCTTCTCTTATATCCTCATTTCTTATTCTATCAAGTCTTGTACATCCTTTTACTTGTCTTAGGAACCGCATCTCTGCCGTCTGTATTCTATCCTTCTGTCTTTTCACTGGAGCCCAAGTTTCACATCCATACAATATTGTGGGAACCGCCATAACATTATACATTTTTATCTTGTTTTTTTTCATTAACTATAACTATTCCTTTCTCCGGGAACCTCATTAGTAAATTCATTGGACCAGAGGCAGAGAGAACAGGAATCAAGAATCAGGGCCAACAACTTGACAAAATTCAGTCTGTAATCGCTGACGATGGAGCTCAGAAGTTTTGAAACATGTGTTCGACAAAAAAACCATAAGAGGTAAGAATGTACAGACTAAATGTCTTAATTATTAAACAAACCCCTTAATTATATTTGAAGAGAAAAATTTTCGCCTAGACCAAGACTCGAACCCAGGACCTTTGGCTTGCTGGACCAAATGCTCTACCAACTGAGCTACCGAGGCAAGTTGCGATCTAAATGCAAATTTTTCTCTTATATACGTTGTAATTCCCTCTTGCCAAATGCTTTTGAAACCATTGCTTCTATCTTTGCAAATGGCGGCTTCTTAGTTAACCCATTGGAGACACGTTTAAAGCGCCTAGCATGTTCACTGGGAACCCATTTAAATCTCCTCACCGCTACTCCGGCTGCGCTGGACTTTAAATCAGAATACAAAATACACATACTGTGTTCTATCACTTATGTTTTCAGATATTTTGTTTACCCCCGAGTTTCTTTTAGTATTTTGTACTTTTATGAATAGCAAAGGAATGTGGCCTACCTGCTACCCTCTTTTGTGTATTGTAAACCGTTATGTTTTGTTATTTTCAGGGCTGTGAAAGTTGACAAACATTTCAAAAACCATCTTTTTATAACAGTTCTCGGACATTGCCTTGAAAGTAAACATAAATCATATGTTCAAACAAGACCGGAAAAAAATAACAAACGCAATATAATACTGTACATAATAAAAATAAATATATATAATATAAATAAGCATATACCTATACATTATAAAATCGGGAAAAGTTCTTCGTATATTCTCTAATTATCTTAGTTACATATCGACCTGTAAATTATAAAATACTATAGATAAAAACTGGACAAAACTCACCTAGTATTTCTGTCATCAGTAGCACACACGGTTACGTTGTCACTGTATATTACTTCATCGTTCGAATCTTCGTTCCATGATAATTCACTACAATCACTGACACATAACATTTCATTCACTACTTCACTTAGTTTCTCAATAGCAATACGTTCTCTCCTATTTGCGGACATATTGCAAAAAAAAAAAATTAAATTTAAAACTATGAATTTTAACAAATAAACACTGAATTTATATTCACTTATATTTTACCGTAATAAATTCCTAAAACTATAGTCTACTATTCTATAAATAATAACTAAAATAAACTATACAATACACTAGGCCTATACATATTTACTTTACATAAACAAACAACAAATTTTACTGATGGTGAACCAAAAATTTAAACCACTAAAAAAACCTAACTTTTTACAGTGGAGATAACACAACAACGAGTGTAGGTCGTGGTGGAGCCGTTTGGACTTTCTACCTGCTCACGAGGGAGACTCGTTAAAAGTCTCCAATGGGTTAAGAAGACATTTATTGGGAATTTAACATTACTTTATAAAGCTAGTAAGGCTTCTAATGATGTTTTTATTATTGATTTTACATTTCTCACTGAAAGATAAATTTTTCTCTTCAAATATAATTTATCTTTCAGTGAGAAATGTAAAATCAATAATAAAAACATCATTAGAAGCCTTACTAGCTTTATAAAGTAATGTTAAATTCCCAATAAATGTCTTCTTAACTAAGAAGCCGCCATTTGCAAAGATAGAAGCAATGGTTTCAAAAGCATTTGGCGAGAGGGAATTACAACGTATATAAGAGAAAAATTTGCATCTAGATCGCAACTCGCCTCGGTAGCAAGCCAAAGGTCCCGGGTTTGAGTCTCGGTCTAGGCGAAAATGTTTTTCTTCAAATATAATTTATCTTTCAGTGAGAAATGTAAAATCAATAATAAAAACATCAAACCCCTTAATATTACTTCCTATTGTATTTAAAAAAAATTCTATGTTAATTAAATATAAATAAAGTTTTATATGATTTTCATATTTATTAAAATATATAATACAAAATTCATTTGTAATCATGATAAAATTCGTCTGAAGAAGGTACAAAGTACTGAAACAGCTGTAATGAAGTTTTATTTTAATAAATATAAATATCATATAAAACTCTAAGTTTTATTTTTATTTAATTAACGTAAGTGATAAAAGTTTACCTAAATGATTATACCTTGTGTGAATTCCTTACAAAAAGTAAATTAAATTGGTTATTTACATCTCATCTCATATATTGTCCTTTCACCTGGGACATGTTTTAAAGAACATTTGCATCATTTTCAGCCGAAAACCAACTAAAAATGAAATTTAATGTTTTTTTTAATATGTCCCAGGTGAGAGAGCAAAATATATAGTGATGTCTAAATAACCAATTGAATTTCTTTGATATGCCTATTTTATATAAACTTCGCAGCTCATCTGTACAAAATAAAAATAGTAAAAACTAGACAAATGTATACTACTTAGGCTGGAAAACAAAAATTGATCTAGAACATCTATTAACTCAATCACATCAGGAAGCACGGCCATGTTTTTTTTTATTTATTATTTTTTACTCATGGTACTTAGACACCAAAACATTGTACAGAGGTGGCTATAAGTTATAAAGGCACTATGGAATGGCATGATCCATTGATTTAATGGTATACAATCAGACATTTTCTACATAGAAAAAAGTTGAAATGTTCTTACCTGAAGAATGAAATTGATTAGCATAAGAAAATTAGAATCAGGAATTGAAGTTTTGAACTTAAGAGCTTGAACTAGTTCAAATACAACCATCCTAGTGAGAATCAGCTTCTCTCGGTCCTAGAAATTATAATATCAGATAAGCAAATACACAGGTTTTCAATGTTTGTTGAATGTTTATAGGAAAAACTGGATATCAGGTGAGGTATAAAGAATTTTAATTTAAATCTTAAATTTCAATGCTTATTTACTTTTTGACACTACTTTTTTAGCTAGTAAACCTGATATTTTTCTATAATAATTTGTCATTCAATGTAAGTAACAAATTTAAATAAAAACATAAAAAAATACAGATTATTTTAAAAGATTTTATGAAATGCAACATGGTGAAAGATAATTAAGATTTTTTGTCTGTACATTCTTACCTCTTATGGTTATTTTTGTTGAACATATGTTTAAAATATATAAAATTAATATTGGGAAGTAAACATTATGAGGTTATATCATTAATGGTGAGTGGAGAACATATTTTTATCGACTCACCTCATATGATTTCAAATTTCTTTGATACCGACGGTTTCAGACAATATCATGTCCTTCTTCAGCCAAAGAAATTTGAAATCATGTGAGGTGAGTCGATAAAAATATGTTCTCCACTCATTATTAATATGTTTAAAATGTTCTGAAGCTCTTGATTTGTCATCATTCACTTGGCCTTGAAACATATGTTTGACAAAAACAACCATAAAAGGTAGGAATGTACAGACAAAATGTCTTAATTATTAAACAAACCTCTTAATGTTACATCCTATCACATTTTAAAATAAATGGTGAAAGATAATAATTGGAAAACATGCACTGTAGTGCCAACATTTTTGGACCAAAAGAGATAAATAAACAGGTAAATGGAGAAGATTATATAAGAGTGAACTACATGATCTTTATGGGAAACCAGATGTTATAAGAAAAATTACTTCTCAGAGACTGTGATGGGCAGGATATGTGGCATGAATGGGAAATAAAAGAGATTCATGGAAACTTATTGTAGGAAAACCAGAAGGAAAATAACCCAGTAGGTAGGCCAAGAATGAGGTGGGAGAGTAATATTAAACATGATTTGAGGGAGGTGAATTATACAGGGGATGATTGGAATATATCTCAGGAAGGTATATATGAGCCTTTTAAACCCAAAGTGGTGTAAGTCCATAAACATTATATTTGAAAAGAAAAATATACGCCTAGACTGGGGTTTGAACCCAGGACCTTTGACTTTCTATGTCAATGCTCTTCCATCTGAGCTACCTAGGCCTCCAATCTAAACGCGTATTTTTCTCTTACACATAGTTAATTCCCTAACCCCAAATGCTACGAGCCGTTGCTACGATTGACATAGAAAGTCAAAGGTCCTGGGTTCAAACCCCAGTCTAGGCGTATATTTTTCTTTTCAAATATAATTTGTCCATCATTAAGGTGTTTAAAAACGAATAATATTAACATCCATAAACATTGTTTTGAGATATAAAGACTTTTAATAGAACAGTAGTTTAAAAATTCGAGAATACTACCAAACAATAATTTCCCCATCAAATGTGTACAAAATTGATTGTTTTAGCTAATGTATGTTCTTTTTTGCCCTTATCCCCACTTTATAAGTAATTTATAAGCACTTACGTAACTTACACCACTTGGCTTTACATACATTGAGGGCGTATTTCAAGAATGAACTTGCATAATCAACTAAAATAATTTTTTTATTTTATTTAAAAGGTCCACCATTGTGGTCACGAGGTAGTGTGCTGCCTTGTCACGTAGTGGTCCCGAGTTCAATCCCCGGTCGATACAAGGTTTCCAGGGTGATGGTTTTATTCGGGGTTTTTCCTCATCTGTTAGACAAATGTCAGAAAACGTTAAGGCTCATTATCATCATTAACATATTCATTAGGTTTAGCTTGAAAAATGGAAGCTGATCAGATATGTTCTCCTTGTAAAAGATTGTAAATGGATTGGATTTCCGATACCTAATCCAGTGCATCCTTAGCCATGAAACTGGATGGTTTTCTTCCTCAAGGTTTCTCTTAATAATGGTTCTTTAAATATTTTCTTAGCTAAAACTCTTCGCCAGACATCACAGTAAGATGGAGATGATTATTTTTCCTTAATTTCGTGATAACTTGAAATCAGTCAGAAGGGCAAATATCTATTAAATCTTACTGTACAATTCAATTGAGCCAAAGTTTGAGTCATTCAGAAGATTGGAATGACCACTGATCATAAATGTTTGATCAATGGTTTGAAAGTTGTTGTCTTCATTCAAAACTAGGCTCAATAAATTTAATTTTCCAGTTCCGGTTTCGTCCTGTGCATGTATCGCTTTATAATATAATGTGTTTTGCTGTTGGTGCTCTACATTTTGTGTGTTTGTGGAATATACATACAATTAGTAGCATGACACTAGAACAAAAAGAGTAACTGGAGTTACACCACTTTGGCTATCAACAGATAGAAAGCACTGTTGACTGCATGAATTTCTGATGCCATATGTGGAGCAGTTTGGGGATATAAGAGTTACACCACTATTCCTGCAGGTAGTTTTACATATCCAGAATTCATTTCTAGCACTAACACAGATTTTTTTTAAAAGTGGAGTTTCACCACTTTGGCTTTAAAAGGCTCATATGGAGAGGTTATGTCCACGTGCCCATGAATCTCTGGGTTCGATAGTGCCATTGAGTTAGTTACTTAGTAATGGCATTGATCTATTTGGATTATAGGGTAGAGAGATCTCCCTATCATATTGGTTTAGATCATACTTCTGTAACAGCTCTTTGCTTTCAATAAATATATGAACATTATATGAACCTAAATTAAGGTAGAATATACCTCATAGTGAGAATTCCTAAAATAAGTAATTATATGAACCACTTGATTTTAAAAGAGAAATTTTGCAGTTTTACCCAACCTTTTTGTTTTCGATTTGAGGAAAGTAAATAAATTTAGGACTACCCATTGAACTAATGTCATCCAACGTCATCCAGATTATGACAATAAAAATTATGACATCAGGAATAATATAAAATTCTCTCACAGATGACAGTAGTGTGGGATACAGGCAAAGTTTCTTTATACTTGAAGAGAAACATTTTCGCCTAGACCGAGACTCGAACCCGGGACCTTTGGCTTGCCGGGCCAAATGCTCTACCAACTGAGCTACCGAGGCGAGTTACGATATAGATGCAAATTTTTCTCTTATATACGTTGTAATTCCCTCTCGCCAAATGCTTTTGAAACCATTGCTTCTATCTTTGTAAATGGCGGCTTCTTAGTTAAGAAGACATTTATTGGGAATTTAACATTACTTTATAAAGCTAGTAAGGCTTCTAATGATGTTTTTATTATTGATTTAACATTTCTCAATGAAAGATAAATTATATTTGAAGAGAAAAATTTTCGCCTAGTTTCTTTAATTTAACTTTACAAATGTTTACACAAAATTTCCAAATCTTATTACTCTTATACTAACTCACTTTATATAATTTTTCTGCTATAAGAGTCTCTTACAACACAGTTTGTTTTATTGTTCAGTTCTTCATACTTGCTGTTTTCTTCACTTAAAACATTTTCTTCGCTGGAGATCACAATCAAAAAGTTCATAGCCTAGGCATGCGGGAATTCACATATAAAGGAGAAAAAAATATGCATTCGAATTGGGAGACTGATAGCTCAGAGTGTTGGTGTACAGAACCAGAGATATCGAGTTTGAATTCCAATTTAGGCATATATTTTTTTCTCTTCAAATAACATTCGTCTTTTGATGGGAAATGATAAATTTAATATTCAAGATCGAAAATAACTTCACTGGCTATAAATGTGTTGTTAATTCCCAATAAAGTCTCCTTGTTAAAAAAGCCACTAGACAGCATGTAGAATGAAAAGTTCATAGCCTCGGCATGGGAATTCATATATAAAGGAGAGAAACAATATACATTTGAATTGGGAGCCTGGTTACTCTATGGTTTAAAGCACTGGCACACAGAATCAGAGACATGGTTCAAATCCTGATTCAGGTGTATATTTTTCTCTTCAAACAAAATTTGTCTTTGGTAGAAAGCGATAAATTTAATATGGAAGATCAAAAATAAGCTTCACTGACTATAAATGTAGTTTAATCCCTGATAAAGTCTTCTTGTTAAAGAAGCTACTAGACAGCACGTAGAATGAAAAGCTCATAGCCTCAGTGCATGAGAATTCATATATAAAGGAGAGAAACACTATGCATTTGAATTGGGAGCCTGGTTGCTCTTTGGTTTAGAGCACTGGTACACAGAATCAGAGACCGGTTCAAATCCTTATTCAGGCATATATTTTTCTCTTCAAACAAAATTATTTTTTGGTGGAAAGCGATAAATTTAATATGGAAGATAAAAAATAAGCTTCCCTGGCTATAAATGTGGTGTTAATTTTTTATAAACTCTTCTTGTTACCAAAGAAGCTACTAGACAGCATGTAGAATGAAAAGCTCATAGCCTCAGTGCATGAGAATTCATATATAAAGGAGAGAAACACTATGCATTTGAATTGGGAGCCTGGTTGCTCTTTGGTTTAGAGCACTGGTACACAGAATCAGAGACCGGTTCAAATCCTTATTCAGGCATATATTTTTCTATATTTAATTAATGTTGGGAAGTAAACATTATGAGGTATAATCATTAAAATTTATCGGAGAATATATTAATATTTAATTTTAGGAAGTTATATTTTGAGGTTATTTTAATTATATTATTTTTGGTCTGGACATCTTACCTCAATATTAATGTTGATTTGTTCTTGGACATGTTTCAAAACAATTCTCTGTTTTATCTGGGAAAGCTGAAGATAAAACAGAGAATTGTTTTGAAACATGTCCAAGAACAAATCAACATTAATATTGAGGTAAGATGTCCAGACCAAAAATAATATAAGGAGAATATATTGTTTAAACAACTCACCTCATAGGATTCATGCTTCCATGATATCGCGATTTCAAACATAATCATGTTCATCGTCAGCCATAACTCCGACTGATGAAATTCTTCGGCCGTCAACTATTCTATTGTCGCCATCTTCAGTGCTGCCATCTATGGTTGAATTTATGAACTTCGAAATCAATGTAATTTCGTTAGGGATATCAAAATTCATTGATCTATTTTTGTTTTTCTGAATGTATATTTTTTCCCAAACTGTCAATTCCAAAGGTTTCTCTACTTGTTTTAAAAGTTTAGCTTCTCTTCCAATTTTATGATGTTCTAATAAACTATGTGCAGCAATTGCAGATTTTTCAATTTCACAATTTTTAATATTTCTGAAATGTTCTTTTGTCCGAATTTCCAAATTCCTTTTTGTTTTTCCTATATAAACTTTATTGCAATCTTCACAATTTATTTGATAAATTCCAGATTTCTTACTGTCTGGAACATTGACTTTTTTATTGGTACTTAGAAGATTACCCAGACTAAATTTATTTATTGGTGCCAAAGAAATGTTGTATTTGTCAAAAATTTTTTGAAATTTCCTATGCATTTCAGGATGGTAAGTAATTTTCTTGTATTTTTTCTTTTCTTTGCAATTTTGTAGAGTAGTATATTCATTAAGTCTTTTATTGTGTTTGAAATAATTAATTCTTTATCAAAACCATTTAATCTAGCAGTGTTTAAAATATGTTTAAACTCTTTATTGAAATTTTCTTCGTTTAATGGTACATTTGTCAATCTGTAAATTAAGCTATTGAATATTGCATGCTTATGAGCAATGTGATTGAAGCCTGATGATTTAATGTAATTATCTGTATGAGTTCCTTTTCTAAATATTACATTGATTTCGAAGTTCATAAATTCAACCATAGATGGCAGCACTGAAGATGGCGACAATAGAATAGTTGACGGCCGAAGAATTTCATCAGTCGGAGTTATGGCTGACGATGAACATGATTATGTTTGAAATCGAGATATCATGGAAGCATGAATCCTATGAGGTGAGTTGTTTAAACAATATATTCTCCGATAAATTTTAATATAATTTTCTTTTCAAACAAAATTATTTTTTGGTGGAAAGCGATAAATTTAATATGGAAGAAAAGACATAAGCTTCACTGACTATAAATGTGGTGTTAATTTTTGATAAACTCTTCTTGTTACCAAAGAAGCTACTAGACGGCATGTAGAATGAAAAGTTCATAGCCTTAGTGCGTGAGAATTCATATATAAAGGAGAGAAACACTATGCATTTGAATTGGAAGCTCAGTGGTTCAGATCACTGGTGTACAAAACCAGAGACATTGGGTTCGAATCCTGATTCAGGTGGATATTCTTCTCATCATCATCAACATCCATGCAATTATTAGGCCGTGTGGCCTGTTACGGTCTCAAAGAGGAATTTTCTATCCAGTGCTTTTTTAGACATCCCAGCGATCTTTTGCCTTGGGGGCAGTAGCGAAGTATGGCTTTTGGAATTCTATGAGACGGCATTTGTTGAAGATGGGCTTTCCAGTTGTTCTGGTAGTTTTGTATATGGTGAAGAATGGGTTCTACATCCAACTCTTCCATAATTTGCAAGGGATAGTGACGTGCATTTCATCACCTCTCCTATCCAAATCTCATCCTCAACCTGCTCGTGGTGCAACCTGCTATTACAAATGAGGCTCTGAGGACCGAGTACTGGCGGTATAACCACATCACCTTAATGTAGAGGAAATGCTACATTAGTGGGAACCCCACAATAATACCCCTCTGGGCCAGCAACCCATTGGGTGAAAAAATTTACATTTGCTTTCAATCTCAAACCAAGCCTCGGATATTCTTCTCTTCAAATAAAATTTAATTTTCAGTGAGAAGTGATAAATTTAATATGGAGGATTGAAACTAAGTAAACTTTACTGGGAGGCAAGAAGCAAAATGGGTTATAGGATCTGAACTGCAAGCCATTGGAAAACAAAAAACAACATATTAAAGGCATTTTGAATCCTAATATAGATTCTGTTTATAGCACACCGCTTAACTTCCCCTTGTAAATTTTAAAATTTTCAGAAGTCCGCTTTTAAAATTAAGCGGTTCATACACTGATTGATGTAATTTCATTGTAAAATGTGGTTTGATAATATTTGAAGAGAAAAATTATACGCTCAGACCGGGACTTGAACCCGGGACCCTTGGTTCTCTAGACCAAGTGCTCTACCAACTGAGCTACCTGAGCAAGTACCGATCTAAACGCAAATCTTTCTCTATATACATTGTAATTCCCATCCACCAAATGCTGTGAAGCCATGCTTCTATCTTGCAAATGGCGGCTCCTTTATTAAGAAGACATATTTGGGAATTATACATTACAGCCAGTACGGCTTTTTTTCAAGTTTTTATTATTGATTTCGTACATCTCAATGATGGATAAATCATATTTGAAGAGAAAAATTATACGCTCAGACCGGGACTTGAACCCGGGACCCTTGGTTCTCTAGACCAAGTGCTCTACCAAATGAGCTACCTGAGCAAGTACCGATCTAAACGCAAATCTTTCTCTATATACATTGTAATTCCCATCCACCAAATGCTGTGAAGCCATGCTTCTATCTTGCAAATGGCGGCTCCTTTATTAAGAAGACATATTTGGGAATTATACATTACAGCCAGTACGGCTTTTTTTCAAGTTTTTATTATTGATTTCGTACATCTCAATGATGGATAAATCATATTTGAAGAGAAAAATTATACGCTCAGACCGGGACTTGAACCCGGGACCCTTGGTTCTCTAGACCAAGTGCTCTACCAACTGAGCTACCTGAGCAAGTACCGATCTAAACGCAAATGCTTCACAGCATTTGGTGGATGGGAATTACAATGTATATAGAGAAAGATTTGCGTTTAGATCGGTACTTGCTCAGGTAGCTCAGTTGGTAGAGCACTTGGTCTAGAGAACCAAGGGTCCCGGGTTCAAGTCCCGGTCTGAGCGTATAATTTTTCTCTTCAAATATGATTTATCCATCATTGAGATGTACGAAATCAATAATAAAAACGTGGTTTGATAAGTTCGTAGATATTATGATGGAAAATTTTTAAGAAGTTTTGCTACACTAAGGAACATCTTCAAGGTCAACATATGTTCATATAAATATGGTAACATGTTTTAGATTTTTACTTTAAGAATTTCCATGTAATAATAAATGCATTTCTAATATTTTATTACTTACCCTGACAAAATTCCTGGTGCACAAATAGCAGAGCTCCACTATATAATGGTATTTGATCACATAATTTTGAATGCTATGACTCAGAACTTTAGAAAATGGATCCAGCAGTGCCTGTAAAAAACAAAGTGTTCTTAATACTTTAATATACTTGTAGAACAAATTATGTAAATTTAATTTTTCTTATCAAAATCAATCTCAAAATGAGGGGATTTCAGGCAGTTTTAAATTTTCTAAAATTACATTGAAAAAAAAAATGCATGGTGCATGTGATGTGTCTCAATAATTCATAAGTAAAACTCTAGCATTTAAAGTTGGAAATCTGTTGTTCAAATTCTGCTCAATTAAAAAAGATTTCTAACATGTATTTTTAAAATTTTTGTACATTATATCAAAGCTTGGCTAACTTAAAAAAAGGTTTAAAAAATAAGCTTTACTGAATATTGACGATTTTATTATTAATTTAACACTTCTCATAGAAGGATAAATTATATTTGAAGAGAAAAATTTTCGCCTAGACCGGGACTCGAACCCGGGACCCTTGGCTTTCCGGGCCAAGTGCTCTACCAACTGAGCTACCGAGGCGAGTTATGATCTAGACGCAAATTTTTCTCTTATGTACGTTGTAATTCCCTCGCGCCAAATGCTTGAAACCATAGCTTCTATCTTTGCAAATGGCGGCTTCTTAGTTAAGAAGACAGTTATTGGGAATTTAACACTACTTTATAGCCAGTAGGGCTTCTATTGACGATTTTATTATTAATTTAACACTTCTCATAGAAGGATAAATTATATTTGAAGAGAAAAATTTTTGCCTAGACCGGGACTCGAACCCAGGACCCTTGGCTTTCCGAGCCAAGTGCTCTACCAACTGAGCTACCGAGGCGAGTTACGATCTACATGCAAATTTTTCTCTTATGTACGTTGTAATTCCCTCGCCATTTGCAAAGATAGAAGCTATGGTTTCAAGCATTTGGCGCGAGGGAATTACAATGTACATAAGAGAAAAATTTGCGTCTAGATTGTAACTCGCCTCGGTAGCTCAGTTGGTAGAGCACTTGGCCCGGAAAGCCAAGGGTCCCGGGTTCGAGTCCCGGTCTAGGCGAAAATTTTTCTCTTCAAATATAATTTATCCTTTTATGAGAAGTGTTAAATTAATAATAAAATCGTCAATAGAAGCCCTACTGGCTATAAAGTAGTGTTAAATTCCCAATAAATGTCTTCTTAACTAAGAAGCCGCCATTTGCAAAGATAGAAGCTATGGTTTCAAGCATTTGGCGCGAGGGAATTACAACGTACATAAGAGAAAAATTTGCATCTAGATCGTAACTCGCCTCGGTAGCTCAGTTGGTAGAGCACTTGGCCCGGAAAGCCAAGGGTCCTGTGTTCGAGTCCCGGTCTAGGCGAAAATTTTTCTCTTCAAATATAATTTACTGAATATGTTTTTAGACAGTATAATAAATAACTAAGTTCTAAGATATTTCAATTATTTTTTTATATTTGGTACTTTCATTATCAAGTCAATAATTTAATCAAATTTTAGCTTTATATTATTCCATGTGTAGCATGTTTAGGTACGGGCTGAATTTTTTAAAATTAATTTCACAGATTATTAATAAATGAGTTGAAGAAAATGATTTAACATCTCACCTCACAAAGTTGCATGCCTTTACAATACAAGTTTCAAAAGTATAATATTACTTCCATCTTCAGTCCATGCATGGGCAGCCATGGTCTGAAAAACATCTTATCGAGAAAGAAGGTAAATTATTAAAACAAATAGAAAAACCAAAAGAACTTACTGTTTGGGAAAAGATCTACATTCAAAAGTGCGAAAAGAAGAAATTAATGAACTTTGAATTTCCCGGTGAGAATGACCTGGTTTCGAGGTTTTTCAGTCAGCCAATGGAAGGAGAGAAGGACAGCTCTTCAAGATGACAGAACAACGGTCGTGACGATACTGAGGATGGAACAGAAACTATGTTCCGAAACTAGTTTATAATCAAATAAGAAGAACAATATGAGGTGAGTGATAAAAAATATTCTACCTTAATAAATATAGAACTATTATTCTTCCAGTTATATTATTTGGATATGAAACATGAACTCTTACTTTAAGGGAAGAGAAAAGATTATGAGTATTTGAGAATGAAGTTCTTAGGAAAATTTTGGACCAAAGAGAGACTAGGGGCCGCATGCAAATACATTAGTCTCTACTCAAATTACTTCCAATCACTGGTGAGCTGACTCACCGTGAGCAAGTGCAAAGATCGAATTAGCTACCCACTAACTGGTCATGCATGAAAGTCGTCATTTTTATAATATTGGCAAGAAATTACCCAGAATTCTCAGTGATAAAACCACTTCCGTTATTTTCGTCTGCTAGAGGCACACATTTACGCTTGCATCCCACAAATAATACCTTATACAACGAGGTCTGCATCGCGCAATATTATGCCGATTGTCATGTTCTTCCAGTTGAATTTTTGGTAGACTCTACCAAATTCCTCTTCTCCGCATATACCAAAAAACAAGATCGAAGTCTTCAAGGTTCGACATCTTGGATAAAGCAGCAAGGTTTCAAAGTACATCGGTTACCATCGGGATTCTCACGATTCGTTTCTCTCCTAAGTCACCTCGCCAGGTAGCTTAGGAATTTCAACAATTATTATCGCAAGAACAGATTTCTGAGTATGCAAAAACGTATTTGGATACAACTTTCTCAGCAGAGAATGTCTTTTATGGTCTAATGCATTCATAGATTCGAGCCTAGATAACAGTGAGCTACATAATCTTTACAGGAAACCAGATATAATAACAGTTAAGTCTCGTAGACTGTGATGGCCAGGGCATGTGGCATGAATGGGGAATGAAAAAGGGGCATGGGAGCTTCTTGTAGGAAAACCAAAGGGAAAACTTCAGTTGGTAGACAAAGAATGAGATGGGAGAATAACGAATAACATTAACCATGACTTGAGGGAAGTAGAGTATACAGGGGATGAATGGAAAACATTAGCTCGGGACAGAGATGTGTGGAGAGCTTATGTCCATGTGGCCAGGAACCTATGTGTTTGATAGTGCCAGTGAGTTTAGTTAATCAGCTTAATAATGCACATTATGTGTTATTAATTTAATTATATGATAATATCTAATAAAAATCAAATGAATTGTGAATTCTTCTTACCTCATATGTCTATGTTATTTAACACAGAACCGCGGTATTGGGAAAGATTATTCTTGATACTGCAGTTCTGTGTTAAATAACATGGATATATGAGGTAAAAAGAATTCACAATTAATTTAATTTTTCATTAAGAAAACTTTATTATATGAATGTAAATATCTATATAATACAATCCTAGTGAAGGTTCTTAACTCCATCAGGTAAAATAAATTATACTGTTGTAATTGTAGTTGTGATGGTGGTGGTAGTGGTGGTGAACTGGTGATGGTGGGCATTGGGCAGCAGTTATCAGATGGTAGAGGATGAATGGTGGCAGATGGTGATGATCAGTGGATGGGTAAAGATGTACGATGATTGGGGATAGGTGCATAATGATGTTGGGCAGCATGCGGACTGCAGTAGTATATGGCGGGTGGCAGTGATGGTGATTGTGGTAGTAGTAGTAGTCATTCTTCTTCTTCTTTTTCTACATCATGGAATTAGCCATAGACCTGTTTTCACATCAAGAGACCATATCCTTCCATCTAGTTAAGGGGGGCCCAATATTTCTTTTGGGTAACTAACTACTCACTGGCACTATCGAACCCATAGGTTCATGGCCGCGCAGGCATAAGCTCTCCATACATCCTTATCCTGAACTAATGTTATTCTTCCACCTCATTCTTGGTTTTCCTACAAGAAGCTTCCATGCAAGTCTTTCATTCCCCATTCATGCCACATGTCCTGCCCATTGCAGTCTATGAGACTTAACTGTTTTTATTATATCTGGCTTCCTATAAAGACCATGTAGTTCACTGATATGTAGTCTTCTCCATTCACCTGTCTGTTCATCTCTCTTTTGTCCAAAAAATTTTCCCAAGAATCTTATTCTCAAATACTCGTAACCGGTTAGTAGGTAATTCTTCTTCTTCTTCTTCTTCCTTCCAAGTATTAGGCCAAGGCCTGTTACGATCCTATAGAAAATTTTCCCTCCAGCATTTCACAGGACGGCCCAGTGATCTTCGTCCTCTTGGTATATAATTATAAATAGCTTTGGGGATCCGATTTGAACTCATTCTTTCAAGATGGTGTTTCCAATTTAGTTGGTACTGTTTAATATATTCCAAAAATTGGCGTAGTCTTCAATTCTTTTAAGATATCGGTGTTCCTTTTCCGATCCCAGCTGGTGTAACCCGCTGTTCTGCGCATGAATCTCATTTCACAAGCCGTTATTCTGCTTTCATGTTGAGTAGTAGTAATTAATTATTATTATTATTATTATTATTATTATTGTTATTATTATTATATGTACATATACAAAATCAAATATTTTCAATGCATTTAGAAAAAAAGCATTTATTATTACCTTATATCCAGTAATACCAGGGAACCTTTAGCACAGACACCATGATACGAAGCAGGGGTTCCATATCATCTAGAGATGACAGTATAAGTACAAGACGTCGGAACAAAGTCTCAAGCTGGGTAAGAAGTGCATTCCAAGTGGTGGATCCAGGTCCCAACCCTGCCTCCAGGGGTAGACAATCCAGATAACAGGCCACATTGGGCAGTACTATGCTCAACATCTCGGATGGAAGAGATTTCTTTGAATTGAGATTCTCAAGTAGTAGTTGTAGAGGAGCTATGGGGTTCAGCTCATTAAAATCCAGTAGAGCTTGAGCTACACTGCGGAAAAACTGCACACGTGCCGTATCTGCAAGAAAAATCATTCTTAATGGCCAGATTTTGTTGGTCAACAAACTCAACCTTATATTTTTTAATTGACTGCTATATGATGAGCTTTGTTCTAAAAAAGAAAAAACATATGCAGCCACTAGAGCATTAACAAACATAGGTCTATATATATAAATTTTTGTCATGGTCTTTTTTGGTAGGATCGATGAAGATTTGTAAAACTTTTCAAAACATTTTTTCAAGAGATTAATCCCAATAGCTATACTATAATCTCTCGGAATTTGCTAATAAATGAATGCATGGCAAAAAAAAAAACTATTTTGTATTTATTCATTCTTCATTACATGTTTCCAGCCGTAGCTGATGACATGATTCCATTGCATAGTTACACTACTTGAAGTGTTGATTGGTGATTTTTCCTATGTAAACTATATACAAGTCCACCGTTGTGGTCTCGAGGTAGCGTGCTGCCTTGTCACGCAGTGGGCCCAGGTTTGATCCTCGGTTGGGGCAGTTTTTCTAGGAGAGGTTTTTATCGGGGTTTTTCCTCACCTGTAAGACAAATGTCAGGAAAACTTTAAGGCCCAAATGGTCCCCAAAATCATATGGCCATCATCACCATAATCCTTCACTGGTGTGGAAAGCATTGGGAAGCTACCACATCTACAATTCCCTAGTAAAGCTGCAAGCATAGCATGAAAATGCTATGATTCCAATGAAGGACCTGCCCTCGGGCAGAATTACTATGGATGGAACTATATACAAGCTCTGCAATAGTCCATAGCTTAACCCTCTGCATGCCACTGGTAAAATCTCTTGTATTAGAGATTTAAATCGTATCTGTCGATGTGATCAGCTTTGCAAGTGGTTTAAGTATATTGTCTGGCAGGTAATGGACAGGAACATCAGAGCCGATCTAATCGGCTCACGGCAACTAAAGGGTTAAGTGTGGATATGATGGTTGAAATGTTTCACCCAAGGTTTGAGGTAATAGTGACTTCAGAGTACTTCTATGACAATTTATAGATATACAGTTCAGCAAAATATAATATGAAACCTCCTCTTCAACTTGGCACAATGGGCACATAGGTGAGTTTAACTTTTACAGGAATATTTTAAAACAAATGTCACTGGAAATAATAAATCTAAGATACCCAGCTCCTGAATGGATACATATTTTTACAGATGGCTCCAGCCTACCAAATGACGGTGGCACTGGTGCTGGTGCAGTATGTCCACTTTTTTCCTTTTATCGTAAACTAAACACAAATTCAACAAACTTTGATGGCGAAATTCTAGCAATTTTCTTAAGTTTACAAAATCTTTTATTTCACATCCAAAAATTTACAAAAGTTGTAATTCTATGTGACTCCAAAGCAGCCATTCTTGCTATAACACGAGACACAACACCCAAAAGCATCAAAATGATCGAATGTCACAAAATGATAAAACAGTTATCCCGTCTACAAAAAAAAAGTTGTACTTCAATGGATTCCGGCCCATTGTGGAGTGACAGGCAATGAAATAGCCGATTTTCTAGCCAAGAAGGGTAGCAAAATTGTTTCAAACCCAACTTCTGCTCCAGTTTCCTTTCACTCTATCAAAAGAATTATCTCAAATAAATACATCAATAAACTTAGAGAAGAATACACCACCAAAACATCTGGAAAGGAATGGGAAAATATACAAGCTTATGACATTACTACATTACAAAGAAAATCCGCAGTAGCAACATTCAGACTGCTAACGGGACATGACTGCTTGAATAAACACCTACACAGAATTGGCATAACAGATTCACCTAAATGCCCTTTTTGCAATTTAAATGAAGATATGGAAAGAAACCATCTCCTCCGTTGTCCAGCTTTTGTAGAAGAGACCAGCCTTTCTGCTAAATATTGGAGTGCAAGAGCGAATGATTTCATTATCAAGTGCTCGACATTAGATACCAACCAACCACTTTTACAGGAATTAATCACTATGAGGTTTAATTTATGATAAAATCAAACGTTTCCTACCTCTCCTCATATAAATCTTCTAAGTAGATCGTAACTTCGAGACCATAACAGTCTCATCTTCAGTACTATCTTGGCAACTGATGTTATGTCGATTGGAAGGAACACTTCTTCTTCCCTCTGAAGATTTATATGAGGAGAGGTAAGAAACTTTTGATTTCATCATATATAGGTGAGTTATTTAGGTTGAATCTATCTAAACATGTATTAGTCACTATGTGACCAATTCTTGCTCTTGATGCAAATGTCTGCACATGCTGTGGAGTGTTGTCATACAGTTGTTTTAAATTATTTGGTTTCTTCATAATTTTTTTCATTATTTTTCCATTTTCAGATGTTAACCATTTGCTTGTCCAATATTTTGTGAAGTGTGTATTCATAGATGCTTATTTTGTATTTAATAAAATGAAAATATCAAAGTTTTATATGGTTTTCATAAATATTTATTCTAAATAACATTCGTAACAGCTGTTTCAGTACACTGTATCTTTGTTAGATGAATTTCATAAATAAAAACATTTTTTATGTAGGAGTATAGTCAACTATGTAAACATTTGTAACCAAATGAAAATTAAAGAAAAGTAATAAGTTATTAAATTCCCAATTAGATCAAAATGATTCACCTCTGTTAAATTTGAAGAGAAAAATTTTCGCCTAGACCGAGACTCTCGGCTTTCCGGGCCAAGTGCTCTACCAACTGAGCTACCGAGGCGAGTTACGATCCAGACGCAAATTTTTGTCTTACATACGTTGTAATTCCATATTGCCAAATGCTTTTGAAACCATTGCTTCTATCTTTGCAAATGGCGGCTTCTTAGTTAAGAAGACATTTTTGGGAATTTAACATTACTTTATAAAGCTAGTAAGGCTTCTAATGATGTTTTTATTATTGATTTAACATTTCTCACTGAAAGATAAATTATATTTGAAGAGAGAAATTTTCGCCTAGACCGAGACTTGAACCCGGGACCCTTGGCTTTCCGGGCCAAGTGCTCTACCAAGTGAGCTACCGAGGCGAGTTAAATTTATAAAATAATAATAATGTATTTTATATATTACTATATACATTGTATACCTTTGATGTTGTTTGTTTTTTAATTAACATTTTCCAGAATTGGATATAATTTTATATTAGAAAGAAAAATTACATTCAAACTGGGAGTCAAACACTGGATCTCTGGCTCTGTACATTAGTGCAATAATTATTATACCATTCGAACTTCCGATAGGAACATCAAATTTCTTAAGTTTTGTAGGTAGGAAATAACACTATGAGGTTTATTTTTTGACCACCTCATACTTCTTAACTCCCTCGCAGACTCAAATTTTGTCACTGGATTTGTGACATTCTCAATGCTATATCACGATCATAACTGACATCCAACGGCCTCCTCTAGGGTCTGCAGGAGAGGAGACCACTGGACGTCAATTGTGATCGTGATATAGCATTGAGAATGTCACAAATGCAAACTTGAGTCTGTGAAGAAGTTAAGAAGTATGAGGTGAGTCTAAAACAACTCAACATAAATCAAATTTCTTTCCACTTACACAATTCTCCTTTCATCTAAAGGCCAATAGCCATCACTATCAAGATGCCATCTGATGACTTCTATTCAAAGTATTTTTATTGAGAATTTAAACATTACTTTTAAGCAGTAAAGCTTATTATTATATTATTTTTGGTCTGGACATCTTACCTCAATATTAATGTTAACATCCCACAATGTTTAAATTTTGGAGTAGATATGTTGATGATATAATTTGTATTGTTAAAGAAAAACATGTAGAAGATTCCCTAAAACTATTAAATTTACAGAGTACAAACATTAAATTCACCAAAGAAATAGAAGACAATAAACAAATACCTTTTTTGGATCTTAAATTGGTCAGAAACGAAGAAAAAAGAAAAATTGAATTCAGGATTCATAGAAAAGAAACTCATACGGAAAATTTTATAAAATCAACAGGGTTCAATCCAATTGGACATAAATTAGCAGCATTTAATAGTTTAACTCATAGATTGGTAAACTTACCCTTAAACGAAGAAGATTTCAAACATGAGAAAAATCACATAATCAAAGTAGCAAGAGAAAATGGGTTTGATGAAAAAATGGTACATAAAAGGATAGAAAAGTATAAAAAACAAAAAATGATAAACAGAAGTAATCTTGAAAAAGAAGAACCACCTATGAAAAAATATAGGAAATTCACATATCACCCCTGGGTACATAATAAATTTCAAAATATATTTGAGAAGTTTAATATTAAATTAGCACCAAAAAATAACTACAGTTTAAATAAACTAATAAAAACCAACAAAAATGAAAAAACTGATAAAAATAAAAAGTCAGGAATATATCAAATTGAATGCATGGGTTGTGAAAAGATATATATAGGGAAAACAAAAAGAAACCTAAAAATTAGAACCAAAGAACACATAAGAAATATTAAAAATGGAGAAATTGAAAAATCTGCAGTTGCTGCTCATGTTTGGTCTGAAAAACATAATATTAATTCAGACACTAAATTATTAAAACAGTTAGAAAATACAAACGAGCTGACTATTTGGGAAAAAATTTATATTCAGAAGAACAGAAACAGAGTTATGAATTTTGATATTCCGATGGAGGGTGACCTTGTTTGGAGGTTCTTTGGCCAACCACAGGATGGAGCTGACATCGACATCCAGGTGGTGCAACATAATGCAACATAAATAAAACCAGTCTGGGAAAGCTGAAGATAAAACAGAGAATTGTTTTGAAACATGTTGTATTATTATTAATCACAAGAACAAATCAACATTAATATTGAGGTAAGATGTCCAGACCAAAAATAATATAATTAAAATAACCTCAAAATATAACTTCCTAAAATTAAATATTAAAGCTTATTATTTTGATTGGTCTTCGGATGAAAGGAGGATTGAACAAGGGGAAAGAAATTTGACGTTCCTCTCAGAAGTTTGAATGGTGTAATGGTTTTCGTCATTATGACATACAGGAAGTCAGAGATCCGGGGTCTGTGATTCCTGGTTCGAAATTAAGGTTTCTTTCTGCAATAAAAATGTTTGAATGTTAACATTATTCGTTTTAAAACATCTTAATGATGGACAACTGATAGTTTGAAAAGAAAATATATAGCTCGACTTGAGTTTGACCCCGTAGGACCCTTGCACTCTCTATATCAATGCTCCTCCATCTGAGCTACCTAGGCCTCCAATCTAAATGCATATTTTTTATCTTATACATAGTTAATTCCCTAACCCCAAATGCTACGAGCGGTTGCTACGATTTTTGCAAATGGCGGCTTCTTTATTAAGAAGACTTTTTATTGGGAATTTAAACATTACTTATAAAGCCAGTAGTGCTTCTTTCAATGTTAATATTATTCGTTTTTAAACATCTTAATGATGGACAAATTATATTTGAAAAGAAAAATATTTGCCTACACTGGGGTTTGAACCCAGCACCTTTGACTCTCTATGTCAATGCTCTTCCATCTGACCTACCTAGGCCTCCAATCTAAACGCGTATTTGGGGTTAGGGAATTAACTATGTATAAGAGAAAAATACACGTTTAGATTAGAGGCCTAGGTAGCTCAGATGGAAGAGCATTGACATAGAGAGTCAAAGGTCCTGGGTTCAAACCCCAGTCTAAGCATATATTTTTCCTGTCATCATCATCATCATCATCATCTGCATTCATGGATTAGGTCTGTTGACCCGTTCCGACTTCAGCCCATCTCTTTCTAGGTCTGCCCACATCTCGGGTGCCTTTAGGTTTGTATTTTGTTATTTGTTTTCTTTTCAAATATAATAAAACTATTTACTTTTTCTTTATTCGTATATTGCATTGCTTGGTTACATTTGTTTATATAGTTGATTATCCTCATAAATAGAACATTTATTTGTATTGATGACATTTGTATGACAAAGATAGTGTGTATTGAAACAGCTGTTACGAATGTTAAATAAAATAAATAAATATTAAAGTCAAATAAAATTTTTATAGTTTTATTTATTAAATGCATCATGGATTTTCATCAAGTAAACACCAAATAAATTGATTACAAACTATTTTGATTATTTTTGGCAAGAACACTTGAATATACAGTTGTGGATTTATGAATTAATACTATTGAATCAAATCTTTGTCAGATATTGATTCTGGGTTTGCTGATCAGGAGGGAGTAAATGCTATCACCTCAAACCATTTTGGTATACATATGAATTACAAAAGTTCAAGTCTGGGGTTAGCAATGAAGAAAAGAAAAATAAAACATTAGAAAAGAATTGTATTAAAATTAATATTGGGAAGTAAACATTATGAGGTCATATCATTAATATTGAGTGGAGAACATATTTTTAATAACTCACCTCATACAAATTCAAATTTATTTGATTTAAGACCATTGATTTCGAATGAATTTTTCATTCATCTTCAGTCCGAGTCATTGATCTTCTGAGTCATGAAAGTAAACTGAATATGAATGAAAAATTCATTTGAAACCAATGGTCTTAAATCAAATAAATTTGAATTTGTATGAGGTAAGTTATTAAAAATATGTTCTCCACTCAATATTAATTAGAAAAGAATTTTATACCTTCAGCTTGAGTCTGGAACATCTGAACAAAGATTCCATTGGGAGCGAGTTGATGAAGAACACAACGCAGGAACTGATGTGCAACACTAGTGGCACCTCCTGGTAGATATACATTGGTTTCGCTCTGCCATGGATAACTTGCATTCATTGCCACCCTGAAATAAAATTAATTCAGATCTGATAATATAACTTATTTATTGAACATTGTAGCGTAGTGGTTAAGGCACTGCGCTACAAGTCAGAAGGTCGAGGGTTCGAGTCCCGGTGGGGTCAGGATTTTTAAACTGACCCAAACCTTCTGGCGGCACTATGGCCCTGGGGTCGACTCAGCCTCTAACTGAAATGAGTACCAGACGCTTGTTCTGGGGTAAAGGCGGCCGTCACGCAGGGCTGACAACCCGGCTGACATCAAGTGCCGATTGTCAAGAAAAAGTGGGAGCCTTAACCTCCTACTACCCCAAGGGCCTCCTGAGGCCTGTAGTGGGATCACTTTACCAAAGGGTTGTAAGGGGTAGTGACGTGTGTATAACCTCTCCTACCCAATTCTCATCCTCACCTTCTCGTGGTACAACCTGTTTTCACAAACGAGGCTCTGAGGACCGAGTCACAGCGGTATAACCGTTCCATCAGGTACTGAGTAAATGCGGTATCCTAATGTCTGTCCAGAGACTAAAAGGTAGCAGCCCTACCACTGGACTACTTAGCGTCGGGCCAGTAACCTGTCCTAAGGAACTTCAAAACTACTTTCAAGTCTCAACACGAAAAAAGCCAGAAGGAACACAAAAAAAATTAAGACATCTTAGAAGAATTACACATGGAATCTTTAGAAAACAAAATTTCTGATTATAAGTCAAGATGGATACAACATGTTCATCGAATGGAAGATCACAGAATACCCAAACTAATGTTAAGATATCAACCTGCAGGAAGAAGAAGACCAGGACGTCCACTCAAAAGACTTCTGGATGGTGTTTCTCTTGAGGCCGAAACAGGTCAACAAATGGCCTAAATTCGTGAATGTACTATGATGATGATGATGATTATAGAAAAAAATTACTATGAGGTTTAATTTAAGATTAAATTAATATGTTTCATACCTCACTTGATATCCAGCCTTTTAAGTAGACTGGTTTCGAAGGCTGGGGAGTTTCATCTTCAGTAATTTCTCGTCGACTGATGTTATGTCGATCAGAAGAGCTGCTTCTTCCTCCTTCTGTTGGTGGACCGATAAACCTCTGGATCAACTCAGAATCCGAGGGATTGTTGAAGTTCATAAGATTTTCTTTCTTGTTTTTTAATGTGGATTTTTTCCCTAAACCGTGAGATCTTTTTGTTTTTCTATTTGTTTAATTAGATTGGCTTTTGTATCAATTAGATGTTTTTGAGACCAAGAATATGCAGCTACTGCTGACTTTTCCATTTCACCATTTTTGACATTTCTAAGATGTTTTTTCACCCTTGTTGGCCTGAAAAAAGTCAGTCTAATTAAACAAATAGAAAAACAAAAAGAACTCACGGTTTGGGAAAAAATCCACATTCAAAAAAACATCAAGAAAGAAAAACTTATGAACTTCAAAATTCCTGCAGATTCTGAGTTGATCCAGAGGTTTATTGGTCCACCAACAGAAGGAGGAAGAAGCAATTCTTCTGATCGACATAACATCAGTCGATGAGAAATTACTGAAGACGAAGCTGCCCAGGCTTCAAAACCGGTCTAGTTAGAAGACTGGATATGAGGTGTGATATGAAACATTTTAATTTAACCTTAACTTATTTATGTTACAAGGATTGACAGTAATTTTATTTAAAGAGAAAAATATACGCCTGAATCAGGATTCAAACCTGATGTCTCTGGTACTGTATATCAGCTGAGTTCAAATTGGACTGTTTTCCTACTGTTGTTGCTGCTGCTGATGATGATCGCCCATTTAAAATAAATGCATTTTTATGTGAAATAAAACTTTGAATATACACTTGTAGGATCTTGATTAGAATATTAAATTTTATTTTAAGGATGTACATATTAGAAAAATAATGCATATATTTACATACAAAGCCAGACCTAACTAAAATACTTACATGGCGACAACATTGAGTATTTCAGGTAGTAGTGGAGCTGCAAGAGCAGGTTCACGATGAATGAAAGTTCCAAGAATGATGATGCAGAGACCCAATTCTTCATCGCTGTATTCTTCTTTAATTGTACCACACTCTGAGCATCTGAAAAATTATTCATTTCCATATTTAATAATTTTCAATTTGTATTATTTTTTTTAAGATGTCAGCCATGGTGGACTAGTGGTTGTATTCCTTGCCTCTGGTTCCAAGGGTCACAAGTTCAACCTGGCCAAGATAGATGGATTTTTAAGGATGGAAAAATCCAAGGAGTAGGTCTTCTGGGAGTGACTTTAAGTTGTGGGTCCCGAGTCTGAAGATTTTTTAGTCTTGTAAAGAATCTTATGCCTGAATAAAGAGGCCTCCAAGCAAAATTTGTCTTCCTTCTTCATCCTAGTAATACCTTAGTTGCCTATTAGATGTCACATTGGTCTGTATATTGACCGCATACCATTCATGAAATCTTTAGGGAAATAAGTTGTGCCGGTTCGCTCAGGGTAGAATATGATCACTCAGGGATGTTTATATTATACACATTTTATTTCAATTTATTGTACAATTTTGTGTGTACAACGGTATTTACAATGTTTGATATTTTACTATCTCGGAGTGGAGTTGATGAATTACTTCCGCGTGTTTTTTTATATCACCTTTGCGAATGGTTACTGACGAACTTGACTCTTCCAGAACGTAGGAGCATGAGTGTTTTCACACGCGTCCTTGCCTTATAAGGGCGATGACTCCTCCCATCCCCACTCCGAGTGTATATGTTATTCATTATAGCTTAGAAGGGTAGGTACCATTCGTTTGGGTTTCTATGTTGGTAATAGACTCGTGTGCACGTTTGTGCGCCTTCCAGTTATTACTATTAATGTACTCACGAGTCTATTACTTCTTGCCACAAAGTATAACTAAATTAACTTGGACTAGTAACTTCTAACATAGGAGAGACTTAAGCCCAACATTGGGCTGTTATGCCATTGTTGATAGATTATTTTTTAATAAGATATTTCCAATTAAAAAAAATACAAGGAAAGATGAAGAAAATAAAACAAAAGAAATAAAATATATCTCCATCAACCGTAGAAGAAAAATCTGTACTATAAAGCTAAAACTATTTACTCCACTTGTCACTCACACCCTTTGGTAAAAGACCATTAGGAAGATTAAATTATTTTGAGTATGTGATATCTTACCTCAATATTAATGTTGATTTGTTCTTGAACATGTTTCGATTAGTCTTCTAATCATCTTCAGCATTATGGCAAGAACAAATCAACATTAATATTGAGGTAAGATATCACAGACTCAAAATCATTTAATTAAAAGAACATCAAAATATTACTTCCTAAAATAAAACACCATTAGGAAGGTCTAGAGCCAAGTGCGAGGATAATATTCAGATGGATTTATTTAAATGAATATATCTCATAGTGTGAATTCCTAAAATGAGTAATTCAGATGGATGATAGGAAAATTTTATCATCATCATCATCATCATGAACAAATTCGTTTTAGGCCATGTGGCCTGTACGGTAAACCTAGCGAAGATGGTCTTGATCTTTCCACCGATGTTTTGGTCTTCCTTGGTCCCTATGTCCAGTTGGGGTATATTGGAATGCCAATTTTGGAAGTCTATTTCTTGTCATTCTCCTCAGATGATTCTTCTATTCTTGTTGGTATCTTTGTATATCTTCATTTAAACTTGTTACTCCAAGTTTTCCTCTGATAATAGTGTTCCTTTGGTGATCCAGTCTATTAACTCCTAACAATGATCGTAAGAAGCACATTTGGCTTACTTGAAGTTTATGAGAGTTTCTTTTATTTAAAATCCAAATTTCACTTCCGTATTTTAGAGCAGCTTTTGATGTGATGTTATGTAATCTTAGTTTTGTCTCTGTCCTCATCTGTTTACCAAAATATCTTCGTATTACCCCATTCATTTTATTATATTTTTGTAATTTTGAATCAATTTCACTCTTATACTCTGCAAATACACTTCCTAAGTAAGAGAAATCTGACACTTGTTCTATAAGTTTTCCATCAATCTCAATTTTCACCCGTTGTATGTTTTTTCCACACATTGCCATTGTTTTGGATTTTGAAGTGGAAATTTTCATATTATATTTGCTGGCAATTTTGAATAATTGATACGCTGCTATTTGTAAGCTATCTTCGGAATCTGATAATATTATTTGATCATCAGCATATAATATTGTTTGAATTATTTTATTCCTAGTTATTGAAATTCCACTATTTACTGTTTGTTTCCATTCTTGCACTATTCTGTTAATATATATATTAAATAATAAGAGTGGAGATAGTTCACATCCTTGTCGAACACCATTGCTTGTGTTTATGTGTTCTGTTATTTCTCCATCTGGTAATTTAATTTTGATTTTAGAATTTTGATATAAGCTTTGTATGGCTCATATTACATGTGAGTGTATATGTTCTTCATGCAGTATCTGCCAAAGTTTATCTCGGTTTACATTATCATATGCCTTTTCATAATCTATAAATAGTATGTATAGTGGTACACCCTGCTTTTAACTAACGAGGTAATGGGGACCGAGTCACGGCAGTATAACCATTCCATCAAATATGGAGGAAATTCCATATTTTGAATGCCTGACTAGAGGCTATAAGGTAGCAGCCCTACCACTAGTCTTGCTCTGTGGATGGCTGGTAACCAACCCAGGGGACTTCCTACTACTCGAAGAAACTTAAGCAAAGACTGGAATGATCACACTGATGACGACAAAGCAAGGAAATTTTATATAGGAGATATAAACTGGATTCAGTTGGCTAATGATATAGACCAGTGGAAGGCCTTAATGAATGTAGTATTGAATCAATAGTCTCCATAAACTATGTTGTTGTCTAATATATGGAGTTTGGCAATGAAGCCCATTACTGTCATGTTCTCCAGTACTTTTCTATGATGGATCCAGCAGGTAACGCTTGGCAAGTTGAAGATGTTCTTCAGATACTCTTCTTTTTTATTGGCTAGGGCTATTTGGATTGGTGTATAGTCCTATTTTAAGTCCACTGTTGTGGTCTCAAGGTAGCATGCTGCCTTGTCACGCGACGAGCCCAAGTTCAATCCCCAGTCAGGACAAGTTTCCTGGTTGAGTTTTCTTTGGGGGGGATTTTTCTCACTTGTAAGACAATTGTCAGGTAACTTTAAAGCCCAAATGGTCCCCGAACATCATCTGGCTATCATTATCATATTCACATAATTATATTAAGTATAGGATTAAGGCCTCTCCTGGAGCATCATTACCATCATCATCATCATCATCCATCAAATTTTCGTGTAGTGTAACCTCTCTTTCTAGGTGCCCTACCTCAGAAGTGTTTTACCGTATGTCAATGCTAGGAGAGAATATCAGAAATGTCGAAAAGACAAACTGGTGGCATTGAATAAAAAAAAATCCTATTTTATATAAATGTTTTGCTTAATTACAGATGTCTCCTTTACATTCATTTTGCAGAGTTAATAAAGTCCCCTTTCAGGTTACTGGGTAGGGACATCTAGAGGGCAATGTCAACTGAATAACATAGGCTGTGGAGTTAGTTACTCATTATATGAAAAAGTGAATAAGATGAAATGGACCCTGGTTCTCAAATTAAAATGTACAATATTTACCTTGAAGTCCACTGTGCTGGTTTAGGTAGTATGCCTGTTATATTTAAATTAATATCGGGAAGTAAACATTATGAGATTATATCATTAATAATGAACGGAGAACATATTTTAATCGACTCACCTCATACATTTTCAAACTTCTTTGATACTGACGGTTTCAGACAATATCATGTCCTTCATCAGTCATGGCGTCCATTGATGAAATTCTTTGATTGTTGATTTCTTTAGTGACATCACCTCTTGTGCTGCCATCTTTCTTTAATTTCTTTAATTTGTTAGGAAGGGTACACATACTGATAATTATATTAAATCAACGGGTTTCAATCCACTGGCACATAAACATGCAATATTTAATAGCCTCTTATATAGATTAATAAAGGTCCCATTAAAAGGAGAAAATTTTAAGAAAGAATATGAAAACATCCTAAATATAGCCAGATTAAATGGTTTTAAAAAGGATATAATATCTAACAAATTAAAGAAATTCAGAAAGATAAAACAACTTAAAGAATGCTCTACCCTACAAATGGTTAGTAACGAAAAGAAGAATTTCAAGAAAATTACTTACCATCCAATAGTACATGGGAAATTTCAAAAAATATTTGACAAATACAACATTACTTTGGCACCAATAAATAAATTTACTCTGGAAAAACTTTTAAATACCAATAAAAAATCAACATCCCAGACAGTAAGAAATCTGGAATTTATCAAATTAATTGTAATGATTGTAGCAAAGTATACATAGGAAAAACAAAAAGGAATTTAGAAACACACATTAAAGAACATTTTAGAAATATTAAAAATTGTGAAATTGAAAATCAGCAATTGCTGCACATAGTTTACTAGAACATCATAAAATTGAAAAAGAAGCGAAACTTTTAAAACAGTTGGATAAACCGTTGGAATTGACAATTTGGGAAATGATATTCATTCAGAAGAATAAATATCAATCTATGAATTTCAATATTCCGGTGGATAAAAATTTAATTACAAAGTTTATAATCCCAACGAAAGATGGCAGCACAAGAGGTGATGTCACTAAAGAAATCAACAATCATGGAATTTCATCAATGGACGCCATGACTGATGAAGGACATGATATTGTCTGAAACCGTCGGTATCAAAGAAGTTTGAAAATGTATGAGGTGAGTCGATTAAAATATGTTCTCCATTCATTATTAAAGTATGCCTGTTTCCTGACTAGCAGACCCAGGTTTGATTCCTGGTGAAGTTGAAAATTTTAATTGTTAAATTAATTAAATTAAATGCAAAATTTTCAATCTCAGGGCCAGGAGAGGTGGTGGTATAAAGTTAAAGTGATCCCACTACAGGCCTTAGAAGGCTCTTGGAGTAGAAAGAGGTAAGTCTCCTACTTTTGTAGACAATCGGCACTTGATGTCAGTTGGGTTGTCAACTCTGCTTGACAGTTGCTTTACCCCCAAGAATAAGTGTCTGGTACTCATTTCCATTAGAAGGTGAGTCAACCCCAGGGCCATGGTGCCATCAGAAGGTTTAGGTCAATTTAAAAATGAGGTGGTGATACAATTTTCAATCGTTAGATTGTGCACCAGATTTCTGCATTACATTGCAAGCGTCTCCACAATACATACGTTTAGAAAGCATGTGCTGCTGTTGATAGGAAATGGTTTCATTAAGATATTTAAAGGTTTTTGGTTTTTTTTAATTTTATTTTTCTACGGGGTTAACCATATGTTATTCATTTCATCTATATTCTTAAGTCAGATGGGGATGTTAAGAATGGTGGGTTCCTTGTTGCTTTTTTGACAGGACTGACTATGTGCCAGCACTGGGTTTCACCTTCTCACTACTCTTCATCATCGTCCCTTATACAGCACACTTTACACTATGCAAACACATAAATATGCACTCATACTACTCTCCTCTCTGTACATAATACAAGAATATATCATTTACGTAAAGTGGTCTGTCAAAGTGGTGCATAAATTAAAAATAGACCACATTCATGCCATTTATCTGCCCAGTGCAGAACCTGAAGCACAAAGAGTGCAGTGGGTGGAATTACAACACACACACATATTTACCTTGAAGAGTAAGGAAAACCAGGAAATAACCCCAGCTACCATCTGAGCTACAATGGTAGAGTGTTTACTAACCTTTCATAAACACATTCATCGCCAATTCTGAAAGAGCTCTGTTTGAGATCAAACTCAGCGTGACAAGCTTGTTGTGTTTCTGGGTCAAGTAAAGTTCGAGGTCCACACCTGTTTAAAAAAAGTGAAAAGAATCCTCTTTAATATCTGGAGCCCTATACATACTACAGCCTAAATGTCATGAAATTACTTCCTTATGAGAAGTTAATTATAGTACTTGTTTATTTAATCTGGAAAGCTTTTTAATGTTTTAGCACATTCTAAGATCTTATGTCTAGACATAACTGTCTTCATGAATGAATGAGTCATTTTTTACATCTTGAAAACTGCAGTTCCTGTGTTTAATAAACCATAAACTATGAGGTAAGATGTAAAAAATGACTCATTCATTAATAAATTAAGAACCTCATAATGTTATTTCCCATATTTAACTATGAATAACAGTTTTCACTAAGTTATGTGGTTGATATCTATTGCTCTTGGTTTAACAATAGAGTTTTTCTTTCTCTTTTGCTGTATAATATTTAGATCTAATGAAGAGTCAGATAAAAAGTGGTGAGATTAAATTTTTAAGAAGAACTAATGGTTGCACTAAAAAACTAATGGTTGTTCAAAGAAGAGATGGAATGAAAATCCAATCTTGAGATTGTAACAGGACATCAGTCATTATTCTTGCATAGAAGATGATGATATTAAAATTTTCAAACCTGTTTAATTGAGAGAGGTTACAGGTTTCTTTCAGGAAACATATCATACACACTCAAGAATGACTCAAATATAAAAATAGGTATTTTTCTTTAAAAAAAATAAATATATACTTTGAATAGAAGTCGTCTGATGGTGTTTTTAATACCTAGAGCTATCTGGTTTCAGACGTAAGAGAATTGTAAAAGTGGAAATAAAATTTATCAGTTGTATTGGGTATTTGAATGATATAATGGATTGCATGCTGATGTACAGTCGGAGATCAAGGGTTCAATTTCTAGTTCAACCATTAATTTTTCTTTTAAAAAAATAAATCTATCCCAGGATTGGAATATGTTAAACTAAATGTAACATCAAAATAGGTCCCCTGTCATTAAAGTAATCGCAAAGCATAACTATGTGAATTAAACATGAAATACATAATTTAACAAAATTTTACATTTAATTTGAACATAATTTACTAAATAATGTGAAAATGCCAACAAATAAATAGTGTTTCTTACAACGATTTGAGGTAAGAATAATATAGACAACATTTTTTATTAAGTAAAACCTCATAATGTTACTTCCTATTGTATTTTCAAATGCCAATAAATAATTGTAGATTAATAATACATACCAGGTCCCTGGACGACGTGGATAGTCTGCAAGTTGTTGTGGTCCTGAAGCAAACAAGCCAACTTTCCTTGGTCTGCTTTGTCTTTGAGTTCGAACATGGTCTTCAGGAGGTTTCCCTGAAACAAGCAGAAAGGGAGAAAATGCATATAAACATATATACTTTTAAAAGTAAAAAAAAAAAAAGGCTCGTGGAGGATCTATAAAAATTCTCATTGTTACTTTAAATGAATGTAATATATTATCAACTGGGGAGACCCCCACAATGAATTAACTAACCAAATTGTGTAGTTGTTGAACAGTCAATTTGCCTGCATCTGCAGAGGGCATAAAAAGAAGAAATGGCAATACAACAAGAGTTTTCATCTTGTCGATAATTCACAATTAGAGCGTAATGTTGGGAGTGAATTGCCCAAAGAGATAAAAACTCATATAGCATTTTAAAACACTATTTAGTGAATGTTATTAAGGGCTGCATGCAAATACATTAGTCTCTGGTGAGTTGAGTTTTCCATGAGCACGTGCAAAGTTTGAATTAGTTCGAATTAGTGAGTCGCCAACTGGTCATGCATGAATGTAGTTTTTTCATAATATTGGCAAGAAATTACCCAGAATTCTCAGCGATAAAACCACTTCCGTTATTTTTGTCTGCTAGAGGAACGCATTTACGCTTGCATCCTGCAAATAAAACCATATACGATGACGTCTGTGTTGTGCGATATTATGCCGATTCTCCTGTTCTTCCAGTTGAATTCTTTGGTAGTCTCTATCAAATTCCTCTTCTCTGCATATACTGAAAACATGATCGAAGTCTTCAAGGTCCGACATCTTGGATAAAGCAGCAAGATAAGCAGCAAGGTTTCAAAGTACATCGGTTACCATCGGTTCCCATCAGGTTGCTAACGATTCATTCTCTGCAAAGTCACCTTGCCAGGTAGCTTAGGAATTTCGACAATTATTATCACATGAACAGACTTTTGAGTATGCAAAAACGTCTTTGGATGCAACTTTCTCAGCAGAGAACGACTTTTACGGTCTAATGCATTCATAGATACGAACCTAAAAGACTATTCAGAGGATAATATTTTTAATAAAGGATATTAATAAAATGGAAATAACTTACTTCTTTTATATAATATTTCATTTTGCTCATTAAAAGACACATTAGAAGTGAAGATATACATAATGATTTGCAAATTACACCCCTCCTAGATAAAGTTAAAACTTACAGAACAAAATGGATTCAATATACAGATAGAATGCAGCCAAATACCCAAAACACCTTGGAAATATGCACCTGTAGACAAAAGTTCCCAAGGAAGACCAAGAAGACAGTGGAACAAAGAACCAGAACATATCAGAAGGTCTATGCCGTGAAGATGAGGATGATTATTTTATTTATTGTGTAACAATGTTTTGGTAGAATGGCCTTCTATGTTCTGTAGCTTACAAATAAAAAAACACTTGTGACTTGGATCAACAATTTCCAAACAATTGCACGTCAGATCTGATAATTTCATTTCGACAACATTTTAGTAATAGTCAACCCATGATTGGGTCAAATTGACATGAGCTGTAAATTGAAATGGTCAATATTCAATACCTACTACTTATTTTAGGAATTCACACTATGAGGTATATTCATTTAGGTAGAATTTTTTATCACTCACCTCATATTGTTCAACAACTTAACTTTAAGTTGAGGAGACCAACTTTGAATTCTATTTTAAGGCTCGAATCTACGAACGCATTAGACTGTAAAAGTCGTTCTCTGTCTGTACTCTGCTGAGAAAGTTGCATTCAAATACGTTTTTGCATACTCAAAAATCTGTTCATGCGATAATAATTGTTGAAATTCCTAAGCTACCTGGTGAGGTGACTTAGCAGAGAAACAAATCGTGAGCAACCTGATGGGAACCGATGGTAACTGATGTAGTTTGAAACCTTGCCGCGTACCTTGCTGCTTTATCCAAGATGTTGGACCTTGAAGACTTTGATCATGTTTTCGGTATACGCGGAGAAGAGGAATTTGATAGAGTCTACCAAAGAATTCAACTGGAAGAACAGGAGAATTGGCGTAATATTGCACGATGCAGACGTCATCGTATATGGTTTTATTTGCGAGACGCAAGCGTAAATGTATTCCTCTAGCAGACGAAAATAACGTAAGTGGTTTTATCGCTGAGAATTCTGGGCTTGCCAATATTACGAAAACGACGAATTTCATGCATGACCAGTTAGTGGGTAGCTAATTCGATCTTTGCACTTGCTCACGGAAAGTCAGCTCACCAGTGATTGGAAGTAATTTGAGTAGAGATTAATGTATTTGCATGCGGCCCTAAGAGTTCATTTAACAGATCTGGGCTGTATCACTAAAAGTAGATGATTTTAGGTTTAATATGATGGATAATCTGGTGACTCGAAAATTCGAAAAAATGAATAACATTTTTGAAAAATGGCTTAAAAAATCGACATTTTAGGTAAATATTCATAAATATTGAGTGGAGAACATATTTTTAATAACTCACCTCATACAATTTCAAATTTATTTGAGACCATTGGTTTTCGAATGAATTTTTCATTCATCTTCAGTCATGAACAGTTGGAGTCATGACTGAAGATGAGTGAAAAATTCATTCAAAACCAATGGTCTCAAATAAATTTGAAATTGTATGAGATGAGTTATTAAAAATATGTTCTCCACTCAATATTAATTTCTAACAGATTAACCAAACAAATCTTTGATTTTTTCCGTGACCGCAAAACAAAACTTAACTGCTTTAAAGGAACTGAAAAAGATCCAGTAGAATTAAAGATTATAGAAATTTCACTGATTGATTGAACAGCTAAATTAATTATTTGAGATGAAAACATAAAGTTCCAAGATAAATATACACAAAAATCCAAACCTATTATCTCAGAAGAAATGAGGGGGAAAAAATCAGAAAGAATGAAGAAATATGGACACTAAGAAAGGAAAAAACACACAGAGAAATGATTGATCCAATGTACTCCAAAGAGGGTGAAATGAATAAAAGAAATGCAGATTACATTTACATAATAATGGTAACTTACCAGTTAAAATTCATCGGAGAACATTTTGTTTAAACAACTCACCTCATAGGATTCATGCTTCCATGATACCGCAGTTTCAAACACAGTCATGTTCATCCTCAGCCATAACTCTGACTGATGAAATTCTTCGACCGTCAACTGTTCTATTATCACCATGGTTGACAGGATAGTGACAACAGAACAGTTGACGGCCGAAGAATTTCATCAGTTGGAGTTACGACTGAGGATGAACACGACTGTGTTTGAAACCGTGGTATCATGGAAGCATGAATCCTATGAGGTGGGTTGTTTAAACAAAATGTTCTCCAATGAATTTTAATGATTATACTTCATAATGTTTACTTCCCAACATTAATTTAATATAACTTACCAGTTGTTGGTTTCCTGTCATAATGTACAGCTCTATAGAAACTAGAGTGAGGTTCATCAGAATCTCCCTGAAGTTGTGGAGGTGGGGAGTCCAGGGCTGCTTGCTTGATCAGTCTTCTTGGACTCACCCCTCGACTTGAATACGGATCCTCTCGAGGGGATGAAGCCCGTGGAGGCTATAGTAAAAAAAAAGAAGAGAATAAATCAGACAATATAATCTTACACAGGAACTGTCAACCATTGCGTGCGGAAACGTATCTTGAGAAGTGTTGTGATGTACCAAGGATGTGTCCTAAAATTATCTGCTGCTTTTAATTGCAAGGCACTAAAATCCAGCAACAAATCTCTCATTTAAACTACAGGGAAGTAATAAAACTCCTGATTTCGGTGGAATGGATAACCTTCACAACCTGCTTTCTGCACTGTGTTCTGCCTCACTCCACTCTGCTCTAATCAAGCAGGGAGTCCATCTGTTTCACACAATGGGCTGGCATTGCTGGATTCTGGCTTTGATTCCTGTTCCTTTCAGTTAAAAGCAGCAGATAACTTTTTACACATGGCCTTGGAACATCACAATGCTTAATTGAAACATTTTGTCTGTTCATTCTTACCTCGTAGAATTGTTTTTGTCGAACATATGTTTCAGGGCTTCGACAAAAACTCTAAGAAGTAAGAATGAACAGACAAAATGTTTTAATTATTAAACAAACCTCTTAATGTTACTTCCTATTGCATTTTAAAAAATCACAATGCTTCTCTGAGAGAAATTTCAAGGTAAAATTTGGCAAGCAATGGTTGACACATTCCTTGTTAGTCATAAGCTTTTGAGAAAGATACATGACCAGTTAATGAAAAATAGTACCTGGAGAACAAGATTTAACAACATTATAAAGTATACAAATCATCTGACACAGTGAATGGAAAAAACTACAGTACCTAACATTGAGCTAAATGATCTTTATGGGAAACCAGATGGAATAAGAACTGTTAAGTTATGTAGATAGGAAATAACACTATGAGGTTCTTTAATATTGTTTATTTTTTATTATTTCACTCACCTCATACTTCATAAATCATAGCAGACCCTGGGTTTCTTCACGTAATTTGTGACATTGTCAATGCTGCGTCACGTTCACAACTGACGTCCAACGGCCTTCTATCCTGCAGACTGACCTCCGCGCCATCTGGTGGCCGACCGAAGAATTTCCAAATCAGTCCTCTTTCTTTATAACCGGGTATTTCAAAATTCATAGTTGTATTTTCATTCTTGCATATGTAAATTTTTTCCCAAATTGTGAATTTTCAACAAATTCAACATTAAATTAGCACCGAAAAATGATTACAGCTTAGGTAATTTAATAAAAACCAACAAAAATGAAAAAATTGAAGACTGCAAAAAATCGGGAATTTATCAAATTAATTGTAAAGATTGTGAAAAGATATACATAGGAAAAACAAAAAGGAATCTAAATACAAGATTAAAAGAACACCTCAGAAATGTTAAAAATGGAGAAACCGAAAAATCTGCAATAGCTGCACATGCCTGGTCAGAAAAACATAGAATAGAAACCAAAACAAAATTACTTAAACAATTGGAAAAACCGAAGGAACTCACAATTTGGGAAAAAATTTACATATGCAAGAATGAAAATACAACTATGAATTTTGAAATACCCGGTTATAAAGAAAGAGGACTGATTTGGAAATTCTTCGGTCGGCCACCAGATGGCGCGGAGGTCAGTCTGCAGGATAGAAGGCCGTTGGACGTCAGTTGTGAACGGGACGCAGCATTGACAATGTCACAAATTACGTGAAGAAACCCAGGGTCTGCTATGATTTATGAAGTATGAGGTGAGTGAAATAATAAAAAATAAACAATAAGAACTGTTAAGTCTGCAATGGAGAGGATATCTGGTATGAATGAGGGATGAAAGACAAGCATGGAAACTCCTTATATGAAACCAAAGGGGAAGAACCCAGTAGCTAGGCCAAGAATGAGGTTGGAGAATAACATTAATCATGTTTTCAGGTAGGTGAATTAAACAGTGAATGATTGGAAAGCATTAGGTCAGGAGAGCAATGTAAGGAGATGATCTTGAAGAAGATTTCCAGGCTGTAGGCCGTGGTCTTGAGGCTTGAAGTTCCCTGATGTTGTCTCAAGACAACCCTTGAGGATGCCAGACGCAGTCTCTGGCAAAATGTCAGGGAATTTCAAGCCTCAAGACCATGGCCTACAGCCAGGAAATCTTCTTCAAGATCATCATAGCAACTCCGGCTGTGAAAGCCCATGTCAATACAATGTAAGGAGAGTTTGTGTCTGCATGGCTATGAATTTCCAGGTTCGATAACTGCCAATGAGTCATTAAATTGCTAGATAGTGATTTGAAAGTTTACGCTGGTTGATTTAAATTAGTATGCTTACCTGAAGCTCTGGTTTGTCCAGACTCTCTTGTTTCATTTGAGGATCTTGTGCTGACCGCTGAGTGTCACCTGTTGTAAAAAAATATATCTTATATAACCATTATAAAACACATATCTAGTGAAGAAACAAAATTATTAATTTAAATATATTTAAAAACTTTTTCTCAAATTCTCACTCAGTTTCAAACTTGTAAATTGACTGGGAATTACAACAGATATAAGAGAGAAATTTGCATCTAGATTGGAACTCGCCCCGGTAGCTCAGTTGGTAGAGCATTGGTATGGAAAGCCAAAGGTACCAGGTTCGATTATTGGTCTGGGCGAAAATTTTTCTCTTGAAATATAATTTAACCTTCATTGTAAATTGATACTTATTTAATCTATTATAATTGTAAATATAAATTTGGAATAAGAATATCAAAAAATAGAAAATTAGACACCCTATTGTTTGCAGATGACCAAATAATAATAGCAAATTCAGAAGATAATCTACAGAAAGGTCTGTATGAACTTAACAAAATTACAAAAGAATATGGATTGAAGATATCTACAGAGAAAACAAAAATTATGGCATTTTAAGGTGTAGAACCTGTCAGAAGTAAAATTGTACTGGACAATAAAATTTTGGAGCAGGTGAATAATTTTACATATCTAGGATGCAGTATCTCATATGAAGAAGAAAAGGATGTAAATGCAAAAATATCTAAATTTTTAAGAATTTTAGGGTTAATAAATTCCTTCTTCAAGCCACAGTTAGTCCAAAAACATTCAAGACTAAAAGTGTATAAAACACTGGCTCTTCCAACTGTTTTGTATGGTAGCAAAGTATGGACGTTGAAACAAAAGGATATACAGAGACTTAGATCTGCTGAAATGAGATACCTTCGGAGGACTGCAGGATACACACTACTAGATCACAAAAAAAATTATGACATCTTAGAAGAATTACACATGGAAAACTTTAGAAAACAAAATTTCTGATTATAAGTCAAGATGGATGCAACATGTTGATCGAATGGAAGATCACAGGTTACCCAAACAAATGTTAAGATATCAACCTGCAAGAAGAAGAAGAAGACCAGGACGTCCACTCAAAATACTTTTGGATGGTGTTTCTCTTGAGGCCGAACCAGGTCAACAAATAGCCTAAATTCGTGAATGTACTATGACGATGATAATTGTAAATATATACTTAAAATTCTCCCATGTAACTTTTATAAACAAATGCTAGATAATATATTTCTTTATTATTTTATTTATTTTGAGTGTTAGAAAGTGAACTACATTTTATTACATGCTTAAAGGTAAACAGTTATTCAACCAATGAAAATGCAGTCCATACATCTGATTTGTTTACATTACAACTGGAACTTAGCTTGGATGCATTAGACACACACACATACACATTTTTCTTGTTAATTTATGTATGAAAGTTTTCACACACCTGTGGGACTGTCAACAGTTGCAGGAACTCCCAAAGCTTGTCTCAGTTTATCAGCAAGACAGGCCATGCCTTCCTTAGTGTGTGATCCAATTGGCAAAAGTCGTTCAGGCATAGGAATTTCTAATTGTGTCATGCTGCAGGTAGATGTCACTTCAGATGATGCATTATTCTCACTGTCCAGCTCCACTGGTGATCCTGATACACATTCGTGTATCACATTTTTAATATAAAATCATAGCATTCCAATAAGAACTTATAAAGTGACAGGACTAAGTAGTAATATATTTTCATTTGAAAATACAATAGGAAATAACATTATGAGGTTTTACTTAATAGTAAGTTTGGTCTGTGTAATTCTTACCTCATATCATTGTTTCTGTTAGGCGTATGTTTCAAGATATGTTTGTTCCATCTTCAGTATTTACAGACTGATTTTTCCCAAGTTGTCAGCTCTGTATCTCAATTCCTGCTCCCTCTTTCTGTGGTCCAACTTGCTAATCAGGTTCCTTGTGTGCCCATTCCAAAAGATTTTTGAAAAATTTAATATCAGATTAGCATCAAAGAGTGATTATAGCCTAAACAACTAATAAAAACCAACAAAAAATGAAAAGATTGATGGTAGTAAAAAAATCAGGAATATATAAAATAAAATATGTAGAATGTGATAAGATATAAATAGGGAAAACAAAGAGAAATTTAATCACAGAACACATAACAAATGTAAAAAAAGGGGGGAGAAGTAGAAAGATCTGCAGTAGCTGTTCATGTTTGTTCAGAAAAACATAAAATAGATTTAAACACAAAATTATTAAAACTATTAGAAAACACAAACAAACTCACCATATGGGAAAAATCTACATACAGAAGAACAAGGAGAGAATTATGAATTTTGAAATTCCTGGTGAGAGGTTCATAATTAGCAAGTTCTTTGGACCATAGAAAGAGAGAGCAGGAATTGAGATACAGGGTCGACAACTTGGGAAAAATCAGTCTGTAACTGTAACTACTGAAGATGGGACAAACATGAAACAATGATATGAGGTAAGAATTACACAAACCAAATTTATTATTAACGTATTTTCAGTTTATCCATCAGGAATAAGGTTCCTTTACATGCAGTATATGAACTACATGGAACCAATAGCATAATTTTCCATCTAATGGAAGCCATGCTCATGGCTTTTTCTACCTAAAAAGTTATAAAATATATCACAAGGAAAATATCTGAATTGTCACAAAACAATTGACGCATATTTGATTGGCTTTTTAGGAATTAACACTATGAGGTATTTATTAAAGAAAAATTGTATCACCTCAGCTTATATCCTTCCTATTAGACCGGTTTCGGGATCTAATTAGGTTTTATCATCAATTTATTTAACTTTCACAGGGAAAAAACACTATGAGGTTTAATTTAAGAATTAGATTAATATTTTTATTACCTCACTTCATACCCTTTTTCTTCTAGACTGCAGTTTCGGAGCTGTATCTCCATCATCAGTAGCCTCTCATCGACTGGTGTTATGTTGTTTCTTGGCAGTTTTCTTATTCCTTCTATCAGTGGACCGATGAACCTCTGGAACAAATTTCTTTTATTTGATTTGATCCAGAGGTTCATCGGTCCACCGATAGAAGGAATAAGAAAACCGCCAAGAAATGACATAACACCGGTCGACAAGAGGCTACTGATGATGGAGATCCATTCATCCATAGTAATTCTGTCCAAGGGCAGGTTTTTCACTGCAATCATAGCATTTTCATGCTATGCTTTGCAGCTTTACTACAGAATTATAGGTGTGATAGCTTCCCTTCCTTTCCACCGGTGAAGGATGATGATAATGATGAATTTTAGGGATCATTGGGCCCTAAGCTTTCTGACATTTGTCTTACAGGTGATGAAAAACTCCGAAAAAACCTCACCCAGGAGCCTGTCCCAAACCGGGAATCGAACCCAGGCCCACTGCATGGCAAGGCAGCATGCTACCTCTTGACCACAGTGGTGGACATGATGGAGATGTAGCTCCGAAACTGCAGTCTAGAAGAAAAAAGAATATGAGGTGAGGTAATAAAAATATTAATTTAATTCTTATTTTTATCATAAATTTTACGTTTTCTTGAAGAACCAAGATGACATAACAACAGTTGTGAAAGCACTGATGATGGAACCTAATTAAGGTCCAGAAACTGGTCTAATAAGAAAGATTTGAGGTGAGATGATACAATTTTTCTTAAAATAAGTGATGCATATCTAATATTCCTTCCTGTATTAGAACAGAAATATGCAAATATACCATATATTTTCTAATATCAAATTAAATAAGTAAAAATATGAATTGGAAACTTTACAATTTACATCATAAAATATGACCCTCTCATCCTTCATCTTATCTTGCGGGATACCAGTTAACATATCTAGGAGACATTTTTTACTACTAAAAGTCTCAGAGGGCTCAACAGTGTTAAAGAATGAGACTGGAACAAGCCCTATGAGGTTTAATTCATGAAGTTGATGATGATGAAGACAATACTTACACAGGATTAGATTGTTAGCCTCTCCGAAGCTGAAATAAGTCAAAGTATGAAATATGGAATAAAATAGAACTTTTATAGGAATTAATCACTATGAGGTTTAATTAATGATAAAATCAAATATTTCCTACCTCTCCTCATATAAATCTTCTAAGTAGATCGCGATTTCAAGACCATAACAGTTTCATCTTCAGTACAATCTTGGTGACTGATGTTATGTCGATTGGAAGAAACACTTCTTCTTCCCTCTGTTGGTGGACCGATGAACCTCTGGATCAGGTCAGGATTCACGGGAATTTTGAATTTCATAAGTTTTCCTTTGTTTTTCTGAATGTGGATTTTTTCCCAAACTGTGAGTTCCTTTTGTTTATCTATTTGTTTAATTAGGCTGGCTTTTGATTCAATTAAATGTAGCTGCTCATACTTGGTCTGAAAAACATTTAATTGAATCAAAAGCTAGCCTAATTAAACAGTAGATAAACAAAAGGAACTCATAGTTTGGGAAAAAAATCCACATTCAGAAAAACAAAGGAAAACTTATTAACTTCGAAATTCCTGCAAATTTTGACATGATCCAGAGGTTTATTGGTCCACCAAAAGAGGGAAGAAGAAATGTTTCTTCCGATCGACATAACATCAGTCGCCAAGATTGTACTGAAGATAGACCATTATGGTCTCGAAATCACAATCTACTTAGAAGATTTATATGAGGAGAGGTTCAAAACATTTGATTTTATCGTGGAATAAAATATTTGCATGTTTCAATAGTGCACTGGAAGTACTATTGGATGTTTTAGGTAAAAACATTAATTGTTAAGCCACACTTGCAGTATTTTCCTTGCTATACAGAATTAAATAAAAAAAATCATAGATCCAGAAATAATTAGATCATTTAAATTAACAAATAAAATAAATAAAATGCAAATATATAATGAAAACAAATTTAAAAAATCCTTACATAGGAATATATTCTAGGAAAATGTAAGGGAGGAAGTTAAACATTTATATACGAAGAGATGACATACAATCAAGAACATCAACATCTTATATCAGTAGTTCCCAAACTTCTTTCATTCATGGTATATTATGTGTATAATTTTTTTACAGCAACCAAGTCAAACAATAGGCCTGCTTTTATAATTATAATGCAGAACTTTTTAATATATCTCAGCACTCTAGTTCACAGTTTGTGAATTACCATCTAAAATTATAAATATCATTGCTTAAGAAACGGTAACAGTCTATTTTTCAAAAAATATAATTTAATGCATATTAATCTATATATCTTCTTTAAACTTTATCAATATTGGGAGGTTTGAAATAAGTCTCTCCCTTCCTAGCATCTTTCTAGAAACAACATCTGACATCCTTCCATTTAAGACAGATTATACGACAATTTGTCCCACGAAATTCATACCAGAACTTTTCTTACCAGTGAATTCATACTGGAAACAATTTTTCTATGGCTAATTTGGTACAAACAGTTGGTCCCAGACAATTCATACCAATTATATTTGAAGAGAAAATTTTTTGCCTAGACCAGGACTCGAACCCGGGACCCTTGGCTTTCCGGGCCAAGTGCTCTACCAACTGAGCTACCGAGGCGAGTTACGATCTAGATGCAAATTTTTCTCTTATGTACGTTGTAATTCCCGCGCCAAATGCTTGAAACCATAGCTTCTATCTTTGCAAATGGCGGCTTCTTAGGTAAGAAGACATTTATTGGGAATTTAACACTACTTTATAGCCAGTAGGGGCTTCTATTGACGATTTTATTATTAATTTAACACTTCTCATTGAAGGATAAATTATATTTGAAGAGAAAAATTTTCGCCTAGACCGGGACTCGAACCCGGGACCCTTGGCTTTCCAGGGCCAAGTGCTCTACCATCTGAGCTACCGAGGCGAGTTACGATCTAGACGAAAATTTTTCTCTTCAAATATAATTTATCCATCAATGAGAAGTGTTAAATTAATAATAAAATCGTCAATTCATACCAAGTTCATATCTGTCCCAAGAAATATGTATCATGATAGTTAATGCATAATAAATCATTTATTTCAAAACACTTGTTTAAGTCTAATCCTTTTATGTTGTATGTCTTAAGGAATCAGTCTTCATAATTTTCAGATAAGTTTCATTGCTTATTAGAAAATTAGTAGATTCATTGGATGATACTCTAACTTATTTAATAATCATGTAACATGATTTCCAAAGCTTTGGATCTACCCCAATCATGACCTTGGGAGAGGTAATCATTAATGATTCATGTATTTTAGTTGGTCCATTCAAATTTTCTTCAACTTTCCCAGTGTTATGATGATCTTGATGAAGATTTTCGGGCTGTAGGCCAAGGTCGTGAGGTTTGTAGTTCCCCGACGTTTTGCCAGAGACTGCATCTGGCATCCTCAAGGGTTGTCTTGAGACTGGCAATTCTGTCCACTGTCTGTCCTATTTATACGTTCACCGCGATGTGTTCGTAAGTTATATCTGCATCTGCCTTCTGATTGGTCAGCGTTACGGACTTCCAATGCTCCAATGAGATTGCTGTTTGATGATCTAGTCGACTGTACGTTATATCTGCCTTCTGATTGGTCAAGGGTAGGGACTTCCATTGTTCCAATGAGATTGCTGTTAGATAGTCTAGTCGACTGTACTTGTAGAGATTTACATTTTGCGTTTTTTAGAACCTGTATCCATACTTCGTTGACTTTTAATGATTCTTCTTTTCTGTTGAAACTGTTTTATGTTTAAATATTTTGATGGCTTCTCGTTGTAGACGGGTGAAATAGTGTGTGCAGTTAGAATACATTTCCCAGTGTTCCTCAAAGTGTTTTCTGGATAATGGTAAAATGAGCTAAATGATGTTTCCATTATGTAACATCCCAACACAATATGAACTCAAATTATCTATTGAATTGTCAAGGACAGATTACTGCCAAGTTTTTTTGAGTCTAGAAATATCTTACCTTGTATCTTTACCTTGTCGTGGTGGAGTGGCTTGTGTGCTTAAATGATCCTGAGAGCTATGCCGGCGGTAGCATTGCTGCCGATAGGGTTACCCATGCCGGACTGGTCGAAGGTGATAAGCCAGACGAAATAAGTACCTTGGTCGAAAGAGTGACGATCTTTCACCGTAAAAATACAACCGTCAAGAAATGCGGACATGGGTTCATCTGGGGTAAAAATTTTCCGGAGGTTCAATAGTCGCCCATTCGGTTCTCCGGGAGGGGGACTACTTCAGGGAACCCATGCCAAAGGCTCAAACACAGGGACATGTTCCTAGGAACATGGAATGTTAGGACTTTATACAATAGTGGGGCACTAGAGATATTAACGCGGGGAACTAGATAAATCGCCCTTGGATATAGTCGCTTTACAAGAAGTTAGGTGGCCAGGAGAAGGTAGTTCAGGAATCAGGAACCTTTGCATTATTCTATGGGGGTGCAGAAAGACCTGCATTTGGAACGGGATTTTTAGTCAGAAGGACGGATCTCTATCCGCTATCCGAGATATTAAGTTTGTTAATGATAGGATATCATACATAATTCTAAAGGGTAAACGACATGATTTTATAATTGTAAATGTACATGCCCCCCACAGAAGAAGAAAAGATGACAAGATCAAGGATGAGTTCTATGAAGAATTAGAATGCTTATTTGATAGCCTTTCACGATATCACATGAAAATTGTCTTAGGAGATTTTAATGCAAAAGTGGGGCGGGAAGATATATTCAAACCAACAATAGGCAAATTCAGTCTTCATGAAGATAGTAACGGCAACGGGGTTGGTAGATTAGTCACATTTGCCACATCAAAGAATCTGATTGTTAAGAGCACAACATTTCAACATAAGGATATTCATAAATACACCTGGACATCCCCAGATGGAGAAACTCGGAACCAGATAGATCATGTATTAGTGGATAAACGCTGGCACAGTAGCATCATTGATGTTAGATCAGTTAGAGGGACAGACTGCAATTCGGATTCATCATCTGGTCAGAGTGAAAATAAGACAACGGCTATCGCTTATGAGAGGAACGAATGCTAAAGATGATTCTGTTAAAATATGAATTAAAAAACTTGAGAAATGATGAAATGCGGCTAGAATACCAAATCAAAATTGTTAATAGATTTGAAGTACTGGAATCTTCAGATGACAATGTGGCAAACGAAGAAGAACCTGATATAAATAAAGAATGGAGGGCTATAAGAGATACTATTAAATTTTCAGCATCAGAAAGCATTGGTTGTTTAAAAAAGAGGCCAAAACAAGAAATGGTTTGATGAGGAATGTGCCGACATTGTAAAGAAAAGAAAACTAGCAAAAATTAAATGGTTACACGAGCCAAATGAGGTAAATTTAGAGCAATTGGGTAGTATTAGACGGGAAACCACTAAGTTACTAAAGAGTAAAAAGAGGGGAATATTTGAGAGAGAAGATTAATGATCTTGAAATGAATGCAAAAAAATAGGAAACATTAGAGAATTATATCAGGGAATTAGTATAGAGAAGAAAGGGTTTCAGGCTAGAACAAACATAATTCGAAATGAAAATGGGGATATGATTGCAGATTCTAGGAGTATATTAAATAGATGGAAAAGTTACTTGAATCAGCTATTAAATGTACATACAGAACAGGACATTTGAGGAGGATAAGTTACAGACAGCAGAAATGCTAGTCGCAGAGCCAAGTGCATTAGAGGTTGAAATGGCGATTGAAAAATTGAAGATGTATAAAGCATCAGGTTCAGATGAGATCCCAGCAGAACTCATAAAATCAGGAGGAGAAAAATTGATAAGACAAAATACGCTGGTTGCTTAGTATGATTTGGGAAAAAGAAGCTCTTCCAGATGAATGGAAGGAATCAATTATCATACCAATTTATAAGAAAGGAGATAAAAACTGATTGCAAACAACTACAGGGGCATCTCATTACTTTCAACTTCATACAAAATTCTTACAAAATATATTAGTAAGCAGACTTACTCCCTACATTGATGACATTCTAGGAGATCATCAATGTGCATTTAGAAGAAAACAGGTCTACAACAGATCAGATTTTTAGTATAAGACAGATTTTAGAAAAGAAATGGGAATATAATGGCACTGTACATCAACTATATGTAGACTTCAAAAAAGCATATGATTCAATTAAGAGGGAGAAGTTATATAGTATCCTGCTGGAGTTCGGAATTCCTAAAAAGTTAGTTAGACTTATACGAATGTGTCTAAATGGCTCAAAGAGTAGGGTGCGTGTAGGCAAACAGTTTTCAGACACTTTTGAAATCCAGAATGGGTTGAAGCAAGGAGATGCACTATCTCCTCTACTATTTAATTTTGTACTAGAGCATGCCATTAAATCTTTAGAGAATGAGGAAGGCTTACAACTGAATGGTATTAATAAGCTGTTAGTTTATGCTGATGATGTAGTACTACTGGCCGATAGCGAGGAGATACTAAGGCCAACACGCACACACTATTGAGTAACACTAAGAAATTAGGACTGGAAGTAAATATCAGTAAACTAAATATATGGTCACACGTAGAAATTCAGTATATAATGGAAATGGACAGCTAATGACAAATGAGGGAAATTTTGAGGAAGTGGCTGAATTCAAATACCTAGGAACAATAATCACAAATAGGAATGAGATGCACAAAGAAATTAAACATAGGCTCAATTCTGGAAATGCATGCTATTATGCATTGCAGAGACTTTTGATGTCCCAACTCCTTTCAAAAAACGTTAAGCTGAAAATATATAAAACTATTATTCTACCAGTTATATTATATGGGTGCGAAACATGGACTCTTACTTTAAGGGAGGAAAGGAGATTACGAGTATTTGAGAATAAAGTTCTTAGGAAAATTTTTGGACCAAAGAGAGATGAACAGACAGGTGAATGGAGAAGACTACATAACAATGAACTACATGGTCTTTATAGGAAGCCAGATATAATAAGAACAGTTAAGTCCCGTAGACTGCGATGGGCAGGACATGTTGCGCGTATGGGGAATGAAAGACGTGCATGGAAACTTCTTGTAGGAAAGCCAGAAGGAAAACGCCCAGTTGGTAGACCAAGAATGAGGTGGGAGAACAACATTAACTATGATTTGAGGGAAGTAGATTATACAGGAAATGATTGGAAAGCATTAGCTCAGGATAGGGATGTATGGAGAGCTTATGTCCGCGCGGCCATGAACCTACGGGTTCGATAGTGCCAGTGAGTAAGTAAGTAAGTAAGTAAGTAAGTAATTTAATGTTGATTTGTTCTTGAACATGTTTCGATATGCTCTTTTATATCATCATCAGTTTTAAAACGGTGATATAGAAGAATATATCGAAACATTACTTATTTTAGGAATTCTCACTATGAGGTATATTCATTAAGGTAGAATTTTTATCACTCACCTCATATTGTTCTTCTTATTTGACTGTAAACTAGTTTCGGAACATAGTTTCTGTTCCATCCTCAGTATCGTCACAACCATTGTTCTGTCGTCTTGAAGAGCTGTCCTTCACTCCTTCCATTGGATGACTGAAAAACTCGAAACTCACATTTTGAGGTTTTTCAGTCAGCCAATGGAAGGAGTGAAGGACAGCTCTTCAAGACGACAGAACAACGGTTGTGACGATACTGAGGATGGAACAGAAACTATATTCCAAAACTAGTTTATAGTCAAATAAGAAGAACAACATGAGGTGAGTGATAAAAATTGTACCTTAATATCGAAACATGTTCGAGAACAAATCAACATTAAATTGAGGTAAGATATTTCTAGACTAAAAAAAAAAAAACTTGATAAAAAAAAACTCAAAATATCACTTCCTAAAATAAATAATAAACAGGTTACTGCACTTAAGAAAAAAAACTACCTGAATTGTATTGGTCTGCAAGAAAAAATATGAAAATCTGTAAAGAGGACATTGGAAAAAATGAAGTTCCCGCAGAACCTCAGAATTTACTGATGTATTGTTGTGATACAATCTGTTTGAGACAAATAAAAATGGAACCAATTAACTGAAACAAACTTGTTAAACGTACCAATCATTGTAGGCATGAATTGTTTTTCGGGACAAATTGTTACAGTAATAAATTTGCAAGGATGAATTGCTGCGACACCTTTAGACATAAGGAAGACATATGACTAACAGGAAAACAGAACATTGTACGTGTGCAGGAGAAATCACAGCAGAAACATTCAGCGCAACCCAAGCCATGTGCCCTTCTTGCATTTCAAGGGATGCTGCACATTTAGGGGAAAATAACAAAACTTCTAGAGAATATTTGTAAATTTATTAAGTCATTTTGGTCTCAGAAATAGTACCTGGTTTCCATTTCTGAGAGTGGGAGCATGATTTAAGTTATATTTTAAAAGAAAAATATACGCCTAGACTGGGGTTTGAACCCAGGACCTTTGACTTTCTATGTCAATGCTCTTCCAACTGAGCCACCTAGGCCTCCAATCTAAACGCGTATTTTTCTCTTACACAAGTTTTTCGAATATTGTAACTTGTAATATATTTTGATGGTGGATATTTCCTATTGCAAACTGAAGTTACTTGAAAAAGAATTATATGTTCCCATAAAAAATTATATCATGAGGAACTTTCATTTCTCTTGTATTTTTTTTAGTTGGTGCATACATACTATCAGCAATAAGCTATTTTTTCCAAGGCTATTATTATACACTTCCTCTATTTTACACTGTCTAAAGGACATTTAAAAAATTCCTCCATGTTTCAATAGAATAAATCCTTGTACAGAGCCTTCTATTGCCAGGCTTTGATTTTATTGTAATATATAGGGCAAGGCAATTAATGATTTTGCATCTTTTTCTTATGAAGGGTGAAACATTGCTTGGATATATGAAAATGTACGGCATTAAAAAACGGATTAAATAAAAGCAATTCGTTAGGGCATTTTTTTTTTACATTTTCTTAACTTTTTTAGGGATAGGTCATTTTTTGGCAATTTTTAGGTCATTTTGAGCATTTTTTACACTTTTCTGGAAGGCTGTGACATTATTTGTATTTGATTTAAGATTTTTATTATAATTCAGTATTTTTCCTTGTCATACAATTTCTTGGAATTAAGTAGTTGTTTTGCTAACTACTACCCTTATTTTTCAAGGTATGTGCATAATGAACTTGCCCACTTCTAGGAATTTTATTCAATTTCTTAGAGCTTATGCTAGCTTCTACCTTTATTTTGATTGTTAACTGCAATTCAGAATTGCTGTAAAGGTGCACTGTGTAATTGAAATAGATTTTCTGCAATAAAAGGTACTGTAATGTGTATTTTTTTAAATACTTTTCTTTTAATATTTTGATGCTAAGTTAAATTTTATGTAATTCAGTAATCAAGTGAGTAATTAAATCTAATAAATAGTATTTTTATTATGATGATCTTGATGAAGGTTTTCGGCTGTAGGTCGTGGTTGTCTCAAGACAACCCTTGAGGATGCCAGACGCAGTCTTTGGCGAAACGTCGGGGAACTACAAGCCTCACGACCACGGCCTACAGCCCGAAAACCTTCATCAAGATCATCATATCAACTCCGGCCATGAAAGTCTACGTGAATACAGTATTTTTATTGGTAATTCTTAACTTTTTATTTGTCATTTTTTTATTTTATTGGTTATTTTTTGCATTTTTTAGGTCATAAATATATTTTTTATTTTGCATTTTTTACCAATTTATAGGTCATTAAATGCCTTGCCCTAGTAATATATATAATGACCTAAACTTCAACTTGTCACAAAGATTGCAGCATGTTCATAACATATGTGCATATTTCATTTTCAACATCTGCCATTATGACCATATTTCCACAACAAAAAATAAATAAATATAGTATTGTCAGGGATGACCAGGGTTCATTCTCATGTTGTTTGCATCATAAATAATCCATACAGACTTCGAGTAAATTCTCACAATTACTTTATTTACTTCTACAAATTATCGCTCATAAATTAATCACAATTTGCATTAACAATTAATTCTGATTTAATTAATTCATAGTTCATAGTTTCTGATGAGTATACTTGCTTCTCACACTTCATATATCACACCCAAAAAACACACAACTAATTGGTCTCCTGCCTTCGCCTCAAATATATAGGTGGCGAGGAACTTTCTAGGCTTAGAGTTTGAGACACTTCAAACCGCTGAAGTCTCTGGCCACCGATCTTTCCTAAAAGAGGAGGGAGATGTTGGTAGAACTATTTGGACTGACAGCCCAGAAATATCGGTGGTTGGCACGGGTCTTTCTATTCCAACCAATGTGAGACCAATATTTTCGCCTTGCCTGCATAATTTAAATGTCACTATATGACATGTAACAATATAATAGATTCATAATTAAATATGGGAAATAATATTATGAGGTTCTTAATTAATAAATTAATGAGTCATTTTTTACATCTTACCTTATATTTCATGTTTTCTTTAAGCACAGGAACTAGTTTTCAAGAGAAAAATCTCTCTATTTTCAACCAACATTATGACTACTGGCTTTTCGTTGCAATCTCCATCAATAATGTTGCCATCTGGTGTTAATTTGATGAACTTTGAGATGAGATCATGTTCATCAGGAATCTCGAAATTCATGGATCTAAATCTGTTCTTCTGAATATATATCTTCTCCCAAATTGTCAATTCTAAAGGTTTTTTCCAAATGTTTTAAAAGTTGGGCCTCTTTTTCAATTTTATGATTCTCCAACAAACTATGTGCTGCAATAGCTGATTTTTTTAATTTCACCATTTTTAACACATTGGTGACGGACCACCAAGATCTCTGTGTTTGAATGTCGAGCGCTAGACAACCGGCAGCGGAGATTTCCATTTTTGCGTTTTTTATGGTTTCCCTGCCTCTTCATTTTTGAGGGAGGAATGCAATTTTGTTTTTTCTCATTGTGAAATAAATTTTAGTTGTTTTTGTACCCCTCTCTGCTCTTTTATGAAATTTCCATCTTTACAGAAAGAGTAGTTTACAGTTTCAAGACAGACGGCTGGTGAAATATGGAATTTTAATGCAGGTAGTTAGGTGATTATGGGATACATATGTAATCTGTAAGTCCCGCGCCATAGCCGAGTGGTTAAGGCAGGAAGCCTTGGCGCAGAGTTACGGGACTTGCGCTGGTTCGAGTCTCCATGGGGGAAGAAATTTTCTCATGGTATTTCGGCCAGTATGGGACCGGTGCCCACCCAGCATCGTGATGCATTTGGGTAGCTACAATAAGTAGCGGCTCAAGGTTGAAAAAACCAGCTATAACGGCTGGGGGACTCGACATGCAGACCACATGTCACCCCTACACTGGCTGATTATCATCTACCTCTGTGATTGACACATGTGGATGTGAGGCCAGCAGCCGGCTGGTAGGCTAAGGGCCTTGTAGGCCTGTCGCGCTGGGAGTTTATTTGGGGCACGCCGTAGCGTAGTGGTTAAGGCACTGAGCTACAAGCTGGAGAGTCGAGAGTTCAAGTCCCATTGGGGTCAGGATTTTTAAACTGACCCAAACCCTCTGGCAGCACTATGGCCCTGGGGTCGACTCAGCCTCTAACAGAAATAAGTACCAGACATTTGTTCTGGGGGTAAAGGCGGCCGTCACGCAGGGCTAACAACCCGGCTGACATAAGGTGCCGATTGTCTAGAAAAAGTGGGAGCCTTTACCTCTTACTACCCCAAGGGCCTCCGGGTCTATTGTGGGATCACTTTACTTTTTTTTATGTAACCTGTAAATATATGTTGCAGAAGGGAAAAATTAGAAGAAACACTATTTTGCATTCTGGAGCCAAATTTATATCTGTGGCATCATGTCTATCAGGATAATTATTATAATAGTGTGGCTATAGCTGAAAATTTGCTTGAAAGAAAGACGAGAGTTTGCAGAACAATAAGGATTAACAGGGGGCTTCAAAAATCATTTGTGGAAGCAGAAAATAAACTCAAACCAGGAGAAAGTGTATTTGTAGTTAGGGGGAAGTTTTGCTCCAAACATGGAAAGATAAAAGAGTCAAAAGAATCATTAGCACATTGCATCAGGCAACACGAGAGTGGGAGGGGTAAAGCTGTAAAAATGCCCTGTTGAATACTTCAATATAACAAGTACATGAATGGTGCAGACAGGGCTGACCAGTACCTATCATATTACTCCATCCTTAGAAAAACAGTGAAATGGAGCAAGAAAGTTGTATTGTGGCTTCTGAATTGTTCACTCTTTAATGCTTTCAGGGTCTATAAATTTCAAAACTCTTTAACAACAAAATGTCAAACAAAATTTTTTTGCTCGAAACAGTCTCTTGTTGGGCAGTCGTGAAATTAGGAACAGATGACAGGGAAGAGGAAGAAAGACATAGAGAAAAGGAAACCACTTCTAGGACACCACATCAAGTCTATGAGACTTAACGGTTCTTATTATATCTGGTTTCCTATAAAGACCATGTAGCTCACTGTTGTGCAGTCTTCTCCATTTGTCTGTCTGTTCATCTCGCTTTGTCCAAAAATTTTCCTAAGAATTTTATTCTCAAATACCCATAATCTTTTCTCCTCCCTTAAAGTAAGAGTCCATGTTTTGCATCCATATAATATAATTGGGAGAATAACAGTTTTATATGTTTTTTTGAGAGAAGTTGTGATGATAGGAGTCCCTGTAATTCATAACAGCATGCATTTCGAGAATAGAGGCTATGTTTAATTTCTTTGTGCATTTCATTCCTATTTGTAATTATTGTTCTTAGGTAATTGAATTTAGCCACTTCTTTAAAATTTCCTTCATTTGTCATTAACAGTCCATTTCCATTATATAATGTATTTTTATGTGTGAATATATATATATATATATATATATATATACTTAGTTTTATTGATGTTTACTTCCAGTCCCAATTTCTTATTCTTACTCAATAGAGTGTGTGTGTTGAAATTGCTGGTTTTTAAAAAAGATATTCTACTGTATTTTAAAAACTGATAGGAAGTAACTCTAGGTATTTTATTAAGAAATATCATCATTATTGGTTCTACAGCCCGTAGCAGGCCTTGACTGCCCTTACAATGCACCTCCATTTGCCCTCTTCTCTGCCTTCCCTCTCCATCCTCGTACACCTAGTGTCCTCAAGTCCTGTTCAATGCTGTCCAGCCATCTAATATTAGGACGTCCAACTCTTCGGTTTCCAATTATAGTTGTCAATGTGACTCTACGACATATATCTGATTCCTCTTCCCTGTAGAGATGTCACAACCGTCTAATTCTTGTCATCTTTATTGTTTTAATGATGTCTACATCGCCATTTAGTTCATATAATTCATCATTATATCTAATTCGCCAGTTTCCACTCTCACATAATGGGCCAAATATATTAAGAAATATATGCTTCATATTTCATTTTCTCACTGGACATGTTGCTATTCTCAACTAGAAGCTAATGTACTCATAATGACAAAAAAAATCCACAACCAGACAAATAGATGCTAGAGGAGTTAAGTTCCTTGTTTCTGATCCTGAGTTTGCAGATTCAAACTCAGCCAAGTTTGATGGATTTTCTAGGGGCAAGTCCTCCGGAAGTGGGTTCGTAAAATAACCTCAAGCCTAAATTAAATGTCTATGCAAAATTTAATCAGCCTTCCCCATTCAAGTAAAACCTTAGTTAAGATTTAAATTAAAATTCTTTATACCTCATATCCAATCTTCTAATTATAAGAGACTGGATATGAGGTTAGGTATAAAGAATTTTAATCTTCTTCTTCCTTCCAAGTATTAGGCCAAGGCCTGTTACGATCCTATAGAAAATTTTTCCTCCAGCGTTTCATAGGACGGCCCAGAGATCTTCGTCCTCTTGGTATATAATTATAAACAGCTTTGTGGATCCAATTTGAACTCATTCTTTCAAGACGGTGTTTCCAATTTAGTTGGTACTAATATTTAATTTTAGGAAGTTATATTTTGAGGTTATTTTAATTATATTATTTTTAGTCTGAACATCTTACCTCAATATTAATGTTGATTTGTTCTTGAACATGTTTCAATAATATAATTAGTTGGTACTGTTTAATATATTCCAAAATCAGCGTAGTCTTCAATTCTTTTAAGAGATCAGTGTTCCTTTTCCAATCTCATCTGGTGTAACCCACTATTCTGCGCATGAATCTCATTTCACAAGCCGTTATTCTGCTTTCATGTTGTCTTTTTAGTGTCCATGCTTCACTACCATAGGTCAACACTGGTCTAGCCAAAGTATTATATAAACGTAATCTGATGTTAAGAATTTTAATTTAAATCTTAAATTAAACCTCACAGTGATTTTTCCTATGAAAGTTCAAAACCTTAGTTGCCTGCTATAGTTGTTTCTTTGAGATAATGAGCTAACTACTAACTTGTTACTCACTTAAATCTAAGCATAAATAAATTATGCTCGATAAATTAACTCCCACAAGGGAACATCTTTGCCCTACTTGGGATGTACAGATATGGAAAGAGAGAAGAAAAAAAATAGAGACAAAGTAATGAATTTTAAAATTCCTGGAGAAACAGATTACAATTACAATATTGAGATTTGTCTGCCTACAATCGGAGGGTACCGTACAAATATCTTCTTGTATCTTGTAAGCCCATGTTTCCCTTAACAGAGATTTAGGCATTCTCCCCCTACAGGGAAGAATTTGAACCATACTAATTTAGTTACACTATTTTTCGTATAGTAATCAATTGAGTGGTCCGTGGTCAGCATTCCGTCTCATACTGACATCTAGGAAACCAAGGTAGTACTAGGACGGGAAAATTTTTGCTTAGAGGCCTTTTCATTCAGGCTTAAGGATCTTTTACGAGCCTGAAAATCTTCAGACTCGGGACCCACGGCTTAAAGTCCCTCCCAGAGGACTTGCTCCTTGGATTTTTCCATCCTAAAAAATCCATCGACTCCAGCCGGGTTTGAATCCATGACCCTCGGGACCAGAGTCAAGGAGCATAACCACTAGTCCACTGCGACAGATTACCATACAAATATACAAGACATAAAACATTCAATACAAAGTCAGACTCTAGTTTAGAATGATGATGATGCTTCACCAAAATACATTCAGAGAAGATAAAATATGAGTCATAGTGTATATTTTCTGATTGAAGCTCTTTTAAAATATCATATCTAATACCAATATTTGTAAAATATATTAATAAAAATAACTGTTACAAAAATAAATTTTTAATCCTCTAGAAGTTTTGTTTGTTTATTAAATTTTTCAAAGAAATTTTTCGTCACACAATTCTTAGGGATTCCAAGCAAACATGGGTGTCAGAGGGGTTTGGGGGAGCCTGCACTACAGGGGACACACAGATAGAGACATATACTTCGACAAGGCAAGCTTACCAACTGTCATGACGTCCATCTTGGACAGTGGCGACTCAGGAGAGCCGTATGTTTCCTCTGCTTTCACATTTCTGGGCACTACAATCGCAAGAAATATACACCTCTATTCTATTGGCTATTTAAATGCACAGGTGTCTAATTCATCAAGTGGTGAGATGGCTTAACTGGGTGCTGCATACTCTTTCTAAATTATGCTGCGTGATTTCTTTCTAATTCTAAGTTTTTTTACTATCTAGAGTACGGTGTATGAGGGAAAATTCATTTTGCTTAGATATGCATTTTGAAATTAGATAGTATAAAAAATGAGAAAATTAGAAGAGGAATTGAACAAAATAATTCTACAGAATGTAAGAAAAATTATTTGAAATTTTGGAAAAACATTTCTCACAATTAAAGTATTAAAGTATGCCCTTTAAAATATTATCTGATTAACAAGGCAACTGTTAACCATTGCATGCTGAAACCAACCTTGAAATTATCCCAGAGAAGAATTGTGAAGGCTGTGTACAAAAATTATCTGCTGCTTTTAATTGCATGGCACAGAAACCAAAGCCAAAATCCAGCAATGGGATGTCCCTGCATCAGTAAAGTGGAGTGGAATGTGACAGGGCATGACACGAGGGAAAGTCTTTTGAAAGAAGGCAATATGAGGAAGCTTTGATAAAAAAGAAAAAGGAAGAAGGGCACGTTGTCAGGATTAGCCAATTCACCAGTCAGGAGTCACATTACTTCCCTATAGTTTAAATGGGAGATTTTTTGCTGGATTTTAGTATCTTGCAATTAAAAGTAGCAGATAATTTTTAAATGCTTCTCTGGGAGCAATTACAGGATAAGTTTCGGGATGTAAAGGTTGACAGTTTCCTTGTAAGTTTTCTTGAATGCTCAACTTCCTCTTATAATAATGCAATAAATATAACAGTCCAGTCTATTTAATGGACTCTTAACTTATTTTTGTCACTGATGATAACATTTACTTAAATTAAAAATATATATTACTACTACTACTACTACTACTACTAGTTCTAACTAAGTAATATGAAGGATACAGGGAAATAACCAGGTAAGTAATTTTTTTCATACAAAATATACTTTTAGTTGTACAAGATCCATACATCCTTATCTAAACGTCAAACTTTGAAAGTAAATAAATCCATTATTTAGAATTTAAAATAAATTCTGTTCGCCTCATCTCATATCCTGTCCTCTAATTAGACTGGTTTCAAAACCTAGAAATTTTCATCACCAGTAATTTTGCAACTGATACTCTGACGTCCAGGAGCACTGCTCCTTACTCCATTTTTGATGGACCGATGAACCTCGAATAAAATCAACTTCCCCGAGAATTTCAAAACTTATTAATTTTTCTTTCTTGTTTTTTGAATGTGTTTTTTTTCCCCCCCAAACTGTGAACTCTTTTGGTTTTTCTATTTGTTTTCTGTTTCTTTCAATTAGATGTTTTTCTGACCAAGCATGAGTGACTACCAACGTACTTTGCCCAAAATACTGATTCTCTAGCGAGAATTATTAAAACACAAATTCATAATCTTAACTACTGATATTTCTATTTCTCCATTTTTTATATTCTTAACCCATTCGCTTCAGCTTTGAATGCTCAATGCATTTCCCCAGAAACTGCATTTAAGTTACCGTAAATTATACTGTCTATTTTCAGATATTCAAAACAAGCAAAAGATAATGGTACTTGATATCACAATAAGGGGAAGGTCAAAACACATTCCTCTACTATTCATAAATGTTAACAAAAGATTACCCTGCCAAGAGATGTACACAATATTGCAAAATATATAATAGCAGAGTTAAGCGAGTGTACCTTGTCTTCTGAGTTGAAGGCCATTTAACTGCCGGCAAGTCTAACTCATCTTTTGAGGTGAATGGATTAAGATATTCCTTCACCCTGGTTTTCAATTCTTTTTGTTTTCCCTATATAAATTTTGTCACAATCTCCACATTTGAAATTCCTGGGAAAGTTGATTTGATTTGAGGGTTCCTTGGTTCACCAACAGATGGAGTAAGCAGTAATCCTCCTGGATGACAGAACATCTGTCGTGAAATGATTGATGATGAAACTGCTTAGGTTTTGATAATGGTTTAATAAGAAGATGGAATATGAGGTGAGGTGAATAGAATTTATTTTAAATCTTAAATCAGACCTCATAGTGATATTTCCTATAATAGTTCGAATAAATCCATGACTGAACTGACGCACTTCTATATGATAGTGCTTTCCATGGAGAATCTAATGGCATCTCCAGCTCCATTTCAACAAAAAAGTAACTTATATTTGAAGAGAAAAATTATACATTCAGACTGGGACTGGGACTTGAACCCAGGACCTTTGGCTTTCTAGGCCAACATTCTACCGACTGAGCTACCTGAGTAAGTTCCAATCTAAATACAAATATTTCTCTTATATATAATGTAAAATTATCAAATAAATGTCTTCTTAATAAAGAAGCCACCATTTGTAAGATAGAAGCAAATGTTTCATAGCATTTGGGGTGCGGAAATTAACAGCGTATATAAGAGAAAAAATTAGCATTTGGATAGGAACTTGCTCAGGTAGCTCAGTCGGTAGAGTATTGGCCTAGAAAGCCATAGGTCCTGGGTTCAAGCCCCAGTCTTAGCATATAATTTTCCTCTTCAAATATCATTGAGATGTAAGAAATGAATAATAAAAACATCGTAAAAATAACTTACCTGATTCTTTCCCTGTATCCTTCATATTTAAGAGCATTCTTTATTTGTTTATCTCTTTTTTATGAAATTCTTTAAGAATGTTAAATATAGGCCTATTTTTCTCTTCCCACACAAGATTTAATATGTGTTTCTAAAGTTATAGAGATGCTTCAATTATTCTACTAGTTGTGAGCCTATACAGAATGGAAGTAATATAAGTATATAGACTTTAAATACAAATTTCTTGGCTTAAATATGATTAAATAGTTTTAGTTGATTTTTTTTATCCAGGGGATAAATATTTAACTCTGTTCTTATATCTTCAATCTTTATCCGATCCAATCTTGTGCAGCCTTTTGTTCTTCTAACGAAGTTCATTTCGACACTTTGCATTCTTCTTTGTAACAAGATTACCAAAAGCAGCATTTAAATACAAGCCCAGACGATCAAGGAATGTAGGAAGGCCAATAAAAAGATTGAAAGAACAACTTGTAAGGCGCAACAGGCAATTTTGCCTAGCCTCTGAAGTGAAGAAGAAGAAAAGAAGATGGTTTTAATGGTTTATTTTAGGAAGTAATATTTTGAGGTTTTTTGATCAAGTTATTTTTTTGAGACTGGAAACATCTTACTTCTAATTAATGTTGATTTATTCTTGAACATATTTCGATATAATCTTCTATATCATCTTCAGCTTGCCCAGACTGATGAGTTTTATGTTGTCGACATCAGCTCACTCTTCTGGCTGGCCGAAGAACCTCCAAATTAGGTCACAATCAGCAGGAATTTCGAAATTCATAACTCTATTTTTGTTCTCCTGAATGTAAATTTTTTCCCAAATGGTGAGTTCTTTTGTATTTTCTAACTGTTTTAATAATTTAGTGTTCGAATTAGAAGATGGTTTTAGTTCACAAATGTATAGTTTTCTTAGAAAAAATTATTGTTGTACAAAAATGTATTCATTATCATTACTTTATAATGGTGACAATTACTGGCCTAATTTTGAACAGTACTTAGATGATGTGATATTTGTTTTCCTCTCATATTTTTGTCTAATATTAATATTATTTAAATTAATATTGGGAAGTAAACATTATGAGGTTTATATCATTAATAGTGAGTGGAGAACATATTTTAATCGACTCACCTCATACATTTTCAAACTTCTTTGATACCAACGGTTTCAAATAATATCATGTCCTTCTTCATGGAAGCCATGACTGAAACCATCGGTATCAAAGAAGTTTGAAAATGTATGAGGTGAGTTGATTAAATATATTCTCCACTCACTATTAATATTATTATTTATTTATTTATGGATGGTACTTCATTTTCTCTTTTGCTTCCCAGTACAGACTTAGGTAGTAAGCACAATGTGCTGTGTGATCTAGCACTGGGCAACGAAGCAGATGTTGACTATCCATGATGTCATCTAGATTGTTCCAGAGTAAACATTGGATGATGTTACGTATTAACCAGCTAAGTGCCATTAAAAAAAAGGAGCTTTTGATGCCATCTGTTGCACTGGCTCATGAAGTAAGTGTACACACACTTTTAGTGCCAAATCTTTAAATATAGCCTTATTATTAATAAAAATCTAAACACCATGAGTCCTAAAAGAGATCCTGTGTTTTAAAACAAATGGGTATGAAACCTGATCTTCATAAAAGATAATCTAAATTTTGCATCATGCAGCTAAGCACCAAATATTCACACTCTTAGATTGTTGATGCATAACTGTCAAACAAGGGCTGATATCCCATGCCAATTATCTAGAAGGATGGGAGCCTTAACTCCTACTAAGGGCCTCCTAAGGACTGTAGTGGGATCACTTTACCATTCATTATTACTCTCTCTCTCCCTCTGAGAAAATTTTGATTACAAAGATTCAAAAAGATAATGAAAATTAGAGGCCTACAGGAGGATAAATTGAATGACAGATATGAATGGCATTTTGACACCAGAAAACAGTGAGAGCTGTTTTATTCCCAGATTATATATTATATTACTATCTAACCTCTCTTGGTTAACTCTTGTTTTTTCGACCCTGACGCTATTAGGGCATCCGAGGGCTAGGGAGTCTTTCCTTTCTTCCATTTCTTCTTTCCTTTATTTTCTTTTCTTCTCCAAAAAGACTGACCAGAGGCTATAAGATGGCAGCCCTATCACTGGTCTTGCCTTCCTTTGGCCAGCAACCAATCGAAGGGACTATTATTATGCTTTCAAGTCTTATTATGAGAATTTCCTGAAAGGATCAAACTTATGATGACCAAAGCATGAAAAAAGGACTCATACGCAGAACAGCGGGTTACACCAGATGGGATTGGAAAAGGAACACCAATATCTTAAAAGAATTGAAGACTACGCCAATTTTGGAATATATTAAACAGTACCAACTAAATTGGAAACACCATCTTGAAAGAATGAGTTCAAATCGGATCCCCAAAGCTGTTTATAATTATATACCAAGAGGACGAAGATCTCTGGGCCGTCCTATGAAACGCTGGAGGGGAAATTTTCTATAGGATCGTAACAGGCCTTGGCCTAATACTTGAAAGGAAGAAGAAGAAGATTATTTATTATTACTAGAAGTCCCGGCCACGCGTTGCTGTGGCTAAGGTATACATTAAAAATTTTACTTAAGTTGCTGTCTTTCAGCCAGATTACTTAAAACTATAACTTACACCACGAAATTAATAATATTGAATATAAAATAAACACTGAACACACTTAAATTATGAAATAATCAATATTTGTAATTCAATTGAAATTCGCGGTTGCAACAAAAAGCGCCATCTGGATCTCTCTTTGTTAAATAATAAACCAATAACCTTACCAAATTACCTTACACACACACCGCCATCTGTTAGAATCGTATGGAACTCACAGATAATTATGCCGCCATCTGTTACAATCGTATGGAATTCACAGATAATTATAACTCTTTGTTAAATAATAAACAAATAATTTGCAATAAAAAAATAATGTGACTATAAATTTGTTATAAGCTACACTAAGTCTCAAGTTGGATCAAACTGCACACAGTGTGCAAAATTTTATTAAAATTGGTTCAGTAGTTTAGGATTCCATCGCGGACAAACAACGTGACACAAAATTTTTATATATTAAGATAATACCATGTCATATCTTAAATTACCAGCCACCAGGCAAGAGATCCTTGGGGATACCCTTCAAACATTGGATTGAGACCATAACAGACCCCTAGGTCTATCACATGAAAGAAAGAAGAGGATATATTATTATTATTACTGTCGTCACGATATATGTTGTTGTCACAGTTGTCATTGATGATTCTGTCATTAATGTCACTGTTGATGTCAACATTATTTCATTATTATTACTTCCATTCTGCATAAAGTATATTTGCAATGTTCAGTCGATTTGAAAGAAAAATGTGAGTAGGTGTAGAGAAGGCTTGTCTGAGAACCTTAATTTCCATAATCTTAATTTAATATAATGATTAAGAGGAGAAGCAATACTTACCAAGTCTAGTGGTGCCGATGGGCAGTAATCGTTCAATGGAGGGTGTAGCTAGTTGTGGTGTCAACTGCTGCTGTTGGACTTTTGAATGGAGATCCAGCTGCCATGGAAGATGCTGTGCTGGTGGATGTGATCCAGACTGTGATGATATTCCTGTTGTGGATGATATGATGCTGGAGATTCTAAAACTCTCTTCTGACGTCCAAGAGGTCGAGGTATAGGAGAACCATGTTGTGGGTTCTCTGGCCACATCTCTAATGATCTGTCACGTTCTGATGGTAAATGCCTAACATTTCAAACAAAAAAATATATACTAGTACAGTCATTAAGTTCTGAGACTTTACGCCTAAGTATAGGCACCCACAAGAATCTGACTGTCTCACAAGATGCCGATAACTAGGCATACACTTAAATAGAATCACATCCTCCCTCAAAATAGTCGCCTTTGGCCGTCATCATGTTTGCCAACTGGTAGGTATAGCTGTTGGAATCACCGCTGAAAGATGTTGGCAGGAAGGTCCCGTATGGCTTCTCTTATGACAGTCATGACCTCTTCAGAAGAATGAAATCTACGCCCACATAGGATGGCTTTCATGCGAGGAAAGAGAAAAAAATTGTCATGTGATCATCACATTGGTCTTGCGACAGGATTCCTGGCACACTGTGCTGGATAGGTAACACGAGACATGGTCCAGGTCATCAGACAGAATTTGTATCAAGTACCATGGCTGACCCCTATCACTGCTGCCAGATCGTCTACTGATTGGGAGCGGTTAGCACACTCCGATATCACAACTTTTTCGATCTTGCGTTTAGTTTGAATTGTTTGTGGCTGACCAGTATGCACATCATCTTCCAAACTGTATCTTCCTTGCAAAAACGTCGGTGCCACATAAACACAACACTGCGACTCAATGGGTACTCACTGTAAACTTACTGCATCATTTGAAATGTTTCAACAGCAGTCTTGCCTAATTTCTGACAGAACTTGATGTTTCTCTAATTGTGACATCTCAAGTTCCATGCGCATTCAAATCACCATCATGACAAAGGCCGTAGTTCTGCTTGCAGTGAATGCACTCAACTGTCTCTTGCTGGGACGAGAGACTAACTGACAAGGTACCATACCACGGTGCCACCTATGTGCTATAGCGTAATACAGCGCCACTATGCGCTCAGTCTCAAAACTTAATGACTGTACCATGTATATCTGATGTAGACAGGTTAATTCAAACCACTAAAATTTAGCTGTAATGCTGTGTTAAATCCCATTAAAGTCTCCTTGAATAGAAGCAGCCAGATGGCTTGTAGGAAAAAGGTTCACGGCTACAGATATCCAGAATTGTATAAGAGATAGAAAAATTTCTACCTTAAGTGTGGGACCCAAGTCACACAGTGGTTAATGCACTAGTATGTAGAACTAGAGAACTTGGGTTCAAATCCCAGTTTGGATGAAAATTTTTCTTTCAAAAATTAGAATTTAGCTGAGAATGGGGGATATCAGTCTCTAAAGTATCTCTTGTGTGAGAGGGACTAATTTTATGAGATAAGATGTAAAGTTTCCAATTTATTTCTTGACTTTGTTAGAATTTTTGTTGCAGTTCAGACTTTAGTTTTGTAGACGAAAATTTTTCTCTTCAAATATAATTTATCCTTCTATGAGAAGTGTTAAATTAATAACAAAAATCGTCAATAGAAGCCCTACTGGCTATAAAGTAGTGTTAAATTCCCAATAAATGTCTTCTTAACTAAGATGCCGCCATTTGCAAAGATAGAAGCTATGGTTTCAAGCATTTGGCGCGAGGGAATTACAACGTACATAAGAGAAAAATTTGCGTCTAGATCGTAACTCCGCCTCGGTAGCTCAGTTGGTAGAGCACTTGGCCCGGAAAGCCAAGGGTCCTGGGTTCGAGTCCCGGTCTAGGTGAAAATTTTTCTCTTCAAATTTAGTTTGTATTAATTATTATGAGTTAGTTATTTTCACTCACCTCATATTTTTTTGACATTCTGCAGACTACAGTTTCATCGCATCTATGCAAAATTCTCAATGCATTCTAACATAGAATATAAAAAAACATGATGCGAGTCAAAATAACTAACTCATAATAATTGAAAGAAACCTCATAGTGTTATTTCCTACAAATATTAAATTAGTTTTGTAATGAATTGAAGACTATGTCAATTTTGGAATATATTAAACAGTACCAACTAAATTGGAAACACCACCTAGAAAGAATGAGTTCAAACCTTATCCCCAAAGCTGTTATAATTATATACCAAGAGGATGAAGATCTCTGGGCCGTCCTATGAAACGCTGGAGGGAAAATTTTCTATAGGATCGTAACAGGCCTTGGCCTAATACTTGGAAGGAAGAAGAAGAAGAATAATTGTTGTAATTGACAAACTGAGTACTATAACCAACTTCCTATCATCATGAAAGACACTTTACTGCTAATAAAATCGCACAAATAAATGAAAATTTTCACTTCACCTCATAAACTAATGTTTACTTCCCACTATTTTTTAAATTCACATCACTGTTGGTCATTTAGATATAAAACCATTTATTTATAGTAATTTTATTTCATTTCAGAGCATTCAATAAGTAATGACAACATATTGTTATTTCAGATTAAATTAATTTTGGTTACTTTTGATATTATATACTTTAATTATAATTCCCTGCCATGTCAAATAATACACTGCCAAAACCTTAAAAAAATGTGTCGTTTCTAAATATCTTTCACACTATATTTGAATCATATTTCATTATCATCACCATCATCATCATATATGGCATGACAACCCACTTTGGGCCCTAGCCTTCCTCAGAATATCCTTCCAGACTTCTCTCTACATCATCATCATTATCATCATCCATGCAAGTATTAGACTGTGTGACCTGTTACGGTCTCAAAGAGGAATTTTCCATCCAGCGCTTTTTTGGACATCCCAGTGATCTTTTGCCTTGGGGGCAGTAGCAAAGTATGGCTTTTGGAATTCTATGAGACGGCATTCGTTGAAGATGGGCTTTCCAGTTGTTCTGGTAGTTTTGTATATAGTGAAGAATGGGTTCTACATCCAACTCCTCCATAATTTCCTCATTTCTTTTATGGTCCCACTTTGTGTAGCCTGCTCTACGACACATAAATCACATCTCATTTGCTGTTATTCGGCTTTCATCTCTTCTTCATATTGTCCATGCTGGACAATTTTCTTTCTCTCTCTTATACAATCTCCATATGCCCAAGGTAATGAACCTTCATGCCATACACCATTTGGCTGTTTCTTCTCAGATTTTAAATGGGATTTGAGTATTTTTATAGTCAGTAAATCTTTATTTTCAACGTTTTTATTTTAAGTTTATTACTCCTCACTGAAGGACAAATTATATTTGAAGAGAAAAATTCATGCCTAATTGGATTTGAACCCATGATTTCTGTATTTCCATACCAGCACTCTAAACCACTGAGCTACTTAGCATCTCAATTGAAACAGACATTTTTCTCTCTCTCATACAATCCCCGCATGCCTGATGCAATGGAACTTCATGCCACATGCCATCTGGCTGGTCACACTGATTGATCTACGTTAATAAATAACGTGAATCTGGAATCATGTTACCTCTTAAATTGTTGTGTTGTATTTGAACATTTTTCAATATGCATTTGAACATGTTCAAATAGAACACAACAATTTATGAGGTAAGATGATTCTGGATTCATCTTATCTATTAAGAAGATCTTATCGTATTTTACAGACTATAAGACACACCTTAATTTTTAAGTAATTTTTTTTAAATAACATTTTTACCATTTTTATTATTGGATTGCAGAGCCAGACTAAAAAAAATCTTAGTTTATAAAACCGTTCTGATCTTTAAAATCCCTAAAAATCGTCATCTGATCTTTCTTCTTCTTATTCTTCATCGTCATCATTGTTCTTTTCATACATGAGATGGTCTTCACTGCCATCGAGAGAGCGTTACTTACGCCGCACTTCTTGAAAGATTTAACAGTAATGTCTTCTCTCACTCTAGACCACAACTTTTTTATTCACTGACACACTTGTTTGATTGTGTCATTTTAAAGCTCTCTTGGACATGAATTCATGTTGGGTTTCATCCATCATCCATTTGTTCAAGTTCACTGGCATCGTAGACTGCAATGACGCATCATAGGCTAGACCGTGTTCTGAGCCTGTGATGACGGGGTGGGAGAAAAACAGTGTTAGCCAGCTTGTGAATCCCCGAAACTCATGTTCGTCGTATCGGTGCACTGTCTCTGCCAGTTGAATCCAATGTTGTCAGATACAGATAGATTTCCCGAGGCATCAAATATATGGCCATTTTTAAGACTGGCAGGAATTTTAAATCAAGTACTGGATGATCTTGAAGAAGATTTTCGGGCTGTAGGCCATGATCGTGAGGCTTGTAGTTCCCCGACATTTCACCAGAGACTGCATCTGGCATCCTCAAGGGTTGTCTTGAGACTGGCAATTCTGTCCACTGTCTGTCCTATTTATGCGTTCACCGCGATGTGTTCGTAAATTATATATGCCTTCTGATTGGTCAGTGGTAGGGACTTCCATTGCTCCAATGAGATTGCTCTACAAGTACAGTCGACTAGATCATCAAACAGCAATCTCATTAGAGCAATGGAAGTCCCTACCACTGACCAATCAGAAGGCAGATATAACTTACGAACACATCGCGGTGAACGTATAAATAGGACAGACAGTGGACAGAATTGCCAGTCTCAAGACAACCCTTGAGGATGCCAGACGCAGTCTCTGGCAAAACGTTGGGGAACTACAAGCCTCAAAACCATGGCCTACAGCCCAAAAATCTTCTTCAAGATCATCATAGCAATTCCGGCCGTGAAAGTCTACATCAAAACAGAAATACTGGATATTTTATACTAATTTCGAGTATAAGACACACCTGAATTTTGGAGGCAATTTTTCAAAGAGAAAAGTGCGTCTTATAGTCTGTAAAATATGGTACTTTCTATCGTAATTTATTAACCAACTATGTTGTCAATATTTATTGAATGTCATGGTAAAATGCAAATATCATCATTCATACTCACAAGTCCACGTCTTTTCCTACTGTTCTTGCAACTGCGACAGCAGGTAATGCACTAGCCACTGCACCAGCACTGATTCTCGAAGTCGAACTACTGCTACTGGTGGGACTACCAGTGTCTGTGCTGTTCTGTGTCACAGTCAGAGCTCTCTGTGTATGTGGCTGTGAAACTGACAGCAAAGAAGATGCCACCATCATCTTCATACCTTCCTTCACTCCTAATTTTTCACTAGTACTATCTGACGTCTGAAATACAAATTTCAAACTTCCTTTATTCTCTTATTTTCATACTAAATAGATCAAATATATTTAATTAATCATATTTAAAGAGAAAAATTATACGCTCAGACCGGGACTTGAACCCGGGACCCTTGGTTTTCTAGTCCAAGTGCTCTACCATTTGAGCTCAGGTAGCTCAAATGGTAGAGCACTTGGACTAGAAAACCAAGGGTCCCAGGTTCAAGTCCCAGTCTGAGCGTATAATTTTTCTCTTTAAATATGATTTATCCATCATTGAGATGTATGAAATTAATAATAAAAACATATTTAATTAATGTTGGGAAGTAAACATTATGAGGTATAATCATTAAAATTCATCGGAGAACATATTGTTTAAACAACTCACCTCATAGGATTCATGCTTCCATGATATCGTGATTTGAAACATAGTCATGTTCATCGTCAGCCATAACTCAGGATTCATGCTTCCATGATATCGCGATTTGAAACATAGTCATGTTCATCGTCAGCCATAACTCCGGAGTTATGGCTGACGATGAACATGACTATGTTTCAAATCGCGATATCATGGAAGCATGAATCCTGAGTTATGGCTGACGATGAACATGACTATGTTTCAAATCACGATATCATGGAAGCATGAATCCTATGAGGTGAGTTGTTTAAACAATATGTTCTCCGATGAATTTTAATAAATAGATCAAATATTTAAGAAAGCAAAATTGAAAGGCTATAAAGTAACAATTTCTAGTATTATTTACCTTGTACTTTTTAAATATGTTCTGGAAGGATGGAATTTTGTTCCATTATACAAAGCACTACTCATACAGCGAGTTTAATTCTTCCAGTGTCAGGTTATGGAACAAAAGGTACCAAAAAGAGAGTTTAAAAACTCAATTTATGTTGAGTTGTTTTTGACTCACCTCATACTTCTTAACTCCCTTGCAGATCCGGGTTTCATCACTGCATTTGTGACATTCTCAATGCTGTATCACGTTCACAATGGCCTCCTCTCCTGCATACTGACCTCCGCGCCATCTGATGGCTGCCCGACGTACTTCCAAATCAATCCCCTCTCCTTATCACCGGGTATTTCAAAATTCATAGTTATGTTTTTATTCTTGCATATGTAAATTTTTTCCCAAATTGTGAGTTCCTTCTTAAATTACTTAAACAATTGGAAAAACTGAAAGAACTCACAATTTGGGAAAAAATTTACATATGCAAGAATAAAAACATAAGGAGGACAGGGACTCTATAATGGTTTAATATTTTTAGGGAAAATAAATCAATGGTGACAATATAATAATTTAAAAACGTTTTTCTTATTTTTTGTTATATGAAATCAATTCAATGTAGCATTATCTACTGCAAACCCTCTTCAAACTCACTGAACTAAATCAATCTCAATATATGGAATAGCAGACAACAGATTTTTAAATATCCGGTGATAAGGAGAGGGAATTGAATTGGAAGTTCGTTGGTCAGCCATCAGATGGCGCGGAGGTCAATATTTAGGAGAGGAGGCCATTGTGAATGTGATACAGCATTGAGAATGTCACAAATGCAGTGATGAAACCCAGGTCTGCAAGGGAGTTAAGAAGTATGAGGCGAGACAAAAACAACTCAACATAAATTAAAGAAACCTCATAGTGTTATTTTCTACCTACATAATTTAAAAACTCAATAATGAAAACAAAGTAAAGTGATTCAACTACAGGCCATAAGGAACCTTTGGGATAGTAGGAAATTCAGACTCACACTCTCTACATAACTGGTATGAGATGTCAGCCAGATGGTCAGGTCTATATGATGACTGTTTTCATGCTAGAACATATCGAGAGATTAGAACCTGAAGGTTACATTTATATTTTTTTTTTATTTTTCATGTTTTCCATATTAACCTGTCAGTGACGCACCCTTTTACTTGCTTTCCTACTGCATGGACGGAGGCCATTTTAACATTTTAGTATTCCTAGAACACTGATTTGTATAAACGATCATAACTTTTTTAAATATCGATGGATTTGAACGAAATTTTTACTTGTTAGCTCAGAAATAAATGAGAAACTTAATACATACCATATGGAGTTCAGTAGCCTTTATAAACTATTAAAAAAAATTTGAAAACTGAATTTCTCTCTCATGATACACATTTTTACTAAATAATTTGATTTGCTCACATTGGACATCCCTGCTTCTTTCTGTGAGACACTAAATATATTGTGTGGCATAGTGCTGATTCATGTGTAACTTGTATATACAAAAGCAGCTGACATAACCAAAATCAGAATGAATATTTAGAAGAGTGAACTCAAGCTCAATCTTGTGTCAAAGCACTAGCAATGTTTATACTTAGAATCTGAATTATTGCTTGGATTCCTATAAAAATTCTACAGCAGTTATTTACAACTACACAGACCATAAAAATAATTTTCTCTTATTTTAGTACTATTAATTTTAGAAATAAAAAATCACATAACCTTAGTAGTTGAGCTTGGTGTGATACAGCTCGAAACACTCTTCAATACACAGACCTACCTCACATTCCTGGCAGCAATAAACATATGTCTTTCTTCTCCCATGTTTAGTACAAACAACACACCTCCTTTGAGGTTTCAATTTATCACTTTTAGGGGAAATTTTTCTGATGAAGTGTCTTTTAGGTTATGACTGGCCATAATTACGTATATAACGCACGACACCGCGCCTCAGACTGATTCCTTGTAAGTAACATCTATTTGAAAGAGGCAAAATAAATCAGGTATTCCCCTAAACAGGTCGATTTATATATCAATCGATAGCTTGTATATCATTTTATCGACCTGAAAAATTAGATTGTGTATAAGTTTATTAGAAGCCCTGTAGAAAGCAGCACAAAGCTAGGTCTGTGTGCCATCGAGTGTAGAAGTAAGAAACTACTTCAACCTCAATACCACATGCACAAAATGTGATCACAGCTGATTCATACACTTAGAAAGAAGCTAAAGATCTTAGGCTTCAAAATTATATTGTTCATACGCAAATATAAGAATATACAGCAGTAAAAAAAACAAATGAAAAGGTCGCGCGCATTTAGAGAAAATTACGATTACTTCAATCTCATCTGATTTTTAAAAAAATAATATGAAATTAAATTTTAAACAAATATTATTTTTATTCATATGTCCTGAAAGCTCATAATTTCTACGTTAAACACAAATAAATTACATATTTGTAGCTTCAAAAATGTACGATCCAGAACAAAAAGAAAACACGCCTGCATAGGTCTATACCACGTATAGATGTCGGCAATAAGTGAAGAAGAGAGGGTCTATACCACGTATGGATGTCGGCGCTGACGGGTTAAAGGATTCTTAAAAGTAATTTCTGTAACATTCATGTTTTTAATAATTAAATGAATCGTGATGTTTTCTTACCTCATACATCTATGTTTCTTTTAACACAGCACTGCAGTATCGGCGACACTTTGTCGTCATCGTCAGCTGTTTTCACGACTGTCAATTTTTTCTCCTTTTTGCCGGTAATTATCTAGACTGCCATCTGGTGTTCTTTTGAAGGAATTCCTCTTCAAACTGCCATCTGGTGTTATTTTAAATGAATCATTTCCTAAACTGCTATCTGTTGTATTTTTGAAGAACTTTGTAATCAAGCTTGGTTCTTCCGGAATCTCAAAGTTCATAGTTCTAGTATGGTTTTTTGAATATATATTTTTTCTCAAACTGTTAAATCCAAAGGTTTAGATAGATGTTTAAAAGTTTTGCTTCTTTTTCAATCCTATGATGCTCTAATAAACTATGTGCTGCTATAGCTGATTTTTCAATTTCTCCATTCTTCATGTTTCTGAAGTGCTCTTTTTACGAGTTTCCAAGTTCCTTTTTGTTTTCCTATATATATCTTGTTGCAATCTTTGCAATCAATTTGATAAATCCCAGATTTTTTGTTGTCTGGGGTATTACATTTATTATTAGTTAACAGCAGATTACCCAGGCTGAATTTGTTAATTGGAGCTAATGTTATATTAAAATTTCTGAAAATTTTTGAAACTTATTATGAACTTCAGGATGGTAAGTGAATTTCTTGAATTTTACATCTTTCTTGGGACCATGATGTAAGGTGGTGTATTCCTGTAACCTTTTTTGTTGTTTGAATTTCTTTAATTTATTCTTTATAATGTCTTCATCAAACCATTTATTTTAGCAACATGAACAATATGATTATATTCATGTTTTTCCCATAATATTTATAATCTCTGAGTATTGTGCCCTATACCCACGTTCTTCTTCTTGGAATATCCTTTTGTCCCTTATTGTGACATGGGTGCCCCCCTATGGGAAGTATCTTAACCATGCTAATTGCTAATATATTTTCATAATATTGGATATACTAATTTTACTATAGATATCAATGAGTGGTATGTGGTCAGTATTCTGACTTAATGAGACAATTTCCAACAAAGATGTTATTGTTTTACTATTGTTTATTATTTTGAAAATTACCATCGTGCAAAAATAATGTAGAACACACGTTTGTAAAGTGTTATACAGAATCTCGGAAATTAAAAACCTCACTATTGCTCAGTTTATAATCATTTTCTCACTTCTGTAAAAACCACTTCCCAACTTTGTATTTTATTATACTATTGATAAACGACAAAACGTCATATCAAAATTTTAACATTGGAAATGCAGCTGCTATGCATGCACTCAATAGCTGTAGTATAGATATGTCTCTAATAACTAACTCCAAGGCCTAGAAGGCTCTTGCCTACCAGTCGGCTGCTGGCCTCACATCCACACGCATTAATCACAGAGCTAGACGAACATCTAGCCAGTGATGGGGATACATGTGGTCAGCATGACGGGTCCCTCAGCCATTACAGCTGGTTTTCTCAACCTGGAGTCGCTACTTATTGTAGCTACCCAAATGCCTCACGATGCTGGGTGGGCATTGGTCCCATACTGGCTGAAATTCTATGAGAAAATTTCTTCCCCCATGGGGACTCAAACCAGCGCAAGTCCCATAGCTCTGCACCAAGGCTTCTTGCCTTAACCACTTGGCTACGGTGCGGGACATATGTCTCTAATACCGGACCTATAAGTTAGCAGACACTTTACCAAATCAATACAGCCATCTTATGTTTCAAAAACACAAGTTAATGATTTGATACAATCAGAGAACCGATATCTCATGTTTGGTAAACTGGGCATAAGTCTCAAAAATGCATACAGTTTAAAATAAAATTGAAGTAATAGAAGTAACATATGTTTTAAAATATCTGAAGAAAAATACCTGTAATGTTTCCTCTTCACTTCCTAGGAACCACTTGGGGCGTTGTGGTTCTGGTTTTACAGAATGAGGTTCTATCACTTGTGGACGGTTCTCAACAACAACTACTCTTGCAGGTTCATGAGTTGTCACAGTTGTAGAGTTTGCTTTCACAGTACGTGGACGAGATGCCACATGATCTTCTGTTGTCAGGAGACTGCAAGCTTCATTAATGCTTATCATCTCTTCAAATGATTCCTTTATAAAGAAATATATCAGTTACAGGTTTCACAGATCTCCAAAGGTATACAGACTATATATAACCAGAGCTAGGAATTATATTTTTAAATATGATTAAACATTTACATATAATGTCATAAAATGATAAAACAGTTATCCCGTCTACATAAAAAAGTTGTACTTCAATGGATTCCGGCCCATTGTGGAGTGACAGGCAATGAAATAGCCGATTTTCTAGCCAAGAAGGGTAGCAAAATTGTTTCAAACCCAACTTCTGCTCCAGTTTCCTTTCACTCTATCAAAAGAATTATCTCAAATAAATACATCAATAAACTTAGAGAAGAATACACCACCAAAACATCTGGAAAGGAATGGGAAAATCTACAAGCTTATGACATTACTACATTACAAAGAAAATCTGCAGTAGCAACATTCAGACTGCTAACGGGACATGACTGCTTGAATAAACACCTACACAGAATTGGCATAACAGATTCACCTAAATGCCCTTTTTTGCAATTTAAATGAAGATATGGAAAGAAACCATCTCCTCCGTTGTCCAGCTTTTGTAGAAGAGACCAGCCTTTCTGCTAAATATTGGAGTGCAAGAGAGCGAATGATTTCATTATCAAGTGCTCGACATTAGATACCAACCAACCAACCACATTTACATATAAGGAATAATAATAATAATATTGATAATGTGGAATAATAATAATAATAATATATAATAATAATAATGATAATGATACATATATGATAATAATAATGACAATAATAATAATGATAATAGTAATAATAATGATGAACATTATGATAATGATATTATTATTATTATTATTATTATTACTATTATTATTATTATTATTATAATGATAGTAATAATTATACTAATGATGATGATATATAATAATAATAATAATAATAATATAATAATAATAATAATAATAATAATTATAATGATAGTAATAATCATATATATGATGATAATAAAATAATAATAATAATAATAATAATAATAATAATAATAAATAAAAAAAGAGTGCAAAAGTAGGCAATTTCATAAATTTTCAAGCCATTTAAACCAACTAACTCCACAACTTACAGAACAATTAGGTTCAATGATCCACTCGCTAAGGTTCATTACTGGTCACCATAATCAGTCAAATCAATCTTGTAGTACACATTTCTGATATCTAGTCAGACCACTTTATGCAGATGATGTCATCTTGTATTTGGTGTATTTTAGTTGCAATGTAAATAGTTTTCGTTATATATTTATGTAGGTATGTATTATATTTGATATTGTTGTTTATATATAGGTTGTAATATGAACAGGTCTAAAGCATCTATGATGCTCTGAAGGATGATAACAATAAATAATAAATATTGTGAACAGAGATAGTGTGTATTGTTTATTTTTTATTATTTCACTCACCTCATACTTCATAATCATAGCAGACCCTGGGTTTATTCACATCTTTTGTGACATTCTCAATGCTGTGTCACGTTCCAACTGAAGTCCAACGGCTTTCTATCCTGCAGACTGACCTCTGCGCCATCTGGTGGCCAACCGAAGAATTCCAAATCAGTCCTCTCTCCTTATAACCGGATATTTCAAAATTCATAGTTGTATTTTCATTTATATGAATTTTGAAATACCCGGTTATAAGGAGAGAGGACTGATTTGGAAATTCTTCGGTCGGCCACCAGATGGCGCAGAGGTCAGTCTGCAAGATAGAAAGCCGTTGGACTTCAGTTGTGAACGTGACACAGCATTGAGAATGTCACAAAAGATGTGAAGAAACCCAGGGTCTGCTATGAATTATGAAGTATGAGGTGAGTGAAATAATAAAAAATAAACAATATAAAAAACCTTATAGTGTTATTTCCTATCTACATAACTTAATAAGAGATAGTGTGTGTTTATGTTCGTATAGTGTAAAGTGTGTTGTATGTGGTATGATGACAAAGAGAAGGGAGGAGTTCAAACCCGGTGCCAACAAACAGCTTACTCATATCAAAAAGCACCAAGAGGGTCACCCGGCTTAATGTCCCTATCAGATGGAGGATTCGTTATCAACAGTACCACATGCCATCTCAATATATGTACTATGGAGAGGTTTGCAATTTAATGCAAGAATCTGCACCTGAAGTTGAGAACACATTCTAGCAGCTCTTTATTCAAAATATTTTTATTTTATTTTAAAATATTTTATAGCTAGTATAGCTTCATCTTCTGCAGACATCTGTAACTGGTGGAGCAATGGTACTATTTTACGCACCATGTAATGTTTAATGTATTCTACATGAGCAGCCATGTTGAAATAACTGAATATCCCTCTTTATCAACTGACATGCGCGAAATGGTGTTATATTTAAGTTTATATAAATTTATACTTACTGTTCACCATTGTCATTTTTTCATGTTATATTGTATTTTATTACTTTATATTATTATTTTTGAGATAATTTTGTTCATTCATAGTAGTTATATTGTATAAAATGTAGATTGATCAGGGAACTATGTTTTCATCTTCGCCGCTGGACAACAATGTTATTAGGTTTATGTGACCAATGAAATCACACTTAACCACGTGCTTCTGATGTAATGATATGGGGAAATAAAAAAATACCATAAAACATAGACTTGAACATTGGAATAGAGTTTTAGAAGAATATGGTTTAAAAATAAACTTCGAGAAAATGGCAGTCATGAAAATATGTAGGAACCAGAATGATGATTGGAATATTAAGTTATCAGGCATAAATGTACAAAAATACAGACTGAAATCAGTAAAAGAACAAGAGAAAAGTTTAAAAGTCTGTAATTTAACTAAATAATTAAACTAAACAACATAACTAAGGCCGAAACCAGTATATGAACCTTTGCTTGATAATACAAATGATGGCTTCTTTTTTTAGAAGACTTTTAATGTTAATTTAAACATGACTTTATAAAGTCGGTAGAAACTTCTTTTGATATTTTATTATTAATTTAATACTTCTCACTGAAGGACAAATAATATTTGAAGAGAAAAATATATGCCCAGTCAGAGCGTATATTTTTCTCATCAAATATAATTTGTCCTTCAGTGAGAAGTATTAAATTAATAATAAAAACTTAGGTTAAAATTCAAAGTGCAAATACCATTGACTTAAGAAGAAGAATATGAGGCCAGATGATACAGTTTTACTTAAATATAAAATCATACTTACATGTGCACTTCCATGCAAAGTGCTATCAGATTTGGGACTTTCAGGAATTGCTGCAAGCTCTGACTCTGTCTCATCTACTTCTATCGAATAACTAGAACATAATTATCACAAAAAAAAAATGTTTCAATGTATACCATTATTGTAGGTTCATCTGTTTCTTTTAATAAATGTATTTAATTTTAAACTTTCATTTATGATTGTATTATTTTTTCTTCGCAAAATTAGTAAAAGTAAAGTGATCCCACAACAGGTCCGGAGGCCCTTGGGGCAGTAGGAGGTTAAGGCTCCCACTTTTTCTAGACAATCGGTACTTGATGTCAGCCGGGTTGTCAGCCCTGCGTGACGGCCGCCTTTACCCCCACAACAAGTGTCTGGTACTCATTTCCATTAGAGGCTGAGTCGACCCCAGGGCCATAGTGCCGCCAGAGGTTTTGGGTCAGTTTAAAAATCCTGATCCTCAATGGGACTTGAACCCTTGAACCTCCGGCTTGTAGCTCAGTGCCTTAACCACTACGCTACGGTACATTATATAATTTAATTAAATATGTTTATTAATATTCTATGTTTTTATTTTAGATTTATCACTTCTCACTGAAGGACAAATTATATTTGAGGAACAAAATTACACCTAGACTGGAATTTGAATCCAAAGTCTCTGGTTTTATGTGCCAGCACTCTGTCGCATGGACAATGCCGTAGTGTAGTGGTTAAAGGCACTGTGCTACAAGCCGGAAGGTCAAGGGTTCAAGTTCCGGTGGGGTCAGGATTTTTAAACTGACCCAAACCTTCTGGCGGCACTATGACCCTGGGGTCGACTCAGTCTCTAACAGAAATGAGTACCAGATGCTTGTTCTGGGATAAAGGCGGCCGTCACGCAGGGCTGACAACCCGGCTGACATCAGGTGTGATTGTTCAGAAAAAGTGGGAGCCTTAACCTCCTACTACCCCAAGGACCTCCTGAGGCCTGTAGTGGGGCTACTTGCTTTTACTTTGCCACTGAACTATTTAGGCATCTCAATTTAAATTAATTTTTTTTTTCTCTGCATGCCAAAGAGATTGTATAAAAAAGAGAAATTTATGTTTAAATTGAGATGCCTAAATAGCCCAGTGACAGATTGCTTATGTATAAAGCCAGAGACCTTGGATTCAAATCCCAGTTCAGGCATACAGCATATATAAGAGAAAGATTTGCATTTAGATTGGAGTTGTTCAAATAGCTCACTTGGTAGAGCATTCATCCAGTGTACAAAAGGTCCTGGTTCAAACCCCAGTCTGAGTGTATAATTTTTCTCTTCAAATATAATACATTTTTCTCTCCAAATAAGATTTAGTAATTTTATTTCAGAAAGAAAAATTAATGTTCAAACCAGAACTCGAACCCCGGATCTCTGACTATCCAGCATGCTATAACCGTTACACCATTTGAGCTCTGATATGAATGTCAACAATTATTTGCTCTTATACAATTCTCTATCATCCAAAGACCGAATTGTATAAGAGGAAAGAATTTTTTACCTTTGTATTGGAGCTCGAATGGTTATCATGTTGGTGCATATAGACAGAGATTCAGGGTTTAAGTCCCAGTTCAAGCATTAATTTTTCTTTCTAAAATAAAATTCTATCCAGGACTGGAAAATGTTGAATTAAAATGTAACATCAAAAGATTTAGTGATATTTATTATGATATTTATTAAGATATTTTACTTCCATTTATGACTCGTACACCATAAGACATTTTTATTATATTTGCCACAAGTAATTCATATTTAAATCAGGACCTTATATTACTTCCCCTGTGCAATTTAGCAGTATTTGAAGAGAAAAAGTATATTAAGTTATGTATATGCTCAGACTGGGACTCGAACCCAGAACCTTTGGTTTCTAGACCAGCTCTACTGACCAAGCTATCTGGGTGAGTTCCAATATAAATGCAAATTTTCCTCTTATATACGTTGCCAATTCCCGTGCACCAAATGCTATGAAATCTTTGCTTCTATCTTTGCAAATTACGGCTTCTTTATTAAGAAGACATTTATTTGGGAATTTCACATTACATTATAAAGCCAGTATGGCCTCTTTCGATGTTTTTATTATTCATTCATACATCTCAATGATGGATAAATCATATTTGAAAAGAAAAATTTTACGCTCAGACTGGGACTTGAACCTAGGAGCTTTGGCTTTCTAGACCAGCGGTTCTCGACTCGCGAACCCCTTCCACAATGATCTGAGTTGGGTGAACCACTGACTTTTAAACATGCATCAAATTTAATTACAAGCAAAAGGTTTTATTACCTTAAATTAACTTAACCCTTAATGGTTAATACCTAAAGTTACTCTAGTTATGGCTTAAAAGTTACACAACATATAGGTCTAGTTGTAATGAAATCAAATGCATTCCTAACATTGTTACACCTGTAAATCAGGCATTCGCGGTAAATATTAATTTATTGTGGAAATAATGCGATAAATACCCGATGTTATACATATGCAACTAGGGCCATTAAAGGGTTACTTTAATTTTTAAATAATAATCTAATATATAAAATGTTTGTTTGTTTGTATTCTACGTGCGGCCATACCTTTGATCCATTTTTGATCGGATTTTTTGCAAAATGTTCAGGAGATTCCCAGGATGGACATAGGCTATAAGAGAGTTGTGATATTCAACCCTTAACACTTAAAAATCACCCTTTGTAGTGAAAAACGTGAAACAAAGTCCCTATTTTGACACTTAAATGGCTTATGCTGCCTAAACCATAACAAATACATCAAATTAATGTACACAGAATTGAATATCTCAAAAAACTCTACAAAAAGGTCCATGATAGCATATGTTTATCTTTTATGGATAACTCACAATAACCATTTTTGTCTTTCAATGATGCCAAGAAGATCAGGATAAGTAGATTTCTGGGAAAGCATGCTCTGCCATACTGTTCCTCCGATTGAGATGGAGCTTTTTGAAAAAATGTTCAGGAGATTCCGGGGACGAATATAGGCTATAAGAGAGTTGTAATACTCAACCCCTTCACCCCTAAAAATCACCCTTTGTAGTGAAAAACATGAAATAAAGTCCCTATTTTTATGCTTAAATTGCTTACGCTGACTAAACCATGACAAATACACCAAATTAATGTACACAGGATTGAACATCTCAAAAACTCTACAAAAAAATTTGCAGCAGCATATGTTTATCTTCTACGGATAACTCACAATGATGACAAGAAGAACGGGATAAGCATATTCCCGGGCAAGTATAACAGTTAAGGTAGAATATGTTTATCACTCACCTCATATTGAACAATATGAGGTGAGTGATAAACATATTCTACCTTAATGAATATACCTCATAGTGAGAATTCCTAAAATAAGTAAGTATAACAGTGCCCGGATGGTGGTAAAAACACATTAACATTTATTTAGGAGTTGCAGCGCATGCTGGGTATTAGCTAGTAATAATAATAATAAAATAATAATAATAATAATAATAATAATAATAATAATAATAATAATAATGATAATAATAATATTATTATTATTATTAGTAGTATTATTATTATAATGCTGTGGAAATGAAACAATAATAGACCTAACCTCGAACCCTGCCATTATCAAAAAGTTTTGGCGAACCCCTTAAAATATTTGGTGAACCCCCTGAGGTTCGCAAACCATAGGTTGGGAAACAATGTTCTAGATCAATACTCTACCCATCAAGCTATAAAAACATTGAACTTTTTGTTTACCTGGATTCTGGTAATTTGCGGTTCAAGATGAGGTTTTGTCTTCATCATTTCAGACTGTGGCACTTCCTCCCAATGAGTTTCCATGCCTCCTGTTGACTTCTGATGGTATAAGGCCTGCACTTGCCTGCCTTAGTGCTCACAGACACATGCGAACTCCCATCACCTGTAAAGAGGTGATAGTGGAGGCGTTTCAAATCTGTCAGTTGCAGTTCCACCTCCTCCGCCACTCCCTGCTCCTCCAACACTATGTTCTGCATCACCGCCAAGCGATGGCTGGCTTACATCTAAAATTTATTAAGTTGTCTGGTTAGTGTCAATCATTTGCAATGATGATAATCATCATAATCATCATCATATTTGCCATAACAACCCGGGTCAAGTCATAACCTCCCTAAGTACTCTCCTCCAAACCTCTATTCTTGGCGACTGCTCACCAAATACAAATTTTAAATCTTTGAGGATCTTCTTCTTCCTTCCAAGTATTAGGGCAAGGCCTATTGCAATCCTATAGAAAATTTTCCCTCCAGCTTTTTGATCCTTCCGGGAAATTCTCGTATAAGACTTGAAAGCATAATAATAGTTCCTTCGATTGGTTGCTGGCCAAAGGAAGGCAAGACCAGTGATGGGGCTGCAATCTTATAGCCTCTGGTCAGGCTTTTCTGGAGAAGAAAAGAAAATAAAGGAAAGAAGAAATGGAAGAAAGGAAAGACTCCCTAGCCCTCGGATGCCCTAATAGCGTCAGGGTCGAAAAAACAAGAGTTAACCAAGAGAGGTTAGATAGTAAAATTAAAAGAGTCTGGTATAAGTAAGTGGAAGAAAGGAAGAAATACCAGATCGGTTAAAGATAAAAGTAAGGAGCAAAACACAAGTAAGTGGAAGCAATGTTTTGCTCAGCTTGGGCACCTTGTGGTCGCCATCCACATATCCCCTAGATGGGGACACCTGAGGGGAATATTTGAGGATAGCAATAGCAAAAGAAGCTTTTAACAAGAAGAGAAGCATTTTCTGCAGACTTTTGGCAGTAGAATTACGGAAGAGGCTAGTGAAGTGCTTTGTGTGGAGTGTAGCATTGTATGGTACAGAGACTTGGACATTATGACGGAATGAGGAAAAGCATCTGGAAGCTTTTGAGATGTGGATATGGAGAAGGACTGAGTGTATAAAATGAACAGACAAAATAAAAAATAAACATGTGCTAGACAGAGTGGGTGAAGGAAGAACAATGCTGGAACTCATAAAGAGAGGAAAATAAATTGGATTGGTCACTGGCTAAGAAGAAACTGTCTGCTGACAGATGCACTAGAAGAAATGGTCAACGGAAAGAAATTTAGAGGTAGAAAAAGACATCAGATGATAGACAATATTACAAAAAAAGGAATGCCGAGTTAAGGAAAGAGTGGAGAATGCTGAGTATGCAGTGAAAGACCTGCTCTTAGACAGAACACTATGTATGTATGTATATGGATATCTTCCACCAAAACTCCATCCATCCAACTAGCTTTAGTTTCAAATTGTTTGCCTTTATCCTTGTGCATTAGTTGCCATGGTTTCATTAGTCCGGCTTGATTAACTTTGGGCTTCTCAACAGATTATTTTTTTTTTACAGGGTGGAATTGTCAATCCCACATCCAATCCCCCACCTGGAGGACCGGGGACTCTTCATTTACGGTTACCATGCCTTAGCCGAGAGGACCCAGTTTTTAGGCGCCAGATGCTCGCCCCTACCCTTCCCCATAAAGAGTAGGATTTGCTGGTAGTACTGTCAGATAAACTGACAGTTAAAGCATTCTTGGTTTTTTACAGTTATATTTGCAATGATGTCAATCACAAATTTGCTCAATCTTTGCATAATATTACTAGAGTATTCAATATGAACTGACATCACTATTCATACATGCAGATTTCATACACGCAGGTGATAAATCAAGCTATGCTAAACATCTCATTAACACAGGTCACCAAATGAACACAATTGAAAATACTCTCACGATAATCCAAAGAGAAAACATTCCAGCTTGGATAAATAAATTTGAAGACCTCGAAATTATAAAGGGAATAAACAACGCCTCACTTCTTATGAGAACGCACCCCAGTCAAACCCATTATATGAGATCATCAAAAACAAGTCAGTTACTGCTACAAACAGTTGGAGTATACATCATTGTAAACAACAACAACAACGAGTAGCAGAAACCCAACCTGCCGAGAATGGAAGTTAACTTCCAAAAGCGCACCAGTTAATTTTAAATACACCATTTTAACAAAGTTGAGGACGATGGCACCTGCCAACAGGTACATTTTAATTTTTAACTTTTATCTTATGACTTCACCTCAACGGAATTTGATATGAATGTTATTAGTATTGACAACATTATTGTAAATCAGCGATCCTAGTGGTGACCATTGTAATCTTGTAGTATGTTGTTGAGCAGTTTTTATTGTATAAATCTGTAATATTGAAAGCCTTGAAATAGCAATATTTTGTGAATACATTCACTGTTTCTCACATTCAATATGTGATACCACCCTAACAAGATGTTCAGTAAAACCTGTTTAGAAAGTGCACTTGAGAAGTACTCAAACATCCACCAAATTCACCGGACATGAGCCGTTGTGACTATAACTTATTCTAAAAACTCAAAGAATTTCTACGAGGCATTTGATTACAATCAAGAATTGATATCCAGAAAGCTTTAGATTGATCAGATGAAAGATATATCAAAAATGGTGCTGCAGATGGAGTGTGCCATATTCCAAGGATTTAGCAACATATAGTTGACTTGGCAATAGACTATAAATGAAGTTTGCAATGTCATAAGTAACCTAAATAAATTTTTTTTGATGTTATAGCAGTGTTGCCATTACTTATCGAATGCTCTAGTACGTTAATTTAAAGCTAAATTTAAGAACATAGTGTAGTGACCACCCAGTTAGTTAAGACAAGGCTGCCTTTGGTGTAAGCAAATTACTTCATTGCCAAATGCTTAATAATAAGTACAGTAAAAGATGTATTTAATTAATGTTGGGAAGTAAACATTATGAGGTATAATCATTAAAATTCATCGGAGAACATATTGTTTAAACAACTCACCTCATAGGATTCATGCTTCCATGAAATCGCGATTTCAAACATAATCATGTTCATCGTCAGCCATAACTCCGACTGATGAAATTCTTCGGCCGTCAACTATTCTATTGTCGCCATCTTCAGTGCTGCCATCTATGGTTGAATTTATGAACTTCGAAATCAATGTAATTTCGTTAGGGATATCAAAATTCATTGATCTATTTTTGTTTTTCTGAAAAATATACATTCAGAAAAGTGCACATAAATCATACAACCATAGATGGCAGCACTGAAGATGGCGACAATAGAATAGTTGACGGCTGAAGAATTTCATCAGTCGGAGTTATGGCTGACGATGAACATGATTATGTTTGAAATCGCGATTTCATGGAAGCATGAATCCTATGAGGTGAGTTGTTTAAACAATATGTTCTCCGATGAATTTTACAGTAAAAGATCCTTATTCGCAGTTAAAAAATTGCAACACAGTTCCTGTATTCACGGCTAAAAATTTCTTTATTCATGGATCCAGTCGGTATATCTTTTTCCTCTTCCTTCCAAGTATTAGGCCAAGGCTTGTTATGATCCTATAGAAAATTTTCCCTCCAGCATTTCATAGGACGGCCCAGAGATCTTCGTCCTCTTGGTATATAATTATAAACAGCTTTGGGAATCCGATTTGAACTCATTCTTTCAAGATAGTGTTTCCAATTTAGTTGGTACTGATGTTTTTATTATTGATTTAACATTTCTCACTGAAAGTGAGTTGGTACTGTTTAATATATTCCAAAATTGGCGTAGTCTTCAATTCTTTTAAGATATCGGTGTTTCTTTCCCGCTCCCATCTGGTGTAACTCGCTGTTCTGCGCATGAATCTCATTTCACAAGCCGTTATTCTGCTTTCATGTTGTCTTTTTAGTGTCCATGCTTCACTACCATAGGTCAACACTGGTCTAGCCAAACTGTTATATAAGCATAATCTGGTGTTGTTTTGTACATTTTTTTATTAATAATTCCCAAACTTGTGTTATAACTAGTAATTTTTTCAGGGATATCCTTTTCATCCCAGATAGAGAGATAATATCCAAGATATTTAAATTGATTAGATCTCTCTAAAATGTTATTCTGGAGACAGATTTTACTTTGTATGGGTCCTTCCCATGAAATGCCATAATTTTAGTTTTGTTAATTGATATTTCCATATTAAATTTGGCAGCTATTTTTGTAAATTATAAATTGATCGTTGCAAATCATTTTCGGAAAGTGCCAGAAGAGCTAAATCATCTGCAAAAAGAATAGCATCGAGTCTGAGGTTCCTATTGGTGGGTATTAGAAGGATTAGTGTCCTTTATTAAGCATCAGCAGTTTTTTTTTTTACTGCAGGCAAGTGCCAAGGTGGCTTTTACAAATAGTGATTTAAACCAAATAGACAAATAAATATCAAAACAAAACAAACCTTAAGTTATGTAGGTAGGAAATAACACTATGAGGTTTGTTTTAATTTATTTTGAGTTGTATTTTGACTCACCTCATATTTCTTGACTCCTTCGCAGACTTGAGTTTCTTCACTATATTTGTGACATTCTCAATGCAACATCGCGGTTAGTTACTAACCCTAAAGTTCACTGTTAAAAGCTGTTGTCGTATTTCATGTGTCTATATGTTCCGATTGAGGGTCTTTCCACTTTTCAGCGGTTGCCCTTTTACCAGCCGGCTGCTGGCCCTTCACATCCACATGTGTCAATCACAGAGGTAGATGATCAACAGCCAGTGTAGGGGTGACATGTGGTTAGCATGTCGAGTCCCCCAGCCATTATAGCTGGTTCCTCAACCTGGAGCCGCTACTTATTGTAGCTACCCAATTGCCTCACGATGCTGGGTGGGCACCGGTCCCATACTGGCCAAAATACCATGAGAAAATTTCTTCCCCCATGGAGACTCGAACCAGCGCAAGTCCCGTAGCTCTGTGCCAAGGCTTTCTACCTTAACCGCTCGGCTACGGCGCGGGACATGTCTATATGTACTTCAATAAATACCTCCATTGCCACGATCGGTATATTATTGTTTTAACTTGTCATTCGTTGCAATAATTTTTATTGAATAACACATGTCTCTTGTGCTTTGTTCCTGGATTATAATGTCTAGTAAAAGGAAAGAAAAATTAGTACTAAAGAGAAAATAATTAGTATTGCCGCTTAAAGTAAAAATAGAAATGTTGACCATTTATATGTGTTGGCGAGTTATTTGCATCTATATCACGTTGTTTCAACGTTAATGAATCAAGAAATCTGAAGACAAAATAAGGAATTCTATCGCAGAATTCACAGCTGAATATCAATCTTAATTGAAAGACCTTTTAAAAGCAGCAAAACAGGAAAAAAAAATGACTAAGTTCTTTAGGTCCTTGCTTAAACCTGACAGTAATAATTAATATAAATTGTTCAAAATCTCTCATTAATTGATTTATTAATTTTTTATTTTATTCTGTAATCTTGGAACGTATCTCCTATACACCCATACAAATTATCATTCCATATTTGCGGTTTCTGTATTCGCGGCATATTTGTGGAACATATCCCCTGTGAATAAAGAGCTTTTACTGTACCAATCAATCATATTGTCTGTATTTATCACATCAACACTTCACACCTGAATAAATTACTAGTTATAATAAAAGTTTGGGAATTAATAATCAAGTTATCAAACCATTCCTTGTACAAAAAAAAACACCAGATTACGTTTATATAATACTTTGGCAAGACCAGTGTTGAACTATGGCAGTGAAGCATGGACACTAAAAAGACAACATAACTAAATTGGAAACACCATCTTGAAAGAATAAGTTCAAATCGGATCCCCAAAGCTGTTTATAATTATATACCAAGAGGACAAAGATCTCTAGACCGTCCTATGAAACACTGGAGGGAAAATTTTCTATAGGATCATAACAGGCCTTGGCCTAATACTTGGAAGGAAGAACAAGAAGAAGAACACTTCTCATATAAAGAGTTATAGGAGACTACATGAAATATAAATGGGAGGTTACCAAGACAGGCACTAGTATATAAAACACAAGAGGAGACCAAGAGGTTGATTGAGATACAGATGGGAGGAATAAGTTTTGAAGGCTGTTGAAGGAAGAAAATAGATTGGATTGAAGTGGAAGAGAGGGAGATGGAAGAGCGAGATAGAGCTTTGTCCAAGAGTCCCCCCCCCCCCAATGGGGACACAAGGGAAGATGAGGTAGCATGCTGCCTTGTCACCTAGCGGGCCTGGGTTCAATTCCCGGTCAAGACAAGTTTCCTGGGCGACGGTTTTTTTGGAGTTTTCCCTCACCTGTAAGGCAAATGACAGGAAACTTTAAGGCCCAAACAGTCCCAGAACATCATCTGGCCATCATTATCATTAACATATTCATTAAATTTAGGATTAAGGCCTCTCCTGGTGCATCATTACCATCATCATCACCTATCATATATCACTGAAACAGCATAATTCCATCTACCTGGCACACCAACCTCAGAAGTGGGTTACAATAACGTCATGCCAGGAGAGAATACCAGTGGTGACATTAAATAAAAAAATATATAATGGTTACTGTACCTCTAGAGCGGGATGGCGGAGCTCCCATGACTAGAGTAGCAGGGATACGGCGACACTGATGATACTGTGAGTCTAGTGTGTTTAGTACAATCTTCACAAGTGACTGGATCTGAGATGAGTGAGGCTGCTGGCTATACTGATACTGCAAAACACAAGGGATTGTACAGGGTTCCCACAATGCTCTTTCGAGTTTCGAACATGTGTAACTTGCGTTTAAATAAACTTACAATCATGAAACTAGTACTAATGGAAAGAGAAACTCAAAAAGTTTTGGTTATAGTACCTTACATATGTTCAATGTGAGCTCTGTTGGTAACACGACACACATCAAGCCTGTGGTGCATTTCTGCCCAGAAACGTTGCAGCATATCATGGTCAACTGTTTCGATGGCTGCTGTGATGCGCCCTCTTAGATCAAGGACGGTCTGTGGAAGATGTGGCTTGTACACAAGATCTTTGACATAACCCCACAAAAAGAAGTCAAGGGGTGTGTGGTCTGGTGAATGTGGAGGCCAAGGAAGAAGTTATTTATCATCATCATCAACATGGCCAATCCATTGGTTGAGCTCCAATCCGACTTCATTATGAAATGAGGGGATGCAAACTGTGATACTATAACCAAAACTTTTTGAGTTTCTCTTTCCATTAGCACTAGTTTCATGTTTGTAAGTTTATTTAAACGCAAGTTTCATATGTTCGAAACCCGAAAGAGCATTTGTGGGAACCCTGTATTGTATTGTACTATTTAACACATTCACTATGCAACAAACAGTTAAAGAATGGATGAGAAATATATGATAGTAAGGTAAGTAACAGAGTATTGAACTTTTATAGGAAAAAATCACTATGAGATTTAGTTTAAGATTAAATTAAAATACTTCAAACCTCACCTCATATCCAGTCTTCTAATTAGATTGCGGTTTCGAAGCCTTGGTGGCTTCATCTTCAGTACTTTCTCATCGACTGATGTTATATCGATCAGAAGAATTTTTACTTCTTCCCTCTGTTGGGCAGCAGATGGGAAGAACAGGTAAGGAAGAACAAATAGAAATGGGTGGATGGAGCAAGAAGATCTATGGAACTGAAAGGACTAAATATACAGTTGCATTAGATAAGGAACAATGGAGGAAGATGGTTAAATAGTGAATATTTTACCTACATTGAATTACATTAAAAACAAAACAAAATTACTTAAACAATTGAAAAAACTGAAGGAACTCACAATTTGGGAAAATATTTACATATGCAAGAATAAAAATATATCTATGAATTTTGAAATACCCGGTGAAAAGGAGAGGGGATTGATTTGGAAGTTCATCGGTCAGCCATCAGATGGCACGGAGGTCAGTCTGCAGGAGAGGAGGCCGTAGGACGTCAGTTGTGAATGTGATACAGCATTGAGAATGTCACAAATTCGAGTCTGCGAGGGAGTTAAGAAGTATGAGGTGAGTCAAAAACAACGAACATAAAATAAAATTTTAAAAAAATTCTTATTTAATTTAGAATTTCTTATTTAATTCTTAAATATATATATGGTGTGATATAATTTGTATAAATATACATGCCCCTTTGGAAGATAAATAGTATGTTAAGGACAGCTTTTATGAAGAAGTAGAACAATTATCTGACCAATGTCTGGTTTAGCACATGAAAATTCTCTGAGGAAATTATAATATAAAAGTAGGAAGGGAAGAACATTTTCAAGCCAAATGAAAGTTTACATAGAGAGAGCAAAATTAATGCATTTGGCTAGTAAATTTTGCAATCTCAAAAAATCTCATTGAATGAGTGGAAGAATAAATAGTTTCAATTTTTAAGAGGAACTTGAGAAAAAGACAATTAGGAAGACCTACTAGACTAAGATGGAAAGATAATATTTGGACGGATCTAAAGGAATCATATATTGGAGATATGAACTAGATTCAATTGACTGAGGATAGGAACCAATGGAGAGCCCAAAACCTTTAATTTAAATATTTTATAAAAGATTGTCCAAAATTTCCAGTATTTTTATTGCTGGATTTTAAATTTTATTACGAATACAGATTATCAGAAACACCAATTTGACAACTGTTTCACTTTAGGAGTAATTAGACAATGTTTATAAAAGGTTATTTTAAAACCATGAATATATTTGTTTTTGTTAAAAAATAAATATACATAAATTTAAAATATCCTGGAGGTGAATAGATAACTTGAAAAGTTATTTTTTTTTGGTAAACAATAATGATAACTCCAAAAAGAAACTCCAAGTGCGACAGGCCTTGAAGGCCCTGGGCCTACCAGCCGGCTGCTGGCCTCACGTCCACATGTGTTAATCACAGAGGTAGATGATCATAAGCCAGTGTAGGGGTGATATGTGGTTAGCATGTCGAGACCCCCAGCCGTTATAGCTGATCTTCTCAACCTGGAGTCGCTACTTATTGTAGCTACCCAAATGCCTCACGATGCTGGGTGGGCACTGGTCCCATACTGGCCGAAATTCCATGAGAAATATTTCTTCCCCCATGGGGACTCGAACCAGCACAAGTCCCATAGCTCTGCGCCAAGGACAAACAATAACAATAAAAACACACACAAAATTTTATATTAAAACACTGAGTATACTCGTTGCATCAAGTAGCTGTGAAACCAACAAAAGTAGAATTCTCGTGCTCTCTAGTGGCCACATTTGTAATGAATTAGTTACAACAAATTTATTTAGGGTTTAAGGGTAGTATCTATGAACGCATTAGACCGTAAAAGTCGTTCTCTGCTGAGAAAGTTGCATCCAAAGACATTTTTGCATACTCAAAAATCTGTTCATGCGATAATAATTGTCGAAATTCCTAAGCTACCTGGCGAGGTGACTTTGCAGAGAACGAATCGTGAACAACCCGATGGGAACCGATGTAGTTTGAAACCTTGCCGCGTACCTTGCTGCTTTATCCAAGATGTCGGACCTTGAACACTTTGATCATGTTTTCGATATACGTGGAGAAGAGGAATTTGAGAGTCTACCAAAGAATTCAACTGGAAGAACAGGAGAATTGGCGTAATATCGCATGATGCAGACGTCGTCGTATACGGTATTATTTGCAGGACGCAAGCGTAAATGCGTACTTCTAGCAGATGAAAATAATGGAAGTGGTTTTATCGCTGAGAATTCTGGGTAATTTCTTGCCAATATTATGAAAACGACGACTTTTATGCCTGACCAGTTAGTGGGTCGCTAATTTGATCTTTGCACTTGCTCACGGAAAGTCAGCTCACCGGTAATTGGAAGTAATTTGAATAGAGACTAATGTATTTGCATGCAGCCCTAAATTTATAAACAGGATATTGAGAAGATACATGAATATACTCGGGCTTTTAAATTTATGTGAAAATCAAAATCCCGAATATACTCAGGCTTTTAAGTAAAGGGGTTAATGAATGCAACACTGAATCCAAAATTTTTAATTCCACCGGGTATCATACCAAGACCTGCTAAACAGGAAGCAGGTATGTTACTATGTGAGCAAGTATGGTGAACTAGTTAATAAAAGTAAAAATACCTTGTAGAGAATAACAAGAACAGCCATGAGCCAGCAACGACGTGAATGAGGCTCTAGGAACCACAAGCTGTATGTTGGAGTCTGATACTCGGCGCTGGGACTCTGGTGAGGACAGGGACAGTACTGTAAGAGCATCACACATGTGGACAGAAGTACCCAGCCCATCAGATGATTCTGATCCAGCAGCTGTGGCAAGTTTGCCAGGAACACATTGAATACCGGTGACATCCTGTAAAAGTAACAAGATTTTGTATAAATTGTAAGTTACCTCGTATTGATGTTTTCATTATTAGTTTAACACTTCTCACTGAAGGATAAATTATATTTGAAGAGAAAAATTTTTGCCCAGACCGAGACTTGAACCCGGAACCTTAGGCTTTCTAGGCCAATGCTCTACCATCTGCGCTGTCGGGGCAAGTTCCAATCTAGACGCAATTTTTTCTCTTATATACACTGTAATTCCCAGCACCAAATGCTATGAAGCCTTTGCTTCTATCTTTGCAAATGGCAGCTTCTTAGTTAAGAAGACATTTATCAGGAACTTAACACTAACAGCACGTACGGCTTACTGCCCGTGCGACCCATATTTGTAAATAATATTGTAAATATCTTACTTTTTGTCTAATAAAGTCCTCCTACTACTACTACTACTAATACTTTATAAAGCCAGTAGAGCTTCAATTGATGTTTTTATTATTAATTTATAACTTTCCACTAAAGGAAAAATTATATTTGAAGAGAACAATTTTCGCCTAGACCAAGACTCGAACTCGGGACCTTAGGCTTTCTAGGCCAATGCTCTACCATCTGAGCTATCGGGGTGAGTTCCAATCTATATGCAAATTTTTCTCTTATATACGTTGTAATTCCTAGCACCAAATGCTATGAAGCCTTGGCCTAGAAAGCCTAAGGTCCCGGGTTCGAGTCTCGGTCTGGGCAAACATTTTTCTCTTCAAATATAAAAATATTACCTCACATTGTTACTTCCCACTGTAATTTTGATTAAAAAAGTAATGAGACGTCAAATATATGTGTCTACTACACACTTCATATGAATGGAAAGTCATAACAATACCAAAATAATTTTCAATTATTTTATTTTTTTTTTAGTACATTCAACTCACATGAAGATATTAACCTGGAATTTATATTGCAAGGTTAAATGAAATAAGATGGAAAGGATAAGGCAAAATTAACACATGTGGAAGTGAGGCCAGCAGACGGATTGTAGGCCAAGGGCCTTCTAGACCTGTTGCATTATAGGGTTTTAGAAGATGCCTATTTTTATAAAAAAAAGTAAAGTAAAGTGATCTCACTATAGGCCATAGGAGACCCTTAGGATAGTAGGAGGTTAAGGCTCCCACTTTTTTAGACAATCAGCACTTGATGTCAGCCGAGTTGTCAGCCCTGCGTGACGGCCGCCTTTACCCCTACAACAAGGGTCTGATACTCATTTCCGTTAGAGGTTAGTCGACCCCAGGGCCATGGTGCCACCAGAAGGCTTGGGTCAGTTTAAAAATCCTGACCTCACTGGAATTCGAACCCTCGACCTTCCGGTTTGTAGTGCACTATCTTAACCACTACACTATGGTGTTCCCCCGCCTATTTTTGTGATATCCCTAATTCCGATTTAAATTTAAATTTGTCATGGAAATTATTTTTTTAAAGTAGTTCCTGGGTTACTCCAGAATAAGCATAAGCTTTCTTCTTTCCATTTTATTGCTTCACCCTCCTTTTTAAAAACAAGACAAAGCGTCAAAAGCCATCATGACGTTGAAAGTGGTTGAAGAAGTAATTTTTCTCCCTCTTGTGACTTTCCATGAAGAAATGTTCTATATTTTGGGTGTTTATTTAGTAGTTATATAACATAATAAATAAATAAACTAATACAAACCAACAAAAATGAAAAAAAACTGATACAAATAAAAAGTCAGGAATATATCAAATTGAATGCATGGGTTGTGAAAAGATATATATAGGAAAAACAAAAAGAAACCTAAAAATCAGAACCAAAGAACACATAAGAAATATTAAAAATGGGGAAATTGAAAAATCTGCAGTTGCTGCTCATGTTTGGTCTGAAAAACATATTATAAATTCAAACACTAAATTATTAAAACAGTTAGAAAATACAAAAGAGCTGACTATTTGGGAAAAAATTTATATTCAGAAGAACAGAAACAGAGTTATGAATTTTGATATACCGATGGAGCGTGACCTTGTTTGGAGGTTCTTTGGCCAACCACAGGATGGAGCTGACATCGACATCCAGGTTGTGCAACATAATGCAACATAAATAAAACCAGTCTGGGAAAGCTGACGATAAAACAGGATTGTTTTGAAACATGTTCAAGAACAAATCAACATTAGTATTGAGGTAAGATGTTCAGACTAAAAATAATATAATTAGTTATATAACATTCTAATATTGTATTTTAATATCAACTGAACTAACTCGTAAAGATGGCTAAAGATAGGAACAACTGTTCCTGAAACCTCAGTCCTGTGCTGTGAAGAACACAGAGTCTATGAGGTAAGATGAATAATGACTCATTTTAATTTTATTAACAAGCTAATGAGTTTTCAAATTCCCAGGGAAAATGATGATTGTGAGGCTCACCTACCTAACATCAGTGGGAAAGAATGTGCAAAGCCTCCAATGGACATCTTAACACTAGATTGTTGACTGAAGATAAAAAAGGAACTTTCTTTGAAACGGGTCCCAAGAAAAATACTTTATATATAGTGAGGAGTAAAAATTCAATTCAGTTTATTTGATTAAATATCTCATAGAGGAATTCATATTAAATTTCTATTATGAAACATACATTTTGAATCTATGTTCCTTGTACATATTTTAAAAAATATGCATTTTTTCACACAATTGTTACATACCTTAGTCTCTGAGGTTGAACATGGAATCCTCTTTCATTCTGATTGTATCCCAGTAGCAAATACAAATGTCGCAGTACAATGCTCTGTGTTTTTGCCATTGACTTCTCATCACTTGGGAAAGCCTGAAATAAAATTATGCATTTGACCAATCAATAGACAAATATCAATAATGTTAAGAAGAAGGGGTTGCTGATCCCCCATCAGGCGCCTTCCCAGGTGGTGGATAGGGGAATGCCTCCTAAATATAGGTGGTACCAGGGAAATTAAATACCCGGGGTGAACCAAAATCAGCATAGCGTCTGTTCCAGATTGGACAGCTATAATGGGCAGGTAGAGCTCAGAGAAGGCAATCTACCTAAGGGAAGGCACCCTAAAAACAAAGCTGAAGCAAGTTGGGAGGCTGTAAGGTGGCAATCCCACCACCCAACTATATCTGCGCAGCCCTTGTAAGGCGGCCAGATGAATTTTATATTACTAAAAAGCGAAGGAGAAAGCCGGACGGAACCATAAAAAGACCTTCTTGTATAATCCCAGAGGAATAAGAGATGTTGGCCGACCACGTAGAAGATGGACTCCACTTTTAACTTCGCCAGAACAGGCTGCATAGCCTAAACCTTGTAGTAGAAGAAGAAGAATAATTAAATTAATATTTTTAATATCTCACCTCATATCCTTTAATCTTCTAGACTGCAATTTTTGAACTATATCTCCATCTTCAGTAGCCTCTTGTTGACCAGTGTTATGTCGTTTCTTGGTGGTTTTCTTCTTTTCAAGAAGAAAACCACCAAGAAACAACATAACAGTCGACAAGAGGCTACAAGAAGAAAACTGCCAGGAAGCGACATAACACCAGTCGACGAGAGGCTACTGAAGATGGAGATATAGCTCCGAAACTGCAGTCTAGAAGATAAAAGGATATGAGGTGAGTTATTAAAAATATTAATTTAATTCTTAATTTTTGCTGATGATGGAAGCCAGTTTTCGAAGACTTACAGTTCTTAAAAGTTAAAAAAAAAATTACTTTGTGAGGTTATTTTATCTGCCATAAATAAGTTGAACAGGGTCATGGCTTTATTTCACTTTCAGAGGAAGCCAATGTAGTTTGGGAAAAAATCAACATCCAAGGGAAGATAAATCATTTAATATAAGTAAAGTAAAGTAAAGTAATCCCACTACAGGCCTCAAGAGGCCCTTCGGGTAGTAGGAGGTTAAGGATCCCACTTTTTCTGGACAATCAGCACTTGATGTCAGCTGGGTTGTCAGCCCTGCGTGACGACCGCCTTTACCCCAGAACAAGCTACTGGTACTCATTTCTGTTAGAGGCTGAGTCGACCCCAGGGCCATAGTGCCGCCAGAAGGTTTGGGTCAGTTTAAAAATCCTGACCCCCACCGGGACTTGAACCCTCGACCTTCTGGCTTGTAGCGCAGTGCCTTAACCACTACACTACGGCATGCCCCCTAAATAATTTAATATTATATAATTAATGCCTCATAGCGTTACTTAATACTAAGTTTAAAAAATAAAATATTGAAATAAATATAAAAATTGGTTATATTAGTAGTTTCTAATGCATGACATTCCATCTTGGTGATGAAGAGAAAATTTAGCTAGAGGAGTGAATACAATACCTGATCAGATCTTGAGAGAAATTGCATTAAGAGAAAAACGAGCAAGTGCATTGTTTCTCGGTCTGCCTCTTCCAAGTCAATGATACGATGCAAGAAACCAACAAGGTTTCCATCATCAGGTGGACCTCCAGTGTTAAGTGAATGTATGTGACCATCTGTACACAAACCAACACATGATTACAGCTTTCATCTCTAAACTTGCCTGTCTTTTTAAAACAAATTCAATTTAAACAGATATGGCAATTTTTGCCTAGATCGTGAAGTGAAGAAGAAGAAAAATAAATTTTAGACACTGACAAGAAAGATTAAAGCCCAATATTTTAAACTGTCTTTGGCTTTCATGGCCAAATTGAATAAAATAAGAACAATATTCCAAGCAGTTAGAATATGTATTAAAATTAATGTTGGGAAGTAAACATTATGAGGTCAAATCATTAGTATTGAGTGGAAAACATATTTTTAATAACTCACCTCAAACAAATTCAAATTTATTTGATTTAAGACCATTGGTTTCAAATGAATCTTTCAATCATCAAATTAATTCGAAACCAATGTTTAAAAATCAAATAAATTTCAATGGTTGTAGAAAGTGATTTGTTATCAAGAATATGTTCTCACAATCAATATTAACAGTTAGCAAAATGTTTCATTTTCGATTGTGGTGACATTTCATACATAGTGGGGACTGGTATCTTCAAAGAATATGAGTCTTTTATTGATGATCTCGACGATTTGCGGACTGTCGCTCTTGTGGTCGTCGAGGCTTGTAGTTCCCAGACGTTTCGCCAGAGATTGCATCTGGCATCCTCAAGGATTGTTTTGAGACTGGCAATTCTGTCCGCTGTCTGTCCTATTTATACGTTCACCGCGATGTGTTCGTAAGTTGTATCTGCCTTCTGATTGGTCAGCGTTAGGGACTTCCATTGCTCCAATGAAATTGCTGTTTGATGTTCTAGTCGACTGTACGTTATATCTGCCTTCTGATTGGTCAGCGGTAGGGACTTCCATTGTTCCACTGAGATTGCTGTTTGATAGTCTAGTCGACTGTGCTTGTAGAGGTTTACATTTTGTGGTTTTTAGAACTGGTATCCATACTTTGTTGACTTTAATGATTCTTCTTTTCTGTTGAAACTGTTTTTATGTTTGAATATTTCGATGGCTTCTCGTTGTAGATGGGTAAAATAGTGTGTGCAGTTAGATAATATGTCTGTATTCTGGTATTGTACCCTGTGGCCATCAAGTAAAGAGTGTTCTACTACTGCTGACTTATCCATTTGTTTAAGACGACTGTATCTTCTCCTTAAGTCTTTACTTGATGGCCACAGGGTACAATACCAGAATACAGACATATTATCTAACTGCACACACTATTTTACCCGTCTACAATGAGAAGCCATCAAAATATTCAAACACAAAAACAGTTTCAACAGAAAAGAAGAATCATTAAAAGTCAACAAAGTATGGATACCGGTTCTAAAAACCGCAAAATGTAAACCTCTACAAGCACAGTCGACTAGACTATCAAACAGCAATCTCAGTGGAACAATGGAAGTCCCTACCGCTGACCAATCAGAAGGCAGATATAACGTACAGTCGACTAGACCATCAAACAGCAATTTCATTGGAGCAATGGAAGTCCCTAACGCTGACCAATCAGAAGGCAGATACAACTTACGAACACATCGCGGTGAACGTATAAATAGGACAGACAGCGGACAGAATTGCCAGTCTCAAGACAACCCTTGAGGATGCCAGATGCAGTCTCTGGCGAAACGTCGGGGAACTACAAGCCTCACGACCACGGCCTACAGCCCGAAAATCTTCAAGATCATCATAGCAACTCTGGCCGTGAATACAATATTGTTCTTATTTCACCAACATTTTAAGCTTCAATCCTCTCTTGTTATCTAAATTTGGATTTTTCTGTTTACATTGAATTTATTTTAAATATATAATAATTATGGCATTTCAACTGGCAATTTTTTTTAAATCATAGCCTGATAAATTTATTAAGTATAATAACTCTTGTCATATTATTATTTCTACATAGTATTAAATACATTACATTAATTATTAATTTTATTAAAACTAACTCACTGGCACTATCAAAGTCAAATGTTTATGACCATATCCTAAGCTATTGTTTTCCAATTATTTCCCTGTATAATTCATCCCCCTCAAATTGTGGTTAATGTTTTCACCCGTTTCACCCTCTGATTTTCCTACAAGAAATTTTGATACCCCTGTTTTATTCCCCATTCATGGAACATGTCCTATCCAGCACAGTCTATGAGACTTAACTGTTTTTATTAAATCTAGTTTCCCATAAAGATCATGTAGCTCACTGTTATTAAGGGTCGTATGCAAATACATTACTCTCTACTCAAATTACTTCCAATCACTGGTGAGCTGAGATCGAATTAACAGCCGCCTTAACCGGTCATGCATGAATGTTGACGTTTTCGTAATATTGGCAATGAATTACCCAGAATTCTCAGCGATTAAAACCACTTCCGTTTATTTCGTCTGCTATAGAGGAATGCATTTATGCTTGCATCCCGCAAATAATACCGTATACAAACACGTCTGCGACACGCAATATTACGCTGATTCTCCTGTTCTTCCAGTTGAATTCTTTGGTAGACTCTATCAAATTCCTCTTCTCCGCATATACCGAAAACATGATCGAAGTCTTCTAGGTCCGACATCTTGGATAAGTTTCAAACTACATCGGTTACCATCGGTTCCCTACGAGATTTTCACATAAGTTTATATCTTGAGCTACGATCTTAAGGTACCTTGTCAGGTAGCTTTACAATTATTACTGCGTGAATAGATTTCTGAGTAAGAAAAATGTGTTTGAATAAAACTTTATCAGCAGAGAACGCCTTTTACTGTCTAATGCGTTCAAACATTCGACCCTTAGTCTTCTCCATTCACCTATCTTTTTGTCTCTTGTAGATCCAAAATTTTTCCTAAGAACATTATTCTCAAATACTTGTTAATTTTTCTCTTTCCGTTAAAATAAAAGACCATGTTTCCCATCCATATAATATTAACTGGAAGAATTTTATATATTTTTTATATGTGTAGTTTTTTTAGTTCTTTTTATTATAAATTAATTAATTAATTTTTTAACAAAGGAATTTTTAAATACTTTGTTTAAATACACTTAAACTCCATTACTAACTATTTACTTTAGAACATGTTTTGGAAGTTCTTTCTCCTATCATCAGCAGACTCTGACTGGTCTTGAGAACACCAAGGAATGATGCATCAAACCACAGCCAGAGAGAGTTAAATATGTCACATCATTTTGTTCTCATGACCAGTCACAATTAGCTGTTGGTAGGAGAAAGATCTCCCAAACTTGTTATAAAATAAAATTATTGTAAATCAATAATCTATCTTTCCGCATCAATGTGATGTCACTCCAGTTACTCCAGCATTGACAATGAACAGTTGCTTATAGGATGCCTTGGAAAGAACATCTTCCCCTACATCATCCTTGGTTATTGAGGTACTTGTCTTATTTCTTGGCAAGATAATGTAGCTCTTTAATAAAATAATAATTGATCATTATCATCTTCTTCCAGGGATTAAGCCTGTTGGCTCGTTCCGGTTTCATGAAAGCTAGAATTGTTAAAATTGTTCAGGCTTTTAACTTTGGACTCATATGAAGCTATTAATCTGGCTCAGTGTAAACAGGGGGCTTAGGCTGTAACTGTTTACAACTGAGTAATACCTGGCAGGTGCGGGGGTGAACACTAATATATTAGTGACTAACCCTGTCAGGGACCCAGTCTCTCGGGGTATATCGAGAGCCCCTGCCCAGGGATATGGGCGAACACCTTAACGGCAAGAACAACAAGATGGAACAAGCTTTCAAATGTTGTAATTGGCGGAAGAGGCAACCCTCTCCTTAGGGTGAAATATAAGGACCCATCTCCGGGATAACAAGGAGAAAGCCCTCAATGGTCTGAGAAGAGCGGAAGAGGCAACCCTCCCACTAGGGCTGATATAATGGGAGGTTATGACGATGAACTTTAAGAAGGCAGTCCCTTCAATCGTCTCACCCTGCGAGGTGTCAGTAACACCTTCAGGGGACAATATACATTACTAAATGTTTACATGAAAGCAACAATAATTATTAGGCTAAATTCTTGTAATATATATTTTAAACTACTATTGGTTGTGATTTTTAACAAAGCCAATCTAACCCTCAATTATTCATTTAAAAATTATAATAATTAGTGCTACTGCTATCTGAATGATCAGTGCACACCACAGTTAACCACTCTCCTCTTGCAGGAAAAAACTATATTTATCAAAACATTATAGAACTAAAACCATTCCATTAATAGAGTTTAATCTTTTGCTTTATAGGTACTTTTATGTGCCACATGCCACCTGGACCTTATAGGATATGACATGTCGGGAGAGGGATTTTTAACTATGGATCACCTACATTCTTTATAAAACTAATACAAATTTCTGTAATAAATTAATTTTTCATCAAAGCAGATTAAACATTGTACAATACACAATTTTGTAACATCATGTTACAATACTGTACTTTACAAAATTTTCCTATATCATATTGTAATATGAAACAAATAAAAAATTACCCTTATCATAAATAATTATTATAGTTGTATTTAATGGGGATGTCTCACATCGTAACCAAGTGGTTAAGGCAAGGTGCCTTTGTGCAGAGTTATGGACTTGCACTGGTTTGGATCCCCATGGGGGAAGAAATTTTCTCATGGAATTTCGGCCAGTATGAGACCAGTGACTACCCATCTTCATGAGAAACTAGGTTGAGGAAACTAGCTATAACGGCTGGGGGACCCAAAATGCTGAACATATGTCATCTCTCATTGTCTGGATGATCATCTATCTCTGTGATTAACACATGTGAATGTGAGGCCAATTGCTGGCTGGTAGGCCAAAGACCTTCTAGGCCTGTTAGGCCATGGAGTTTGGGGATAATATTTAAAGTGAGTTATTTAATAGTGAATTACGATTATAAAATATATTGTGATGCATTGTTGGGCTGGCTTTTGAATTTTGCAGGCAGCGGCAAGAACTGGGTCTTGCCTTATATGGTAGGGAAAGATTCGTGAGCTGACAATTCACAAATCAGTGAGCCTGCGGAGAAATTTCCACATGTGTCTATACCTCAATTCTGGAAAAGTGTAATTCTCAAGTGAAGTGTCTTGATTGAGATTCCAGATTATTCCTATCCTCGCATATTTAAGGTTGTGCGAGGGTCAGACCAGTCAGTCGTGTCCAAAGTGTGAACGAGTAATTGTGACCGAAGAATGAAGACAAGAAGATGTTCTAAGTGAAACCATCAGTGAGTAATAAAATTAATTTGAATAGAGACTTTACTAGCAGCAAATTATTTCTGTGAGATTTTGTAAAATAAATAATGTGAATTTGGAAATTTTGTATAAGGATCTGCAAAATTGAATTAAAGAAATTTCATCTGAATTCAATGCAACTGCCATCCACCGTTATCACAATAATTATAGATTTAATAATCAATTGAGTTGGTGTTTACTTGATGAAAAATCCATACATATTAATTAAATAAAAATAAAACTTAGTTTTATTTGATTTTCATATTTATTAAGATATAATTGAGTGACAGCTGTTTCAGTGTTTGTTAAATTAAAAAATTTAAATAAATTATTGTTGTATTGTTGCTTAGATCAGTTGGAACACAATTCATAATTTGTTAACATGTCTGAAGAAGGTACAGTGTACCCAAACAGCTATCACTGAATTACATCTTAATAAATATGAAAATCAAATAAAACTAAGTTTTATTTTTATTTAATTAATAGTTATAGATTTATTTAATGGGGATAAAATTTAAAGTGAGTTACTAAAATGGTGAGTTACAATTATAAAATGTATAATAATATGACAAGATAAGAGAAGTAATGTATGCAGAAATTATGCAATCTACTCTACAACAGTACCTAATAACTTCCATGCTAGTGTGCCAGTATTAATAATACTACTAAATCTAATAACATAAGAAGTGTGCAGGAAAAGAAAAAAGCTAAGTCCATTTCTTTCAGAATTAGATTTCATCTCCTTGAAAATATATTATGTTTTCATAATACACAGTGATTCTAAAGTGATGGTCAAAAGTGAAAGGATGAGAAGTAAAAATGAAGGTAAGCACAGAAGTTCCTATAAACATGTATCTGGAAATTGACTAGTCAAAAGATAATATAATTTTTTCTGGTAGAGTCTTGTTGGATACCAACAAGGGAACTTCAACCATTGCATGCCGTAACCTACCTTGTAATTTCTCCCAGGGAAGCATTGTGATGCACCAAGGCCATGTACAAAAAATTACCTGCCTTTTTTTAACTACAAGGCACAGAAATCAAAGCCAGAATCCAACAATGGCAACCTGCGGTGCATAGCAGATGGACGTCCCTGCTTGACTTAGAGCAGAGTGGAATGAGGCGGGTGCGGCACATACTGCAGGTAGTGAGGTCTATCCAATCCATCAAATGGGAAAGTATAATTAAAATAACTGATAATGTTAAAAGTTAATAAATAACACGGGTCAACATGAATTTTGTCTCATGAGTACCAATAGTTCTATTTAATGCAGTTTTTTATCGTATTTTCAAATATGTATTCAGAATTTCTCCATCACCCACAGTTTTTTTTATTTCAATTTCAATTAATGGATTTAAATAATAATCTTTTAATAAACTTTTTTCGTCTATTGTAAAATAAAACCAAATGAGCTAACTCAAATGGTTTCAGCTATGGAAAAAAGATATCAAGGCAAATGGAATCCTAATATGCTGGCCAATTATTGTTGGACCATCAAGAGGGATGCTCCACAGGCGAAATATAGCAGAAAATCATCATTTCTTACTTTCTAGGTGAGTCCGAATGTTCGAATATTGTGTAGTTACAAATGTAGAAAATATTAAAGTGTTTGAAATTATAAATGCCTGTCTCTCAGAAACCTTGTGTGACGAAGAAAAACCGATATCATATTTGAATTCAGGAGAGAAAATACTATCACAATCACATGTTTTTCTTTCTGAGACAAAAAAAAAGTTTATTTTTTTTGTTGCTCAGTGTAATAGGAATTATATTACTTCCCTGTAGTTTAAATGAGAGATGTGGTACTGGATTTTATTGTGTTGTAGTTAAAAGTGGCAGATAATTTTTTGGACATGGCCTTGGTACTTCACAACACTTCTCCAGGAGAAATTTCAAGGTAGTTCTGAGATGCAATGGTTGACAGTTTCCCTATAAGTACTAATTTGAACAAAAGTCGTAATAATAATTTTCTTTACATAAATCATTTTCTTTTTAAGTTCATTAAATAGACTTAACTTATTCTTTGCCTGGATCCTCAAAATGTTTAAATGTGCACTAAATCTATATTCCAAGATGCTTCAAATTATTCTCAAATCCATACATAATGAAATGAGGGATGTGGGGGGAAAAAACTTGACAAACCACAAAATGTTTTTCTGAGATAATTGAGAATAAAGTTTTGTTTGTGTGTCATGAATCTGTTCAGATTTTTTTTCTTTCACAACTAGTCAGAAAGGTATTATATTTAAGAGAAAAATTATATACTCAGACTGGGATTTAAACCCAGGACCTCAGTCTGAGCCTATAATTTTTCACTTCAAATATAATTTATCAATCATTAAGATGCATGAAATGAATAATAAAAACAGAAAGATGTGTTTATTTTTCATTAAACAAACTAGAATATGTTTAAAAAACAATGAAGACGTCAATAATGCAGAAAAATAATTTTTGAGAAATATGTGGGTTGTCAAGTTTTTCACCCACACTTCTCAAATATTAAATGAATAATATTATCTATTAGCTTAAAATTTACTTACAATACAACAAGCTAATTCTTTAGATGAGCAACTATAAATAAAGATTCAGTAATTATAATTATACCATTACTTAATAACACAAATTTACTCGTCTACTGTTATTTCTGCTAAAATATAATTAATACAACTAATGATAAATATTTCTGCCTAAACTGGGATTTGAACCCAAGATCTCCAGCTTTACGCGCCGAGCACTAAACCTTTGTGCTACTTAGGCAATCCAGTAAGAGACAAAAATCCTTCTCTATTTGAAATTCCCATGTACCTCTATTAGTGAACTTCTATTCACATTACAACAGGATCGCATCTGTGGAATGCAGGCTTTCGCGGCCGTAATCATAATGTTAAAAAGATTCCAGGCTGTGTGGCCGTGGTCTATAACTGGTATTTCTTCCAGACATTTCTCTCTCGACTGCAGAGCATCTTCAGTGGCAAGTGCTTCTAGGTGATGTTACTCGCCACTGAAGATGCCCTCCGCTAGATAACATTAATTTGTTATCATGTCTGAAGAAGGTACAACGTATCAAAACAGCTGTAACTAATTTATATTTTAATTGTATTGTAATTGTAAGCCTGTTTTCCCTTTACAGAGATTTAGGCGCTCTCCCCCTACAGGGAAGAATTTGAACCATACTAATTTAGTTACACTTGTTTTCGTATAGAAGTCATTTTTTTTAGTGGTTCGTGGTCAGCGTTCTGCCTCATACTCTAGGAAACCAAGGTAGTATTAGGACGGGAAAATTCGGTAAATTTTGCTTAGAGGCCTTTTCATTCAGGCTTAAGGATTTTTTACGAGCCTGAAAATCTTCAGACTTGGGACCCACAGCTTGAAGTCCCTCCCAGAGGACTTGCTCCTTGGATTTTTCCGTCCTAAAAATCCATCAACCCCGGCCGGGTTTGAACCCGCGACCCTTGGGACCAGAGGCAAGGAGCATAACCACTAGTCCACCGCGGCCGACATTTAAATTAAATAGAAATAAATAAATAAATTGGATAAGTAGTTTTTGAGAAAATTGTACCAAGACAATACTTTTAAGAAGTTGGATTTTTATTTTCATTCTTTCGTATTTTAAATTACTCATGAAGAAATATGTCTAAAAAGTTAACCAGTGAGCCATTATGTACAGGAAGACTTGTTTAATTAGTGGCATAATTTTCATGCACATAAGAATAAGCTGAAAAAATGATTTTTGTATGTTGCATATTTTTAAACCAAATTGCAAGGAAATTAGTACCGGGTGCCCTTAATCGTGAAATGACAATAAATAAATGCAAGACCACAAGAGATTATAAAAGCAAACAATTAACAAGGCTTCTTGATAGCACAAAACAATAACAAAATATATGAAACAGCAATTATAAAAATAAAAAATACATAAAGAAAACTAGCAATAAAATTTCATAGCGTATATCAAAGTTAATTAAGTGAGAGGGATTTTCCATATAATTTTTCTTGCCACTTGTCTATTTTACAACTTACAGCCATGTGCCATAACTCCAGCTTCCTTTACACTAGATTCTGCAGTAACACAAAAGGAAATTCGGGAAAAGGGTTTAACAAGTTGGTGAGCTTAGGGATTTGAACCTAAGACCTCCCAAATAAAAATCTAAAATGCTACCATCTGATCCAACTTGTTCAGTAAACTCAATTTTACAAAATTTATTTGAAAGTTTTTACAATTCACTGATGAAATAAAATACAGGGCTATTCAAAAAGAAGGAACAGACTTCAAACATTTATTTCTTCCAAACTACAAAAAAATAGAAACACAATTCCAATATTCCTGGAAAGAGAAAAGTTCAAGTTTCACTATTTTATGCATTCAATACGAGCACCATGTGTTACACGACAAATATCAAAACGGTGGCTCATTTATTGTCACACAAGATTCAGCTGGTCTCTAGTTACTGAATTCACAGCTTCAACAATTCAATGTCGCAGATTTTCAAAAGTATCAGGCATAGGGGGGATAAAAACATGGTCTTGAACGTAAAACCCACAGATAAAAATCACACGGGGTTAGGTCTGGTGACCTGGGAGGCCACCGGCGACAAAATTGATCTTCTGCTCCTCCTCTTCCAATCCAACATCCTGGAATGGTGTTATTCAGGTAATGTTGGATGTGGTTAGAGAAATGTGACTGTGATCGGAACTTCAAACTTTTATCTTTCCAGGAACATTGGAATAGTGATTCTGTTTATTGTAGTTTGGAAGAAATAAATGTTTGAAGTCTGTTCCTTCTTTCTGAATAGCCCTGTATTTATGCAGAATTCTGAAAAATATAGTTAACTGAACAGCTCCTTGACAAAGAATATAATCATCAGTTTCTGCAAAGACGATTTTAATGTTTAAATGAATGCAATATTCTTCGTATTAACAATTCTTATTGACAAAGAATATAACCATCAGTTTCTGCAAAGACGATTTTAATTATATTATTTTTGGTCTGGACATCTTACCTCAATATTAATGTTTGATATGTAACAAATAAATTTCAATATCCAGATTACTGATTATTTCAAAGTGTTTAATATTGAGGTAAGATGTCCAGACCAAAAATAATATAATTAAAATAACCTCAAAATATAACTTCCTAAAATTAAGTATTAATTACGATTTTAATGTTTAAATGAATGCAATATTCTTCTTATTATAGTAAACTTCCCCAATTTGTGCATTAAGAAGTTGGAATGCTGCATTAAAAGAAGTATGTGACATCATTTACCACTAGATTGGGCTTGGCTATAAGAGTGTGTTTCATTTAAAATGAATATCACACAATATAGTTGATTACATTTTGATGTTATATTTAGTTTTACATTTTCCAGCTCTGGATAAATTTATTATTTTGAAAAGAAAAAATAATGTCTGAACCAGGAATCAAACCCCAGATCTCAGACTCTTTATGTCGGTGTGCAGTCCAATACACCATTTGAGACATGATACAAATATAAACAGTTCTTTCCACATATACTATTCTCTTACATCTGAAGGCAGTTAGCCACAGTTATTAACAAGTCATCAGACTACTTCTATTCAAAGTATTTTTAATGAGAATTATAATTACTTTTTTGCGCGATAGTGCGTTTTGTTGTACTTACAGCAATGGTGAGCATGAATGAAAGTTCAACTTCCTACATTTTGTGGTTGCCAACCTAAATAACTATACTGTAATAAAATAAATATACTGTAATATTACATATTACAAACACGCATGTGGGAAGTAAAACCACTGCCCTCTATGTATACTACATACAATGTATATACAAAAAATATTCATAAGGTAGTGTTAATTGTTAATATACATTATGCGAAACAAATCACTGCATTTTAAATGAACTGAACTTTATTTGAAAAAATATAAAACAATAAATATGTATTTGCCACCATTTTATAACTAACTGGTCTCTAGGCCTCCTGTTGTTTCAAGTAATAAACACTGCCCACACTGTTAACGTTAGTCAATTCTTTATAATTAATACAAATATTTCCAACAAAGATGTTATTATTTTACTATTATTTATTATTTTGAAAACACCATCCCACAAAAAATAATGTACAATGCACATTTGTGAAGTGTTTTACAGAATCTCAGAAATTAAAAACCGAGCAATTATGTGGTAAAGCTTAATATTTTGATGTTATATAATCCTTGTTAAAAATACTTTGAACAGAAATCGCCTGTTGGTGATGTTAATAGCTCAGACTATCTGCCTTCGGACATAAGAGAATTGTATATATGGAAAGAACTGTTAATGTTTGTATTGTGTCTCGAATAGTGTCATGGACTGCACGCATGACATACAAAATCAGAGGTCTGGGGTTTGTTTCCTGGTTCAGACATTAATTTTTCTTTTAAAAAAATAGTTGATTACATACTTATTCAAGGGAAGTCTTGAATTGAGTTGCTCTGTGGAAAAGAGGCACATGCCACAAATCTGCCGTTTGTAAGTTTTTGTTATAGTTAAGTAGCTCTTGCTATCTTGCATCAATTCCAAAAACTATTTGCATGTTGGCATGTGTATATTCTTTAACAAGGAGCATAATAAAACTTCAAGATTCTGAATGATAGAAATAGCTAATGGAAAAAAGGCACATGCCACATTCTTTCTCTTTTATATCAAATGGTTACAGTCAATGTTCCTGATAGGTTGGCAGATATGAAACTAACCAACCAGAATGTAGTTCCACTACCCTCTGGATCTTTAATATTATAGATCCAAAGGGCAGTGGTAGTTCTCAAATTACCTACAACATTTCTAAGATGTTGACATAGATGTTGACGTTTAATGCGGTTTCTGAAGAAAAAAGACAAGTTAATAGTAAAAGAAGTAAGTGGAAGGATAATGAAAGAAAAGTCTCAGAAATAGTGTATAACAATAAGAAGATTGTGCCAGTAAAGGAGTTTGTAAATAGTGAACTCCTTGTTGCAAACTAATATCATGTGATTTCGCTCCACTAATGATTAGTGAAGATAAGAGAGGTTATGCAAAGAAGAGAAAAGATGCAAACATAAGTCAAAGGAAGGTTTCATTCAGATACCATTTTTGCGTAACTAATAGTAGTGAACTTGAAGTCTGTAGAAATGCATTTCTAGCAGCGGAATATCAATAAAATGTTTAAAAACTGTTCGGAAAAGTGAAGAATGTGTTAGGAAAGTTTCTGATGATGAAGAAGAGGGTCAATCAACATCAGAAATTTGTGTCCATGCACCCACTGAAGATAGAAGAGGCATTATGTGGGGCATATGCCACTACTTAATTTGCAAAAAATTACCTGTCCTATTACTTAAAATACACTTAATACTAGGAATATTTCAACTAATATTTAATAAGATATTCAATTCATCATCAAATTCAAGATCCTGGTTAAAAAATTAAAACATAGTGTCCATATTCCACAAATAAAGAACTTTCAGAAATTCCTTGTTTCTGTAAAAGTGTTTCCTTGTAGCATGTGCCTCTATTCCACTGGGCAACTCAATTATTGAAACGAAGGGTTCGACTGTAAAACATGGTAACTGATATATTCTTGGAAATTGTGGTATAGCATGTAACGTGATATGTGATCTCCTGAAGCATTTGATGCACGTAGTTTTATTTACAATCTATTGACCATCTGCCATCTATTGATGGATGTAAAAACTATGGGCATCAAATGCTTCAGAAGGTCACATATCACAGTTTACATGCTACAACTCAATTTTCAAGAATTTGTCAGTTACCATGTTTTACAGCCGAGCCCTTCAAATATAATGCTTTAGTATTAATTAAGAAACATTTCAAAGTTAAAATTGGGAAACACATTATGAGGTTCTTAATTAATAAATTAATGAGTCATTTTAACATCTTACCTCATATTTCATGTTTTTCAAACACGGTAACTATAGTTTTCAAATGATGAACGTGACCTCATCTCGAAGTTCATCAAATCAACACCAGATGGCAACGATATCTCGAAGTTCGTCAAATCAACACCAGATGGCAACGTTATAGAGGGAGATTCCAACGAATATCCGGTAGTCATAATGGCGGTTGAAAATGAATGACAAGATCATTTGAAAACTATAGTTACCGTGTTTGAAAAACATGAAATATGAGGTAAGATGTTAAAATGACTCATTAATTTATTAAGAAACATTTTTTTATGTAGCTACTTTAAATATGTGAATAATGATGTTAGATTGGAATTCACCTTAAATTATTCACCAAACTTTCACTCTTGTTTATTTTTAATTTGCATGTTGGAGTAGGAAAATGATGATCATCATGCATGCAGATGATAAAGCGCCATGCAGTGCAGCCAAGCGCTGGACATTACCGTATTACATGACGACGTGTTGTTTACTACATCTACCAACTACACGCTACCTGGCACACTATTGGGGGGAATTGAGCCTAGGAACTGACCAAGTCCAAATCGCGAGCTTTTCCTCTTGAGGATTGGTGCAGAGTACTGTCGATTGTATACTTTCTCCTTCTCTGCAAACCAATCAACATATATACAGGGTGCACAGGTGCTGTCATCTAGGTTAGACATGGCCAAACTAATACCCAGCCAATACAATTTACATAATGCCCACACATTAATAGTCTTACCATTTCTATGAGTAATTCTGATTACAGCAATTGATTCATAGCCATAATTGAACCTTGAGGTTCATAGTCCCATCTACATAAGCTCACCATACATTCCTATTCTGAGCTACTATTTTTCAATCATTTCCTGTATTATTCACCTCCCTCAAATCATGATCAATATTATTTACCCATTAATAGTGAGTGGAGAACATATTTTTAACGACTCACCTCATATAATTTCAAATTTCTTTCTTTGATACCAGCAGTTTCAGACAATATCTTGTCCCTCTTCAGTCATGGTAAGATATTGTCTGAAACTGCCGGTATCAAAGAAATTTGAAATTATATGAGGTGAGTCGTTAAAAATATGTTCTCCACTCACTATTAATGATATAACCTCATAATGTTTTACTTCCCAATATTAATTTATATATTATTTACCCATCCTATTCTTGTTTTTCTAACATGTCCTGCCCATTATAGTCTCTGAGATTTGACTGCTCTTATTACATGTGGTTTCCCTTCAGATCATGGAGTTCAACTGTTATACAGTTTCCTCTATTCACCTGACTATCAATCTCTCTTTGATATACGTAGGTAAAAAAAGAGAAACTTAACGTTAGAATGCAAGAACACATTAGAAATGTAAAAAATGGAGAAGTAGAAAAATCTGCAGTGGCTGCTCACATTTGGTCGAAAAAGCATAAAATTTATGTAAACACAAAATTGTTAAAGCAGTTGGATAATACAAAATATTTCACCGTTTGGGAGAAGATCTACATATAGAAGAAGAAAAACAAGATTATGAATTTTGAAAATCCTGGGGAAAGAGATATGATTTACAAGTTTTTGGTTGGTCAGCCAAAAGATGGAGTGGGAGCCGACATCCAGGGCCGACAATGTAATATTCAACTGCCGACGATGGACTGAAATATTACAAATAGAACACAAGTTATGAGGTAAGATGACTGAGGAATCACTTTATTTGTTTATTTATTTATTCAGATTCCTAGAAAATTTAACACAATTCACTCATACTTTTGATTCTGCGCCATAGCCGGGTGGTTAAGGCAAGAAGCCTTGGTGCAATCCCCATGGAGGAAGAAATTTTTTCATGGAATTTCGGCCGGTATGGGACTGGTGCCCACCCAGCATCATGAGGCATTTGGGTTGCTAGAATAAGTAGCGACTCCAGGTTGAGAATACCAGCTATAATGGCTGGGAGACCTGACATGCTGATTAAATGTCACCCCTAAACTGGCTCTGTGATTAACACATGTGGATGTGAGGCCAGCAGCCGAATGGTAGGCCAAGGGCCTTCTAGGCCTGTTGTGCTTGGGGGAGGGGGAAAAACCCATACTTTTGAGAATATTCTTCCTGAAATGCTGAAATAAAACTAATTCAAAATTTAAGTAATAGAACTGGTACTGTTTTGCAAAAAATGAATTTTCTCTCTATGAAATTAATAAAAATTAATGTGAAAAAAGATTCCCTCTACATATAACCCTCTCAATGATATGATGGAGTGAGTTAATAGGATACTTATACAAGGTTATATGGTAGACTGAATAATTATTAAAACTATATAGAGAGTGTTCATAAAATGCAGGGCAAATTATAAAGTTGAATTTGTTATATGTACGGAAGACAAGATTTTATTAAATGGGTCTGTAAATGTGTTTTGATGTTATATTTAGTTTAACATGTTCCACTCCTGGATAAATTTACTTTTTTTAAAAGAATAAATTAACTTAATATTGGGAAGTAAACATTATGAGGTTATATCATTAATAGTGAGTGGAGAACATATTTTAATCGACTCACCTCATACATTTTCAAACTTCTTTGATACCGACGGTTTCAGACAATATCATGTCCATCTTCAGTCATGGCTTCCACTGATGAAATTCCATTATTGTTGATTTCTTTAGTGACATCACCTCTTGTGCTGCCATCTTTTGTTGGGATTATAAACTTTGTAATTAAATTTTTATCCACCGGTTTATCAAAATTCATAGATCGATATTTATTCTTCTGAATGAATATCATTTCCCAAATTGTCAATTCCAACGGTTTATCCAATTGTTTCAAACGTTTCGCTTCTTTTTCAATTTTATGATGTTCTAGTAAACTATGTGCAGCAATTGCTGGTTTTCCAATTTCACAATTTTTAACATTTCTAAAATGTTCTTTAGTGCGTGTTTCCAAATTCCTTTTTGTTTTTCCTACGTATACTTTGCTAAAATCATTACAATTAATTTGATAAATTCCAGATTTCTTACTGTCTAGGATGTTGATTTTTTTATTGGCCAAAGAAGTACTGAAGATGAGACCATTATGGTCTCAAAATTGCGATCTAATTAGAAGATTTATATGAGGAGAGGTAAGAATCATTTAATTTTACCATAAATTAAACCTCATGGTGATTAATTCCTATAAAAGTTAAATAAAAACAGTAATTTCTATTTTAAAAAATGTTTGGCCATATCTCTACACTAGTCTAACAATATAAATATGGTTGTGCCATGTAACATTAAATATATGTGGGTAAACAGAAAGTGCACAGAGAACACGAAACATCTAAAGGCCTGGCTGTCATCACTGTAGGCAAGAAAAAACAGACCTGAAATCTTTGTTATATCTAAACCACATACCGTACCTTGTACCATCTTGGTCTTGAGGAAATGTTGTGGACATGGATCACAATTTTCTGACTAGTTAAAAGGAAGAGGAGGGCAATTAATTTTAACAGGTGCATACCTCGAGGTGTTTTGTGCTCTATGTAACAAAGTGCTTGATTTCTCCATATGTGTGACAAAACATTTTATTATAAAACATAAATATAGATTATAGAAAATTCATAATTTTAATAAATTAATTTTTATTTCTATAACTAGTGTTTTCCAGTTATGTCTGGTTTGATTCTGGCTAAAAGAAGTAACTGATAGGAGCAATAGTGCCAAATGTATTGAATTAAAATTTGATGGAACAAAACTCTACTGACAAACTCTCACATGTTGTTCAGAGATGTTGGGTGAGTGTTTTGATATAAGAAATCCATAGTGTCTGGTGACATATTTTAGATTAAAGTGTTGATATATTAATGTCTTTTAGACCATAGGATGGGTTCCGATAGATTACAAAGAGAAATAAAAGATCATCTGAAGTGTGGTAGATGATTACTTGATTAATTTTAACTGTTTACATGTCACAGATGAAAATCTCTGTTTGGAGATTTAAATCACCATCTATGAATGTGAATAGTTTTGCAGGTAGTTTAAGTATAGCATCTGGCACATAATCGATAGATGCATCAGCACTGATCTAATTGGCGCATGGCATCTAAAATAAATCTGTTTTGCAATCTATCACCTGAACTGATGATGTAGTATTATTAAGCAACAGCAAGAAGATATTAAGAGTCAACAAGCACACTCTATTGAGTAACACTAGGAAATTGGGACTTGAAGTAAATATTAATAAAACTAATATATGGTTAATCATAAACAGATAGATGATGCATTAAAATTATTGAACATTCAAAGTCAAACTATAAAGTTCTCTATGAAAAAGGAAATCAATGGAGAAATACCATTTTTAGATCTCAACTTAAAAAGGAATGAAGAAAATAAGATGGAATTTGGAATTTACAGAAAGAAGACACATATAGATAACTACATAAAAGCTTCAGGTTTCAATCACATAGCTCACAAAGAAGCAGTTTTCAATAGTTTGACACATAGATTAGTGAACATAGCAATGAACAAAGAAAATTATGAAAAAGAAAAAGAACACATAATCAATGTAGCCACGAAAAATGGTTTTGCAGTAAAAATGATACTCAAGAAAATAAACAAGTTCAAAAGACAAAAATTTATTAATCAAAGCACTCTTCTAAAAGTAAAAGAAGAAAATATAAAATTCAGAAAATTCACATATCCATTAAAACACAAGTTTCAAAATTTTTTTAAAGATTTCAACATAAGGTTAGCACCCAAAAATGACTACAGCATCAGTAGACTGATTAGACCTAATAAGAATGAGAAAATTAAAGAAGCAAACAAATCAGGGATTTATCAAATTAAATGTGAAGAATGTGAGAAATTCTACATAGGAAAAACTAAGAGAAATTTGAAAACTAGAGTGAAAGAACATCTCAGGAATGTCAAGAAAGGAGAAGTAGAAAAATCTGCAGTGGCTGCCCATGCATGGTCTGAAAAAATCTTATCGAGAAAGAAGCTAAATTATTAAAACAAATAGAAAAACCAAAAGAACTTACTGTTTGGGAAAAGATCTACATTCAAAAGAGTGAAAGGAAGAAGTTGATGAACTTTGAAATTCCTGGTTTCGAGGTTTTTCAGTCAGCCAATGGAAGGAGCGAAGGACAGCTCTTCAAGACGACAGAACAACGGTCATGATGATACTGAGGATGGAACAGAAACTATGTTCCGAAACTAGTTTATAGTCAAATAAGAAGAACAATATGAGGTGAGTGATAAAAATTCTACCTTAATAAATAATATATGGTCACTCATACAAAAATATTATATAATGGAAATGGGATAGTTAATGACAAATGAGGAAAATTTTGAAGAAGTTACTGAATTCAATTACTTAGAAACATTAATTACAAACAGGAATGAGGCATGGAAAGAAATTAAACATAAGCTCAATTCTGGAAATACATGTTATTAAGCATTCCAGGAATTCTTGTCATCCCAACTTCTCTCAAAAAATCATTAAACTGAAAATATATACAACTGTTATTCTCCAAGTTATATTATATGGACTCTTATTTTAAGGGAGGAGAAAAGATTACGAGTATTTGAGAATAAAGTTTTTAGAAAAATCTTAGGAAGAAAGACAGATAAACAGACATGTGAATGGAGAAGACTATAATATAACCATAAGCTACATGATCTTTATAGCAAACCAGATGTAATAAGTAGAATTAAGTCTCATACACTGCAATGGGCAGGACATATGGCATGAATGGGGAATGAAAGAGGGAAATTGCCCAGTAGGCATGCTAAGAATGAGGTGGGAGAATAACCATTAACCAATAACCATTGACCATAATTTGAGGGAAGTAGATTATACAGGTAATAATTTGAAAATATTACTCAGGATATGGATGTATGGAGAGCTTACCTATGAGTTCAATAATGCCAGTGAGTTAGTTAGTTATTTAGTCAAGAATGATTGGTTTAAATTAACATGGGGTGTAGATTTGATTGGAAAGTATTCAATATCAAACTCATAAAAAAATAAGACTTGTGATAAAAGGATATGCTACAAATTAAACAGCACATCACTATGTAACAAATCAACAGAGTCCATCCTTGCATCAAAAGACTCAGCTAACATCCCTGAACAACCTGTGAAAGTATATTGGTAGAGTTCTGTTCCATTCTGTACAAGAAAATTCACATATAATCAAACTGAATCTAAAATAATACACTTTACCTTACAAAATCACCTGGACATGTTTCAGAAACCTTCCCCATTCTCAATTAGATTCCAAATATCTTACAGTTACACCCTTAAGAAAAGAAGAAGAAGAAGATATGGCTTTAACTTTAACATTAGGAGGTACAGGGTGCAGACAAAATAATGGAAACATCTTCTAAGGGTCATATGCAAATACATTAGTCTCTTATTAAGTTATGTAGATAGGAAATAACACTATGAGGTTTTTTAATATTGTTTATTTTTTATTATTTCACTCACCTCATACTTCATATACCTCGGTAGCTCAGTTGGTAGAGCACTTGGCCCGGAAAGCCAAGGGTCCCGGGTTCGAGTCCCGGTCTAGGCGAAAATTTTTCTCTTCAAATTTAATTTATCTTTCATTGAGAAATGTTAAATTAATAATAAAAACTTCATTGAGAAATGTTAAATTAATAATAAAAGCAACATTAGTCTCTATTAAGGTAGAATAATAGTAGAATTAGTCTCTACTCAAATTACTTCCAATCACTGGTGAGCTGACTCACCGTGAGCAATTGCTGAGATCGAATTAATGGCCAACTTACCGGTCATGCATGAAAGTTGACATTTTCGTAATATTGGCAACGAATTACCCAGAATTCTCAGCAATAAAACCACTTCCGTTATTTTTGTCTGCTATAGAGGAATGCATTTATGCTTGCGTCCTGCAAATAATACCATATACAACAACGTCTGCGTCGTGCAATATTATGCCGATTCTCCTGTTCTTCCAGTTGAAATCTTTGGTAGACTCTATCAAATTCCTCTTCTCCACATATACCGAAAACATGATCGAAGTCTTAAAGCTCCGACATCTTGAATAAAGCTGCAAAGTTTTCAAACTACATCGGTTCCATTCGGGATTTTCACGATAAGTTTCTATCTTGAGCTATGATCTTAAGGTACCTCGTCAGGTAGCTTACAATTATTATCGCATGAATAGATTTCTGAGTAAGCAAAATGTATTTGGATAAAACTTTCTCAGCAGAGAACGCCTTTTACTGTCTAATGCGTTCAAACATTCGACCCTAAATCTTTATTAATATAGTGTAGGACCACCATTATTCTTTCAAACAGCTGTAATTCTTCTGGAATTGATTCACATAGCTTATGAATATATTCTATGGGAATCTTGTACCATTCTTCATGGAGAATTTATTCTAGCTCATTAAGAGAGAAAGGAGGTGAAAATCTTGTTCTTACTCCAGTTTCCAATTCAGATCACATCATTTCAATAATATTCTGATCTGGAGATTGACATCTGAGTTCTCCTTCATGCTTATCTTTAATGTAATCAGTAGTGTGAGTAGGGGCATTGTCATCTTGAAATATAGCATTACCTGAGGGGAACAATGCGATCCCCTAGAATGCCCTTAACACATTAGCATTCACTGTGACAACAGGACCTACAGAATACCAGGATATTGTTATCCAAACCATTACTGATCCTCCATCAGATTTAACTGTAGGCACTAAGTAGTCTGAGTTGTAACCTTGTTTGGTGTTCTCCAGATAAATATGAACAAGTAGTCTGAGTTGTAACCTTTGTTTGGTGTTCTCCAGATAAATATCAACTTGTGTTCATAACATCAATCTTGGACAATTTATCTATTCATTTTTTTTTGTATTTGTTATTGTTGTTTTCAAATGGCTAGAGCTTGGTTTACACCAATAGTCCTCTTGCTTCCCAATGAAGGCCTGCAATGTCTTTCCTGTTGTTTTTCTCGGGGTCTAGTTGCCTGCAGTATAGCAAGTGTTCCTTATTTAGGAGAACATTTTCTCCACACAAGGAGCATCCCATAGTTCTATTTTCTGTCCAGCCTAAGAAAGACACTTCAGAAAAATAAATGGGTGGGTAATCCACGAAGCACATGACTGCTGCAGTTACTGCGATTCGTTCATGACCAAAGTACAGTTTAGCAGAAGCGAAAAAATAGATCATGTACTCGATTAATACAATTGCATATTTAAAGCTATATATATGTTAACTATAGTTGATCAGATACCTACATACTTCTTCGAAGGTCGGATATTAACTGAACGATTCTTGAAAAGTAGTTGAATGTAAGTTACAAATATGGTGGCTGTTGGGTAGTTTATGTTAACTTAAACTCAGCTATTTTAATTTAAATGTTTGATTTGAATTAATTTCTTTAATATTGACAATTATAATTTAATTAATTTTCGACATAACATTGTAAATGTTAATACAACCTGCAACATTAAAATTTAAAATGATTGTTTGTGTATTCATTTATTGGCTTGTAACAAACAGCTGACAGAGTTCGTCTGCACTCTTACACGTGCTACGTAGAGTAATACATCCAGAAGTTAAATGTCAGAGTGTGCTTCTTACGTTGGACAGAGAATAGGGACAATCCCCATTCTATGAAGGTGATCATCCAGACAGTCATGGTTCTTTCTAATCTCAAGAGACCTACTGGAGTTCTTCTAGGGAGGTGTTTTATTCTTTCGGCATATTTCACTATGTCTTCATATTCCTTATTTGAATATTTTATTTATATTTTCTAATTCAATGTATTTTCCTTAAGATTTTGTATTGGATGTAATACATTCTTGCATTGAAGCAATTATGACCAAACAGATCGTAAAATTTTGATGTGATATTTTAAATTTAACACTTTCCATTACTGGACATTATTATTTTGATATGAAAAATTAACACTTGAACTGGGACTTGAACCTAGTAGCAGTATGATAGCATACTCGTACGGAGAATGAGAGGTCCAGGGATCAAGTCCCAGTTTAAGCATTAATTTTTCTTTTTGAAAAGATCGTAACATGTGTAATGACATCACAATTATGTAAAATTCTGCATCATTCCTTATTCAATTATGTTGGGTATTCTGTATTATTTATGGAGAGATATCTTTCTATTGGTCTGTCTTTCTTCTGTTAGTAAATTGTGATTGGCATTATTACTTTTAATCTAGTCAAAAATATGGTTCAGTATAACCAATTTTATAATTTATTTTATAAATCCTTCTAGAAAGTTCTAATTATACCTGTGCGTGCATCTGTTTTACCGCACTGACATGGCTTCACTAGTAACCTGACCAGTATGGAGAGTGGTCATGTCGGAGGCTCCTCATCTGCCATTGTTGGTGTATTTTTGCTTTAACATTCAAATTTACAAAATTAACGGTGCAACAATATAATTAAATATGTGAAAGAATATAATTGACCTCAGTGTAAGTACAGTGCTTGAATTTACATGTTTATTTGAAAAAATAGTTATTCTATGAAAAATATTTTATTATGCCATGGATGATTACAGACTTCTTCATAATATAAATATAAATATATATATATATATATATATATATATATATCCTTTCTACAAAAATTCCAGAAATACCTTCTTTGGTGGTCCTCTGTCTTTATTCTATTACCTGCACAGAACTCTGCAGAAGATCCACCAAATATTTTCACCTTAATGTATTCCTGTTATTAATTATTTACTAATTGTTGATCTGCCACAAATTATAATTTGTGTAGCTCTCTTCTCACTGTTATGGTAGAAATGTGTATTTAAATGTATTTTTTGTATTGTAAGCCCATGTTTTCCCTTTACAGAGATTTAGGCGCTCTCCCCCTACAGGGAAGAATTTGAACCATACTAATTTAGTTACACTTGTTTTCGTATAGATGTTATTTTTGAGTGGTCCATGGTCAGCGTTCTTGCCTCATACTGACATCTAGGAAACCAAGGTAGTACTAGGACGGGAAAATTCAGTAAATTTTGCTTAGAGGCCTTTTCATTCAGGCTTAAGGATATTTTACGAGCCTGAAAATCTTCAGACTTGGGACCTACGGCTTAAAGTCCCTCCCAGAGGACTTGTTCCTTGGATTTTTCCATCCTAAAAAATCCAACGACCCCGGCCGAGTTTGAACTCGCGACCCTCGGGACCAGAGGCAAGGAGCATAACCACTAGTCCACCGCGGCCGATGTATTTAAATGTGCAGTCACTTTATCAGCAGTAGTTTTATTATTTTGTGACACAGATCCTCTTCAGAACTCTTCTGTTTCTTTAGTTTAGTTTTTGTTTGCAGATATTGTTCTTTTATTTTTCAAAAGATGTTCTACATTTAGACAAGTATAAAGGCTTAACTTACAAACTAAGTTCCTTGAAAAATCCTAACAATTTGTCAGTTTCAGTCACTCTAGCTTCATCTAACTGGGCACCAATAATTTGTTCTCTCTGAAAGTCATTCAGATCAGACTCATAAGCCTAGTTCCAGATTTACAACTATTGGAGAAGAATTGATTGTACGTTAAGTACAGTACTAGGTTCAGAGTAAACATCTCAAAGAAAAGAATCCATTTCAGACAGCATCTTTAGGTTAACCAAGGTCATGAAAACAAATGTACCAAAAAAGATGATGTTTCCATTATGTTTTCTAGTCCTGTAATTTTTAACATTGTATACAAGATATGCAGGGAACAGTTAAAACAAAAACCAGTTTTATTATGCAGGAGTGTATTATTCATTGAATTTTAATTTTGGCTCCTTCTCAATATATAAAACTATTTTTTTGTTTAAAATAAATTAATTTTAAAATATATTTATTTTAGAAAGAAAAATTACGTTCCAACCGGGAGTTGAACTCCAGACCACTGACTTTGTATGTCAGTGTGGTAACCGTTACACCATTCAAACTTCCGATAGGAATGTCAAATTTCTTTCTACTTATATAATTAATTCTAATTTATTCAAAATGCAATTTTTGAAAATTAATTTTGCACAGAGAAAAAATGTATTTACAAGAAACATACAATGCAAGCTTGTTAAAACTAGGTATAGGGTACAAGGTAAAAACACATGAAAACAGTACAGTAATACAAGAAAACAAAACTAAGCACCCAAATATTAAGTAGTGAGGAAACATGGTTATTAATAAATTCAGTAAAGACACACAGAAGAAACGGTTTTGTAACATACAAAATAAAAACTAAGTCAGTATTCTTGTAAGAAAAAAATTATTTCTAAAACTAGGAAACAGAAATTATCAAAATATGAACTCACCTATAAACTAATTAAGTGGCTAATGGTGAAACTAGATGTCACTATATTTATGGTAAATAAGAAATTTATAAATATAATTTATTTTATTCCCAAATTTTGTGGAACTAAGATGAAATCTTGGATTGAATTATCTTTGCATTCCACATAAAATGCAGTTATGTCTACAGTCATATCTATGACATTATGGGAAATAAATTATACTTTAAACATAAAGTACTTCATCCTATTTAGCCTATTAATGTAAATAATTAATTCAAAGTTAAAATTGGGAAACACATTATGAGGTTCTTAATTTATTAAATAATTAAGTTTGAAATATTTTTTTTTATCTGCTAATTTAAAAGAATTAACAATTTTGAAAGTCTGCAGATTGAAAATTCATTGGAATTAGTTAAGAAATTAGAAAAAGTGGAAATCGAACCTACAGATAGGTTGGTTTCCTTTGATGTCATTTCACTGTTCACAAATGTACCGAAACAAAAAACTTTGGAGATTCAAAGTTAAAATTGGGAAACACATTATGAGGTTCTTAATTAATAAATTAATGAGTCATTTTAACATCTTACAAATTTCAAAAAATTTTCAAGAAATTCAATATTACATTGGCACCGATAAATAAATTTAGCCTTGGTAACTTATTAATAACCAATAAGAAAATGAACACCCCAGATAGTAAAAAATCTGGAATTTATCAAATTGATTGTCGAGATTGCAATAAAGTATACATAGGAAAAACAAAAAGAAATTTGGACACTCGCACAAAGGAACACTTTAGAAATATTAAAAATGGTGAAATTGAAAAATCAGCTATTGCAGCACATAGTTTGTTCGAGGGTCATAGAATTGAAAAAGAAGCTAAACTTCTAAAACATTTGGAAAAACCTTTGGATTTGACAGTTTGGGAGAAAATATTTATACAGAAGAACAAATTTAAATCTATGAATTTCGACATTCCGGATGAACGTGACCTCATCTCGAAGTTCATCGAATCAACACCAGATGGCAACGATATCTCGAAGTTCGTCAAATCAACACCAGATGGCAACGTTATAGAGGGAGATTCCAACGAATATCCGGTAGTCATAATGGCGGTTGAAAATGAATGACAAGATCATTTGAAAACTATAGTTACCGTGTTTGAAAAACATGAAATATGAGGTAAGATGTTAAAATGACTCATTAATTTATTAACTTTGGAGATATTGAACAACTGGTTAAGTAAAAACAACATAGACAGAGAGATCAAAGAAGATTATTTGAAATTAACTGAGTTATGCATTGACCAAATGTTTTTTACATTCATTGGGAATTTCTATAGACAAAAATCAGGGCTCTCAATGGGAAACCCATTATCACCTTTCCTGGCAAATTTATTTATGAGCGATTTTGAATGTAAAATTACTAAAGCACATCTCACAATGTTTAAATTTTGGAGCAGATATGTAGATGATATAATTTGTATTGTTGAAGAAAAACATGTAGAAGATTCCCTAAAACTGTTAAATTTAGAGTACAAACATCAAATTTACCAAAGAAATAGAAGAAAATAAACAAATACCTTTTTTGGATCTTAAATTGGTCAGAAACGAAGATAAAAGAAGAACTGAATTCGGGATTCATAGGAAAGAAACTCATACAGAAAATTTTATAAAATCGACAGGGTTCAATCCAATTGGACATAAATTAGCAGCCTTTAATAGTTTAACTCATAGATTGGTAAATTTACCCTTAAACTAAGAAGATTTCAAACATGAGAAAAAACACATAATCAAAGTAGCAAGAGAAAACGGGTTTGATGAAAAAATGGTACATAAAAGGATAGAAAAGTATAAAAAACAAAAAATGATAAACAGAAGTACTCTTGAAAAAGAAGAACCACCTATGAAAAAATATAGGAAATTCACATATCACCCTTGGGTACATAATAAATTTCAAAAGATATTTGAGAAGTTTAATATTAAATTAGCACCAAAAAATAACTACAGTTTAAATAAACTAATAAAAACGAACAAAAATGAAAAAAACTGATAAAAATAAAAAGTCAGGAATATATCAAATTGAATGCATGGGTCGTGAAAAGATATATATAGGAAAAACAAAAAGAAACCTAAAAATTAGAACCAAAGAACACATAAGAAATATTAAAAATGGGGAAATAGAAAAATCTGCAGTTGCTGCTCATGTTTGGTCTGAAAAACATAATATAAATTCAGACACTAAATTATTAAAACAGTTAGAAAATACAAAAGAGTTGACTATTTGGGAAAAAATTTATATTCAGAAGAACAGAAACAGAGTTATGAATTTTGATATACCGATGGAGTGTGACCTTATTTGGAGGTTCTTTGGCCAACCACAGGATGGAGCTGACAGCGACATCCAGGTTGTGCAACATAATGCAACAAAAATAAAACCAGTCTGGGAAAGCTGACAGTAAAACAGAATTGTTTTGAAACATGTTCAAGAACAAATCAACATAAATATTGAGGTAAGATGTCCAGACTAAAAATAATATAATTAAAATAACCTCAAAATATACTTCCTAAAATTAAAAATTAATAGAATTTTATAATTGGAAAGAAAATTGCAACTCAGAAAAAAAGACATTTAATAACCTTATTCAAAAAAATGAGATACATTTCCTAAACCCAAATTAGTCACATTGACTAAAAAATATATGTTAGTATTCAACCAAACTGATTGATGTTTGTAACTCAAAAATAAAAAATTGTAATTATGTCTTTATTTTCTTAAGGAAATGTAATTTATTTGAAATGCTATTTATTTTTGCTATTTGAGTATATTAATTTTGAGTTTTATAAATTCAAATATTGTTCAATTTTCTTATTATTTTACTTGTAATATGTTGATATGATAAAAGATAATCATTAGAGTTAGAAATGGTTAGAAACAGACTTTGGCAAATGTGTAATTTTTGTCCGCTCTCCAAAATATGTCAATTTATTTGGCATCTCAAAACTTTTATTATTTATCAACTAACTGCCATCTTTTTTCCCATAATGCCACATACTATGGCTGAAAACACATGTATTTATGCTATTATATGATAAAAATAATGAATACTTCATACATATTTAAAATTTAATATAATTTCTTAACAATGTTAGATGGTTTATTCTTTATGTCAACAATAAAATAGAGAAACTTTCCATAGCTCAATATTTAATAAATGAAGATAACTAATTAAAAATCTGATGTAATGATATTTACAAATGTATAACAATTCCCTTTGAAATATATATCAAATTGTTCTTGTTTTAATTCTGGTCTCAACATTAGCTTCTATATATATATATATATATATATATATATATATATGGTATGATAAGAAAAATAAATGCCTGGACGGGATTCGAACCCGGATCTCTGAGATATATATATATATATTATAATGCAGATTTTTGCGGATATAAGTATGAATAAGAAAGTTTTCTTGGGTTTTCCACGTCATGGATTCAAGTTCGGCCTCTGGCCACTGATTCCGACGTTTCAGCATGATCCCACATGCCATTATCAAGGAATGATAAGTTCAAATCACAGGTTTAGGTCTTATATAATTAAACACACAGAGTTTTCGCTGTGGTCTGTTTCCGAAGCCGTACATCCATCCAAGGTTTAGTTCTTATGTAGTTAAACACATTCAGTTTTCAGTGTGGTCTGTTTCGGAAGCTGTACACCCATCCAAGCATCGACCACACTCCATGTTGCCCAACCGTGATTTTCTTCATATCTTCTTCGCTGTTCTGGGGATGACATGGTGGGCAGTGAGAGCAGTAAGATATGAAGAAAACCACAGTTGGGCAACATCAGTGTGGTTGACACTTGGATGGGTGTACATCTTCGGAAATGGACCACACTGAAAACTAAATGTGTTTAACTATATAAGAACTAAACCGTGGATGGGTGTACAGCTTCGGAAACGGATCACACTGAAAACTGAAGGTGTTTAACTACATAAGAACTAAACTTTGGATGGGTGTACATCTTCGGAAATGGACCACAGCGAAAACTCTATGTGTTTAATTATATAAGACCTAAACCTGTGACTCGAACTTATCATTCCTTGATAATGACATGTGGGATCATGCCGAAATGTCGGAATCAGTAGCCAGAGGCCGTACTTAAATCCATGATGCGGAAAACCCAAGAAAACTTTCTTATTCATATATGTGTATATATATTATATATATATATATATATATATATATATATACACCTTCACTGAACTTATAATTTTCTCCCTTTTAAAGTTAATGAGTATGATAAACTATAAATATCTTAATAAAAATCAAATGAATCGTGATTCTTCTTACCTCATACATCTATGTTTTTTAACACAGAACTGCAGTATCGGGAAACATTATTCCCATCGTCAGCTGTTGTCATGACTGTCAATTTTTCATTATGCCAGTAATTTTCTAAACTACCATTTGATTACGAAGTATGCTACCTCGAAACCACAGCGATGGACTTGTACCTAACATAATAAAATATGATCCTCTCATCTGGACATGTTTCGGAGACCATTATCATTATCGTTTTCAATTAAATTCCAAATATTTGAAATGAAAAGAATTATTCAAATTAGATTAAAAATAAATCGTGGATATTTGACAGTAATTGGAGTTTATGCACCAGTAAATGGTGAAGAGACAGAAAGTGATAATTTTTACTCAATGCTACAGGATGTCACAGACAAAGTTAATCCAAATGATTTTATAGTTTTGATGGGAGATCTCAACGCTAGAGTAGGTACAACTAACATACATTCTATTGTTAGTACATATGGTGAACAAACCATCAATCAAAATGGTAGAAGATTAATTGACTTTGCTACCTATAATAACTTTCCAATTACGAACACATTTTTTCAACATAAAGACTGCCATAAATATACATTGTCTGCTCGGAATTCTCAGTCAATTATAGATTATATACTAACTAATCGTAAAATTTTTAATTATGTTCTGGATACCAGAGTTTTCAGGAGTCTTGAACTGGAAACAGATCATTTTCTGCTTGTCTCCGCCTGTCGCTTTCCTCCATGTTATATAAAACATTCAAAATGTAAACCACGTTATCAGGAAAAACAAATCTTTAAAGTTAGCCTTTTACAGCAAGATAGTATTCGATGGTTATACCAACAAAGAACAAAATTACACACAATTAATTCTGATACCTCAAATTCCATAGAAGAAGAATGGATGTAACATATTACAAAAAGCAGCTCTAGAAAGTTTAGGGGCAAAACTAAAATGGCACAGGAAAAGAGGTCTCAGAAAATGGGATGATGATATAGCAAAAATTATTGCTGAAAAAAGACAAGCATTTAAACAATATATAACAACTGGGTTGTTGAATGACAAAATTGATTATCATCATAAAAGAGCTATTGCAAAACGAGAAATCAGAAGAAGACACAGAGAAAATTTGGACACTTTCGTCTCTAATCTAGAGAGAGATCTCACCAAAAATAGCTGCACATGCCTGGTCAGAAAAACATAGAATAGAAACCAAAACAAAATTACTTAAACAATTGGAAAAACAGAAGGAACTCACAATTTGGGAAAAAATTTACATATGCAAGAATGAAAATACAACTATGAATTTTGAAATACCCGGTTATAAAGAAAGAGGACTGATTTGGAAATTCTTCGGTCGGCCACCAGATGGCGCGGAGGTCAGTCTGCAGGATAGAAGGCCGTTGGACGTCAGTTGTGAACGTGACGCAGCATTGAGAATATCACAAAAGATGTGAAGAAACCCAGGGTCTGCTATGAATTATGAAGTATGAGGTGAGTGAAATAATAAAAAATAAACAATAGTTGGAATTTATTTGAGAATGGGGATGATGGTCTCTAAAACATATACAGATGCAAAGATAATATTTTTTTGAGGGTGAGGTGAAAAGTTCCTGATTTATATTTTATTTTAAAAATACTGATGGTTGAAAAAGTGTTTTTACAATGATATGAAGTATATCTGGATATTTAGGTAGAATTTTTTATCACTCATCTCACATTTTTCTTCTTATTTGACTATAAACTAGTTTCAGAACATAGTTTCTGTTCCATCCTCAATATCGTCATGACCGTTGTTCTGTCATCTTGAAGAGTCATTCTTTGCTCCTTCCATTGGCTGACTGAAAAACCTCGAAACCAGGTCATTCTCACCAGGAATTTCAAAGTTCATCAATTTCTTCTCATATAGAAAAACCAAAAGAACTTACTGTTTGCGAAAAGATCTACATTCAAAAGAGTGATAAGAAGAAATTGATGAAAACTTTGAAATTCCTGGTGAGAATGACCTGGTTTCGAGGTTTTTCAGTCAGCCAATGGAAGGAATGAAGGACGGTTCTTCAAGACAACAGAACAACAATCGTGATGATAATGAGGATGGAACAGAAACTATGTTCCGAAACTAGTTTATAGTCAAATAAGAAGAACAATGAGGTGAGTGATAAAAAATTTTACCTAAATGAATATACCTCATATTGTCTTCTTCTTCTTCCTTCCAAGTATTAGGCCAAGGCCTGTTACGATCCTACAGAAAATTTTCCCTCCAGCATTTCATAGGACGGCCCAGAGATCTTCATCCTCTTGGTATATAATTATAAACAGCTTTGGGGATCCGATTTGAACTCATTCTTTCTAGATGATGTTTCCAATTTAGTTGGTACCGTTTAATATATTCCAAAATTGGCGTAGTCTTCAATTCTTTCAAGATATCGGTGTTCCTTTTCCGATCCCATCTGGTGTAACCCACTGTTCTGCGCATGAATCTCATTTCACAAGCCGTTATTCTGCTTTCATGTTGTCTTTTTAGTGTCCATGCTTCACTATCATAGGTCAACACTGGTCTAGCCAAAGTGTTATATAAACGTAATCTGGTGTTTTTTGTTCAAGGGATGGTTTCATAACTTGATTAATAATTCCCAAACTTTTATTATAACTAGTAATTTTTTCAGGGATATCTCTTTTCATCCCAGATAGAGAGATAATATCCAAGATATTTAAATTGATTAGATCTCTCTAAAATTTTATTCTGGAGACAGATTTTACTTTGTATGGGGTCCTTCCCATGAAATGCCATAATTTTAGTTTTGTTCATTGATAACCTCATATTGTGAATTCCTAAAATAAGTAATATCTGGATATGGTTTATTCCTCTAGATGTAAGGAATGTTTCCCATATATGTTGGCATGTTCAATTTAACTATTTTTTCAAAAGGGATATACAACAGGTTATACCAAATATAATTATAAATGTAATCAAGATATAATGAAATAATTACGATAATAAACCACATATAATACTGTCAGATAATCTGAATAAATAATACACATCATAATATCCATCCTCACAGAATCCCTAAACCCGTTTCAGTATCATCCACATGATTCTGTTAAATCAAATATTAGGTTAAAAACTGAGACGTGAAATGATAAAATATCTAAAAAAAAGCCTAATATTAAATAGGAAAACATTAATTGGTAAGAAAGGTAACTAGTTTTATAGAGAATAAAATTAATTCACATTTTCTCTAAATTAATTTAAAATTAAAGTATTAAAATTATGAAATATTTACCTAAATTAATTAAAATGCCAATTTACTCTAATACTATTAATAAAGGAACCAAATTTATTTGTATATTTTTTATTTCAAATATTATATTGAACAATTTCTTATTATTGTTCTCTTATTTTTTCGTTACATTCTATATACTTTTTTTGCTCTATATATAATTCCAAACACTTTAGAACAGGCCTGCACAACTTGATTATCTCTGAGTGTGCAACACAATATTTTACCATCTAATCAAAACGCTTTAATTTACTACAGCTAAATTATTAATTGTTAGTAAGTATATAATAAATACCTAAACAGAAAATTTATTTTTACTTTCATTTTTATTTTATCAGTGTTTCTGAAATGTATTGTGACACACTGGAGCAGTAGCATTTGAATTGCATGGGCAACAGTGGGAGAATGGAACTCACTTTGTCAGTGGATGGGAAACTCGCGAATTAATAACTTACAAGTTGAAAGATGATTAATAGCGTAGCCCATTGTTGAGCCATAGCCTCTCCTTTATCAGGAGTTACTAGACCAAGTTCGTTTTAGTTACCTTATTTGTTCAAAGATGGTATGAATGGCATGCGGTCAACACACCAATTCAATGAGACATCTAGCAGGCAACTATGGTATTACTAGGATGTTTGAGATTGGTCGGTAAATTTTGCTTAGAGGCCTCTATGTTCAGGCTTAAGGATCTTTTATGAGCCTGAAAATCTTCAGACTCGGGACCCATGGCTTAAAGTCCCTCCTGAAGGACTTGCTCCTTGGATTTTTCCATCCTAAAAAAAAAAAATCCATCGACCATGGCTGCATTTTAACCCACAACCCTTAGAACCAGAGGCAAGGAGCATAACCACTAGTCCACCATGGCCAACTGAAAGATCCATGAAGAAAATTTGATATGCATCTAGTAGAAGGTTCTCTACATATCTACCCTCCTTGTCCAGAGGTTTCAATTCCCAAAGCTTCCAATCTAGAACAATCTTGACTAATACTCACTGGCACTATCGAACCCATAGGTTCATGGCCGCGCGGACATAAGCTCTCCATACATCCCTATCCTCAGCTAATGCTTTCCAATCATTCCCTGTATAATCTACGTCCCTCAAATCATAGTTAATGTTATTCTCCCACCTCATTCTTGGTCTACCAACTGGGCGTTTTCCCTCTGGCTTTCCTACAAGAAGCTTCCATGCAAATCTTTCATTCCCCAGACGTGCAACATGTCCTGCCCATCGCAGTCTATGAGACTTAACTGTACAATCTTGACTAATAGCTGAGAAATTTCCTTCCCCGGATTATATAAACTGTTGCCAGGATCGAGAGTCAGTCAGTTGTGTTGTGACATCAATAGAGTGAACTGAGACAAGAAGATACTATGGCCAGTGAAATCATTAGTGACTGGAAATAATTGTGCAGCAAATTAACTGTAAAGCAAGATTGATTATTCCAGCAAATTGTTAGTAATGTGTTATTGAAAGTTTATATGAACCAAATAAAGCGATTGTGAAAATTTTATGTGAACATCTGTTGTGTTTATTACAAGAAAACAAGGTGAGAACGATCCCCTCCAGTAGAGTGGGACAGTACCATACTTAACTCACACCCCTTCTACTAGTGTCCTTGCCCCTGACCTCCCACAAAAACATAACATTTGCATTTGATCATTGCAGCAGTCACGCATAAATTACTGGAGGAGTACAGGGTATTCACGAAATATAGTTTCATTTCTTAAGTGAGAAGAGCAATATGTGTCCTTCCACTGTAACACATATCATATTTTGCCTATATATTTTCAATCACTTTATTACTTTATACATGCTGACTTTGAAGTCGTCATAGAACTTTTTTTTCAGAATGAGTCATCCATATCAATAAAATATAAAAAAAATCTTATGTTTGAAGAGAACAATTATATGCCCAGAACTGATACTCGAACCCAGGACCCCCCTTTGCTTTCTGGGCACATGTTCTACCGACTGAGCTTACCGGGGCGAGTTACAATCTAAACACAATTTTTTCTCTTATATACGTTGTAAATTCCCATGCACCAAATGCTATGAAACCTTTGTTTCTATCTTTGAAAATGGCGGCTTCTTTATTAAGAAGACATTTATTTGGGAATTTTTATATTACATTATAAGCCTGTACGGCTTATTTTGATGTTTTTATTGATAATATGTTTTTAGTATTCATTTCATGGATCCATCATTGAGATGTATGAAATGAATAATAAAAACATAAAAAATCTTATGTGTTGAATATAATAAAGTCTCTTTTATTTTACACTAGTGAAAATAACCTAATTTCATATTCCTCAATAATTTCAATTAGGCAAATGGGTCAGAATAAATAGGATGGGCCACATGTTATTCAGGTCTGTTATAGATAGGTCAAAAAAATGAATGAATGAGTCATTTTTATATCATACCTCATAGTTTATGTTTTCTTAAATATAGGAACTGCAATTTTCAAGAGGAAACATTCCTGCCATTTTCAACCGACATTATGAGTACTGAATTTTCAGTGGAATTTCCATCTATAACATTGCCATCTGGTGTTGATGAACTTCGAGATCAGGTCACGTTCACCAGGAATTTTGAAATTTCTGATGAACAAATTTAGATCCATGAATTTCGAAATTCCTGATGAATGGGACCTCATCTCGAAGTTCATCAAATCAACACCAGATGGCAACATTATAGATGGAGATTCCAACGAAAATCCAGTCATAATGTCGGTTGAAAATGGAGGGATGTTTCCTCTTGAAAACTGCAGTTCCCATGTTTAAGAAAACAAACTATGAGGTATGATATAAAAAATTACTCTTTCATTCATGAATTAAGAACCTCATAATGTTATTTCCCATATTTAACTATGAAGGTCAAAAATAGTTGGAAGTTATATTCACAGTAGAACGGGACAAGCTAACTGACTTCTTCTAACATGAGATGATAATGGTGGGATGGATATTTAAGATGAAGATAACCTTTTTTTTTGATGTCAGTAATATTTCATATAGAATGTTATGAAGTATTCATTACGTTAGTTTATAGTTTGGAGAAAGAAAGGGAGGGGAACTTACCTGACTGAACATCGCTGGCGCTCGGCTTCAGGCACTCACCTTGCTTGGTGTCTTGCCTGGGAATAATGGAAGCAGGAGCAGACATAGTTCTCTTGTATGGCCATTTCGGGCCAAAGCTAGCGCTCAGAGTCTTAACTCCACTAGAACCACTGCCATCTGATTGCTGTGACTGCTGAGATAGTGCCTCGTGTGCCCTGTTCAGTTTGCGCATGAATGCTTCACTGTTCATGTCTGTGTTTCGCAGGTCTAAAACATCATAATAATACATTACTATTAAAGTGATTGATATCTTTATGGTGTGTCAGTTAGAATATCTGACTAGCACTCAAAAAATTCCCAGAAAAGTTAATTTGAGATTCATCAGTGCACCAAGAGACAGAGTAAGAAGACGGAGTCTCCTGGACGACAGAATGTATTTTTTGAAAAAATAAATGCCCTCAGGGGTCCTCATCTGGGGGATATGTGGATGGCGACCACAAGGTGCCCAAGCTGTGCAAAACATTTCTTCCACTTACTTGTGTTTTGCACTCTTTTAACTTTACTATCTAACCTCTCTTGGTTAACTCTTGTTTTTTCGACCCCGATGCTATTAGGGCATCCGAGGACTAGGGAGTCCTTCCTTTCTTCCATTTCTTCTTTACTTTATTTTCTTTTCTTCTCCAGAAAGCCTGACCAGAGGCTATAAGATGGCAGCCCCATCACTGGTCTTGCCTTCCTTTGGCCAGCAACCAATCGAAGGGACTATTATTATGCTTTCAAGTCTTATATGAGAATTTCCCATAAGGGAAAATTTTCTATAGGATCGTAACAGGCCTTGGCCTAATACTTGAAAGGAAGAAGAAGAAGAAATAAATCTGCCCAAGACTGGAATATGTTAAACTAAATATAACATCAAAATACTGAAGATGTAACCAGTTAAGTTACGAAACTGGTCTAAAAAATACAGGATATGAGGTGAGGTGTAAAGAATTTTACTTTAAATAAAAAAAAATATGTTCATGTTGAAGTCAGTCTTTGGAGATTTGGAATTTCTGCTGATTTTTTATTTAAGTACAATTTTATCACCTCATATTCTTCTTCTTCTTAGAGACTAGTTTAGGGACCATCTTTGGTTTCATCCTTAGTGTTTTCACGATCGTTGTTATATCATCTTGAAGAGCTTACTCTTGCTCCCTAAAAGAGTTAATTTCTGCTGAGCATTCTATTAGTATATATTTCTTCAGAACATTGACATACAGATATAAAAGTTTGAGTAAAACCAAATATATACAGGTAGAACTATGTTATAATATGTGAAATCCTTGCTCTTGATCCAAAAGTTTGCAACTTTCTATGGATGTTTTACATATTAAGGTGTTATCTATATTGGTGCATTGTTGATAAATTTTTTCTATGGCTCAATTTACTCCACTCCATGGCACGACAGGCCAAGAAGGCCTTTGACCTACCAGCCAGCTGCTGGCCTCACATCTACACGTGTTAATGACAGAGGTAGACGATCATCCAGCTTATGTAGGGGTGATATGTGGTTAGCATGTAAGGTCCCCAGCCATTATAACTGGTTTTATCAACTTCTTCTTCTTCCTTCCAAGTATTAGGCCAAGGCCTGTTACGATCCTATAGAAAATTTTCCCTCCAGCGTTTCATAGGACGGCCCAGTGATCTTCGTCCTCTTGGTATATAATTATAAACAGCTTTGGGGATCCGATTTGAACTCATTCTTTCAAGATGGTGTTTCCAATTTAGTTGGTACTGTTTAATATATTCCAAAATTGGCGTAGTCTTCAATTCTTTTAAGATATCGGTGTTCCTTTTCCGATCCTATCTGGTGTAACCCGCTGTTCTGTGCATGAATCTCATTTCACAAGCCGTTATTCTGCTTTCATCTTGTTTTTTTGGTGTCCATGCTTCACTACCATAGGTCAACACTGGTCTAGCCAAAGTGTTATATAAACGTAATCTGGTGTTTTTTTGTACAAGGGATGGTTTCATAACTTGATTAATAATTCCTAAACTTTTATTATAACTAGTAACTTTTTCAGGGATATCCTTTTCATCCCAGATAGAGACATAATATCCAAGATATTTAAATTGATAAGATCTCTCTAAAATTTTATTCTGGAGACAGATTTGACTTTGTATGGGGTCCTTCCCATGAAATGCCATAATTTTAGTTTTGTTAATTGATATTTCCATATTAAATTTGGCACCTATTTTTTGTAAATTATAAATTGATCGTTGCAAATCATTTTTGGAAAGTGCCAGAAGAGCTAAATTGTCTGCAAAAAGAATAGCATCGAGTTTGAGGTTCCTATTGATGGGTATATATCCTCGTTGTGTTTTCCTCCATTCATTTATTAATTTATTCATGTATATAATGAAAAGCACCGGTGAAAGTCCACATCCCTGTCTTACTCCAGTGTTGATCTTTTCCCCAAGAAGATAATTTGCCATCTTGTTTAACAGAGATTTCATTATCTTTATAGATGTTGAAGATATTAGTAATATATTGTTGTGGAACGTTATCATCAGCTAAAATTTGTAGTAATATATTTCTGTCTACTTTGTCAAAAGCCTTTATGAAGTCAACGAAGGCGATATGAGTTTCTATATTGAATTCCTTGTGCTTTTCTAATAGTAGTTTTAGAGTAAAGAATCCATCTGTACAAGATCTACCCTTTCTGAATCAATTCTGCTCTTCTCCAATTATATTTTCATAAATTTTCCTCAATTTATTCTTAACTATATTAGCATAAATTTTATATCCAGAGTTCAACAAGCTAATTCCACGATAGTTATCTTTGATTTGGCGACTTCCTTTTATCAACTTGGAGTCATTATTTATTGAACATACCCAATTGCCACACGATTTTGGGTGGATACCTGTCCCATATTGGCTGAAATTTCATGAGAACATTTCTTCCCCCATGGAGACCCAAACTAGAGCAAGTCCCATAGCTCTGTGCCAAGGCATCTTGCCTTAACCTCTCAGCACCATGTCTCATTTCTCAGAATCTAGCGAATTCATTGTTTATATGGGAAGTACAAGGCTTTAAGTATGTGACGTTCTGTTCTGCTAGTATGAGTGTATTATTTTTTTTTTTTAGCTATTTCATCTCTTTCTCATTGCCAAAGGTGTTTAAGCAGCTTGGGATCTATTAGAAAACCACCTTATTTGTGTAATCTATAAGTTTTCTAATCAGATGAGATATCTGAAACTGAATTGTTTTAAAGACAGAGGTATACAGTTGGCTTGTACTGCTTCATTTTTAATTTTCTCAACTACACTGTTCAATGTTAGTAATTCCATAATTGTAAATATAATATAAATTTGCAAAACGTAAAAATAAACATATTATCTGCGTCATAAGATAAATCAGGTAATTTGAAATATGTAGAACATCAAGAAAAATTGATTTTACAGGCCAAAACTAAGGATCTATAAATAGGATTCATTCATCCTTGAGAAGATAACTGAGTACTACTTGTATGAAAAGTTATGGAATTCAATTAATAAAACTTACAAATATTAGTGATTACATTAAAATTCATATTAATTTTATCTTTATTCAATTTATTAGATCAACTGATTTTCTTAAATGAAAATATATTCTGCCTTCCCTTAATAAAAACAGTTATAGGATTATAAATTTTCATTTACCTCTAAGATTTGCAATGTCACCAGCTTTTTCTAGATTAATCTGTGCTTCAAGGAAGAGAGCATCAAATCTATTGAGGAAGAACTCCCATGTAAGGATTTTCCGGTCACTAAGAGCATTATGCAGCTGGTACAAAGACTGCAGTACCATTGGTCGATCCACAATCACCGAATCAAACTGTGTCTCCAGGCACAGGATCAGCGACTACAAACAATATAATAATGTTACTAAATAAAATTATGCACAATTTCACAGAAAGAATTGTAATAATTACAACAAGAACTAATTGTTATCTCAGTCAAAAAAATAATTTATTAAGTCAACGTTTCAATCTCCTTGTGTGAGATAATTTTCAAGACTTTTTTTAAGAATTATATCCAAAATCTAGAATAGAATAGAATAGAATAGATTTATTTAGCCTGGTGGAGTTAAGGCCATGTGGCCTTCTCTTCCACTCACCAGGACAAACATATGTTACACATAAATACAAAAAATTACAATAATAGTCATACTAAACAATTAATTATCTGCCAAATTGAATAATAATGAAAATAATGTCTAATAATACAATGAAATTAAATACAATTAAAATTAAATTAATGATAGAATGAATACGGAAAGGAATAACAGCTTGAATCTACTATACATAAAAAGAAAAGAAAAAAATACAAAGGAAGTAATAAACTACAATGAATTAATCTATGCTTTTTATACAAGGCATTAGGTAAATATGTTAATGAATCTTAAATCTATTTTTATTAAATAATGAAAAAACACATTATTAATTTTTAAAAAGTAATATTAGTGAGTTGTTCCTGTTAGTAATTTTATTTTTAATTTGTTTCTGAAAGATGGTAAAGTTTGGCAGTCTCTGACATAGGGTGGAAGGGAATTACATGTTCTAGCAAGAGAAATTGTAAAAGATTTTGAATAATAGGTAGTATGATGAGGAGGGATATAAAGGACACTGTGCTCAAGGGATCGGGTATCTAACTTATGTGTTCTAATTGGCATGCTGTAGCCAGATAGTTTGATAATAGTGAACATAGTGTAATATTGGTTAAATATTGAACTCCTGTAAAAATATTTGCTTTCTATTTGGCACATAACACTTTATTTTGGTGGCTGTAATTCTACTCCTGTCTCCTTGTCTTATAGTTCATGCTTCACTTCCATGGCATCAGGTGACATTGTGAACAATGGTTCTCTTTCATAGTTAAATATGGGAAACACCAGATGGCAACGTTATTGATGGAGATTCCAACGAAAATCCAGTAGTCATAATGTCGGTTGAAAATGAGAGGAATGGTTCTCTTGAAAACTAGTTCCCGTGTCTAAAGAAACATCTCAGTTCAGGGGTTATTTTTTCATTTCAAATTACAAAGTCTTTAACACTCGTTCTGGTCTCATAGATTTCAATTGAAAAGTTGGATGCATCTCTTCATCAGTTTACTAACATTTCTTCTATCTTCTTGCTTATAATTTAAAATAATTTTTGGTATTCTGTCTACTTTCATTCTCCGAACATGCTCCCTCCACTTGTTTCTGTATTGCTCTATTTTATCCATCAGTTTAAAAATGATTAATATTAATTCCTGATATCTTCACTTTTGCTTTTATCCACATAAGAAATAGGATCTAATTTCTAAAATCAGAGACATAAAACATCAATACAACTTAAAAGCACAAAAAATAACAAACAAAAAACTAGAGGGAAAACACTATGCAAATATTCATCAACAATCTCACATCCTGACAATGCCAAGAAAGTCTGCTGTGGGCACATTCCGACTATTCTCTGGTCACCATTACCCACTTGATCATCTCCACAAGATAGGAATCATGAACAGTACTCAGTATTACACAGAGAATGAAGAAGATCAAATACTGAACCAGGAACATCTTCTGATGTGTAAGGAACTGGACAGGAGAAAACAGCTCAAACAAGAAACGGAAAGCTAAAGGTTCGGAGTTCGATTCCCGGTTCAGGCAAAAATTTTTCTCTTTACCATTGATTTACAATAATTTAATTGTGTTTATTAATTTACTTATTTCTATCATAGTAATAGCTTTAGCTTCCCAATATTAATTTAATAAATAATGCTATAGCTGTGTGGAGTCCCTTCATGTCTTCTTCAGGTAGAAGCCATTCATTGTGTATTTGTGAATGATGATTCATTGCAATTGAATGTGGGGCCAGTAGAGTAAAGGTAAAGGAAGGATTCTTGCTTGGATGGGAATGAAGCCTGGATTAGCTCGGTGGTCTGAGCATTAGCACGGAAAGCTAAAGGTCCGGGGTTCGATTCCTGGTTCAGGCAAAAATTTTTCTCTTTACCATTGATTTACAATAATTTAATTGTGTTTATTAATTTACTTATTTCTATCATAGTAATAGCTTTAGCTTCCCAATATTAATTTAATAAATAATGCTATAGCTGTCTGGAGTCCCTTCATGTCTTCTTCAGGTAGAAGCCATTCATTGTGTATTTGTGAATGATGATTCATTGCAATTGAATGTGGGGCCAGTAGAGTAAAGGTAAAGGAAGGATTCTTGCTTGGATGGGAATGAAGCCTGGATTAGCTCGGTGGTCTGAGCATTAGCACGGAAAGCTAAAGGTTCGGGGTTCGATTCCCGGTTCAGGCAAAATAATTTAATTGTGTTTATTAGTTTACTTATTTCTATCATAGTAATAGCTTTAGCTTCCCAATATTAATTTAATTATAGCTCCTTTTGGGAAGCAAGATAAAGAATGGTGTAAGTCAACTAACACTCCTCACCATTGGACAACAATCTTCTATCCAAAAGTGAGCAACTAGCTACACCTCTTAAAAACCTCAAGCAAAAATCTACGAATTCTTAAATGGAACTGAAAGAACCTAATGTTAGTTTTCTTCAGATTCTAAAAATTGAGGGTTTAGTAAAATTATTGGAGATCATGGGTTCCTTGTATACATACCTTGATAGCAAGATCGTGAATTGTTCCAAGATAGAGAGTAGCTCTCTGAGCTACTTGCACATTGAGATCATCCATGCTGGAAATGAGATAGCAGAAAGCATTGGCCAGAGCTGCTTGTAGTGGCAGATTACTGCGTAGTGGAGTTGAGTCCATGAACCTGGCAATTACAGTCACACGTTCTACTGCCACAAAACGAACTCTCCAATCCGAACTGTGGAATTCTTCTTGTATCACTTTCCAAAAAACATCGGAACCAGATGGCAGCGTGATGCAGTGGAGAAGCAGCGGCACTGCTACTTGACAAATGTGTGAGTGTTCTGCATTGCACATGTCCCATAAACTGTACATGCAAACAATACAAAATATAAATAATAAAAAAAAATTCATAATAAAAGTTAAAAAATAAAATATGTACCTGCGATCTCAGTCATCCTCAACTACATGAAATGTTGTAAAATATTTTGGAGGCCTTTGGAAAGAATATATGTTCCATTTTCTGCTCGTAAAATGGTACTAATTGTTGCCGGTTAAAATTTTATATAAGAGGATTCAGCTCACTGGGTGTGTTCTCATTGAGTAGGTGTATGTTCCAGGAACATTTCCAGTGATCTGAACTCTCTACGTATGTTCTTCTGAAAGGCCTCCAAAGTATTTTACAACATTTTATTTAGTTGAGATTGACTGAGATCTCTGGTACAAATTTTATTTTTAAACTTTTACATAGTGACCTCAAGAATGTTTGATAATGAATTTTGAAAGTACTGATTTAATCTTATTCTCCTTTTATTCCTGTAATGATCAGCCAGCAATATTTTTTATAAATCACTGTTTTTTTAATACTATTGGAGGATTGTTAGGGAAATTATGCACTACCATAATTTAAAAAAAAATTAAAAAATGGACAAATTACTGTTATAGAATGTAATTAGTGTCTGATGTTTGTATGTATATATATATATATATATATATATTTTCTCTTCATTATATGTACCAGCCACAGCTTGACAACAAGAAAAAAAATATATATACATAGTTCTTGGTGAGGAAAAAAGTACAAAAATAAGGAAAAAATGAATTAGAATTTGACATAAAAATAACTTATTTGTGATATGAACAATATGGAACCTGCAATGATAGCTATGATTACTTAAAAAACAAAATTGCTAAACTCATTTTAATTAAAATTACAGTGGGAGGAAATACTATGAGGTATTTACATCAATAAATGAGTTGGAGAAAGACACACAACTTTGAGAGGTGAGATGTTAAAACATTTTTTCCAACTCATTTATTAATTAATGAAGTATGAGGTGAGTGAAATAATAAAAAATAAACAAAATCATTTATTAATGCTAAACTCATGTTAGAGATCAGTCATATTGTCTCACTTCATATCATTGCCATAAATTTCATCAGACTGTTGGCATAATGTCTATCAAAACTATATAAAGAAAAATCTATAAAATTCAAGATAAATTTCATAAAGTAAAACTAAATATAGCTAACCTACCCAAACCATAATCTAATTTACCCAATTTAGGAAGTATCCCACACCATAGCTGAATGGTTTAAAACATGATACCTTGGTGCAGAGCAATGCCACATGTGCTGGTCTGAGTCTCCATGGGGTGAGACACTTTTTCATGGAATTTTGGTCAGTATGAATTGATGCTTACTCAAGCATCATGAGGAATTAGGGTATTTATAAGTAGTGACTTCAGGTTGAGAAAACCAGCTATAACAGCCGAGGGACTTGACATGCTCACCACATGGCTGGATGATTGTTAACCTCTGTGATTGACATGTGAGGTCAGCAGCAGCTAATAAGCTAAGGGCCTTCTAGGTCTGTTGTGCTATGGAGTAAGAGTTTTGTTTTAGATTTTTTAAAAGTCTGGAATCAAATAAAGTTGGAATGGTCAGAAAACCCTATTTGAAGAGTGAATTACTAACTGATATTTAAAAAAAAAAATTGGGAGTCACTATATACCATTAATTATTAACTAACTACCTCACTGGCACTATCGAACCCATAGGTTCATAGCCACGCGGACATAAGCTCTCCATACATCCAACCGCCAGGGTTTTGAAACTGATCTAATTAGAAGACAGAATATGAGGAGAGGTAAAAATAATTTTATTTTAAATTTTAAGCTGGTACTTACTTCTTAATTACCATATTCTCTTGACACCAGATTAGGAATCCAAGATGATCTTTAGAAGCCTTTGTAAGAGCATCACCATGTAGACACACAATATGTAGACATTGTAGCATGTAGTACAGTATGTCTGGCTCGTCCACATTAGGCAGTTCCTGTATCAGTTTGTGTTGTCTTAAAATCAATATATTGTATAACAATTAAACACTCTGTTAAAAAAATTCTGAAAAAAGATGTATACAGATCTGGTATTGCAGAGTCACCTATATGTCAATAAACAACTGATATATGTAAGTGGTATAATGAGAGGAATTGTGTTTTATTAGTTAACACAGTAACAACAAATATAATAAAACAAAAGAATACTGAAATGTGCAGTTACTTTCATGTAAACATTTAGTAATGTAAATTGTCACCTGAAGGTGTTCTAACAATTCTAGCTTTCATGAAACTGGAACGAGCCAACAGCTTTATTCTTGGATGATAAAGAAGAAAAAGAATTAAGATTAAATTAAAATGTTTCATTACTTATTTTAGGAATTCACACTATGAGGTATATTCATTTAGGTAGAATTTTTATCACTCAACTCACATTGTTCAATATGAGGTGAGTGATAAAAATTATACCTAAATAAAATGTTTCATACCTCACCTCATATGCCTTCTTTTAACTAGATCAGTTTTAAAGCCTGGGGGCAGCTTCATCTTCAGTAATTTCTCATGACTGATGTTATGTCAATCAGAAGAACTGCTTCTATCTCCCTGTGTTGGTGGACTGATAAACCTCTGGATCAACTCAGAATCGGCAGGAATTTTGAAGTTCATAAGTTTTTCTTTCTTGTTTTTTTTATGTGGATTTTTTTCCCAAACTGTGAGTTCTTTTTGTTTTTCTATTTATCAATGAGAAATTACTGAAGATGAAGCTGCCCAGGCTTCGAAACAGGTCTCGTTGCAAGACTGGTACGAAACATTTTAATTTAATCTTAAATTAAACCTCATAGCAAATGTTTCCTATAAAAGTTCAAGAAGAAGAATATTGAAACTTGTTCACTGATATTAACAAATAAAACAAATATCCTTGAAAATTCAAAGTATTGGGAAACACATTATGAGGTTCTTAATTAATAAATTAATGAGTCATTTTAACATCTTACCTCATATTTCATGTTTTTCAAACACGGTAACTATAGTTTTCAAATGATCTTGTCATTCATTTTCAACCACTCATAGGAGTCATAATGGCGGTTGAAAATGAATGACAAGATCATTTGAAAACTATAGTTACCGTGTTTGAAAAACATGAAATATGAGGTAAGATGTTAAAATGACTCATTAATTTATTAATCCTTGAAAATGTTATTTTTTCTAATGGAGATTAGCACCGTCCAACTCTTCTTAGCTTGCAAGCCATTTTTTTTTCTTTTGCAAAAATTTTGGGGGCTAATTGAAGGGTAGATAATGAAAATGTTAATTAATGACATGTCAAAAATTATTCATTCCATTCCATTAACATAGTTTAACCTTTCACCTTATAGGTACTTCTTACGTGTCACCTGGGCCTTTAGTTTAATTATATGAAGAAAATACATTAAAATCCATTCATAGTAATTCCGCCTGAAGGCAGGTCCTTCACTGCAATCATAGCATTTTCATGCTATGCTTGCAGCTTTACTAGGGAATTGTAGGTGTGATAGCTTCCCATTGCTTTCTGCACTGGTGAAGGATGATGATGATGGCCATATGATTTCGGGGACCGTTTGGGCCCTTAAAGTTTTTCTGACATTTGTCTTACAGGTGAGGAAAAACTCCAAAAACCTCACCCAGAAAAACTGCCCCAACCGGGGATCGAACCCTGGTCTGCTGTGTGACAAGGCAGCACGCTACCTCGAGACCACAGCAGTAGACACATTAAAATAAAGTAAAAAATAATGTAACAATTTTTTTCCCAAAGACCACAAAAATAAGCTCAAACATCACATTAGGCCCATATGTTGCCAGTTGGACAATGCTGATGTATAGTCCAGTTCAGGAAACAGTAGCCGTCTTGGTGAATCCTAAAGCATGTGGCAGGAGGGAACATTGCCTAGTGGGTGAGAGAAGTAGTAGCCATGCAAAAAACATTTTCTTATTAATAATAATAATAAAATAAATTGTTATAAAAACAACACTATTCTATATTGAACACTCCAAACTTATGAGAAAACGTAAGTATTCACTAACACAGAACTAATAGATAAAAAATTCAACGTCTAGTAATTATTTTATTTTCAAAACCGAGTGTAGTTGCTGGCAGTACCTACAACTCACCCTCCCCTCTTACCACATGATACAACATAGACCCCTCGAAAGTGGCTACAGAAGCCAGAACTGAACTATGAAGAATAAAATGTAATTTTCATTACATAGTGTGAGCAAGTAAAAAAAATATATATATATATATATATACACACACACACACACACACTTCACTTATGTAAGGTGTCTTAAAACTCAGGAATAAATACTTCACTTCCTTATAACAAATAAAAATTTAGAATGTTTTTATTATTAATTTAACACTTCTCACTGAAGGATAAATTATATTTGAAGAGAAAAATTTTCGCCCAGACAAAGACTCTATTCCAGGACCTTTGGCTTTCCAGGCCTATGCTCTACCAGAGCACTGAGCATTGGCCCAGAAAATCAAAGGTCCCGGGTTCGAATCTTGGTCTGGAAACAAATGTTTCTCTTCAAATATAAAAATTTAGAAATTGCTTCAATTTGACAATCTCTCATCTATATGCCTTTACTGATATAAAAATTGTGATTCTATTAAGACATATTTTTCTGTAAAAATTAACTACATAATATATATAAATAAGCTGTTTTTATCCATTACATGACATAATGCAAATAGTCCAATAATTTAGCAGTTTTAGTGTTAATGCTGAGTTTTCTACCTCAATAATTTTTTTAGCATACAATTTATATTTAATTTTATTACCTTCAGTAACTCATGTATTAGCTGGAGATGCTGAGGAAGTTCATCGAGTGAGAAACGAAATTTTCCAACAGAGGTTTGCCAAAAATCATCTAAATCTTCTTCAGGGCCTGGATCAATTGGCTGATCATTTTCTCCAACCAGTGTAGGACGAGCAACCTGTGCTGTGGCTGTAGCTGTTAAACACATATTAACACTGGTCAACAGTGGTTTTGTTGCTCTTGATATAAGATTAATTTTGGATAAATTTATGCTCACAATTCATGAAACTATCAATGATTTTGGAAGATTTGCTCTGGTTTTTTTTAAAATCTTAATTTTTATTTTACACTACAAAAATCAGAAAATATGAAAAATATAACATATATTTATAATGTCAATTGTTTTTTTGAAAAATTAGTATACACCGATGTAAATAGAAAGAAAAATGTAAAAAACCCATGTTATACTTCAGTGAAACACATTTATTAGATTTTCTTCTATAATTTTTTAGGAAATGATCTCTTTTTAAAGACCAGCAGTAATCTGTCATCATGTGATGGTCCCATCTTCCCTGATACCTTTACAGATACTTTTAGATCCTGATGAAAGCGTCTCCCTGTTTGTCACTATAATTTCCTAAATTATCCGGAAATCTATCCAGGTGACTGTGGAGAAAGTGTAACTTTATACTCATATTTACTCCCAGAATCTTGAAGCTTGTCAACATGTTTTGCACAATTTCTTTATAATTTGATACTTAATAGTTACCTAGGAAATTTTCTACTACCAATACAAAACCCTTCCAAGCTTCACTTTCTGGAACAGTCATAACTTTGATAAAATTTGCATCTTTCAATAATTGCCGAATTTGAGGACATCAAATATTCCGCCTTTTAACTTTTACATACTGAGCTTAGGAAATTTTCTACAAATGTATTTGAAACATTCTTCTTCCGAGTCCAACGCTTTAAAGAATTGTTTTATCATATCCAGATGCACATCATGAGTACTTAAATTTTTTCAAGTAACTGAGATCACGGCCAATGTGTAGAGTTAGGGGTGTGAGAGTGGGGATCACGTGATATTTGTATATGCGAAAAAATGTGCAGAAATCAAATCATGACTAGAAACACAAATTTTATTAGTAACAAGCCATTTACTGTTTAAGATATAAGATACGCAAAAATCATAAAAACTAGAGCACATTCAGCACTTTCATGAATATATTCATAAACTGTGCACTTGAAAACATAGAAATTCGCTGAGGTATCCAGACCAACAAAAAAAAAAAAAAATTGTACAGCTGTGTAATTTATCCTTCAAAGTAAGTGACAAATTTAAAATACAAAAATCGAAAAACATGTAAAGAAATCTTATCACTAGGAACTCTCAGGGCTGGAAGAGATGATGATGTATAATTTCTAATTACTAGATTGTGACCAAGTATCTGGAATAAATTTTAAAACTCCATGGCATGACAGGCCTAGAAGGCTCTTGGCCTACCAACCAGCTGCTGGCCGCACATCCATATGTGTTAATTACATTAACCCTCTGCATGCCACTGGTAAAATCTGTTTGTTGGAGATTTAAATCGCATCTGCCGATGTGATCAGCTTTGCAAGTGTATTACCTGGCAGGTAATGGACAGAAGCATCAGAGCCGATCTAATCAGCTCAGGACACATAAAGGGTTAAGCATCTTCTCTCATAGCAATTCTACACGAGGGCAGGTCTTTCACTGCAATCATAACATTTTCATCCTATGCTTTGCAGCTTTACTAGGGAATTATAGGTGTGGTAGCTTCCTGTTGCTTTCCACACTGGTGAAGAATGTTGATGATAATGATAAAGATGATGATGATGGCCGGATGATTATCCTACAATGATGGTTAGCAAATGCAGAGTTATCCTGCATTAATACTAGTAAAATTCATATCAAATTCTGTTGAGGTGAAGTCATATGATAAAAGTTAAAAATTAAATTGTACCTGTTGGTAGGTGCCGTTGTCCTCAAATTTGTTAAAATATTGTATATAAAATTAACTGGAGTGCTTTCGGAAGTTATCTTCCATCTTCTGCAAGTTGAGTTTCCACTACTCGTTGTTGTGTATGATGATGTATACTCTCATTAACGCAGGTCATCGAATGAACACAATTGAAAATACTCTCATGATATTCCACCGAGAAAACATTCCAGCTAGGAAAAATATATTTGAAGACCTCGAAATTATAAAGGAAACAAACAACATCTCACTTCTTAATGAGAACGCACCCCAGTCAAACCCATTATACAAGATCGTCAAAAACAAGTCAGTTGCTGCTACAAACAGTTGGATTATACATCACCGTACACAACAACAACGAGTAGCGGAAACTCAACCTGCAGAAGATGGAAGATTTTTTTTTGTATTGTAAGCCCATGTTTTCCCTTTACAGAGATTTAGGCGCTCTCCCCCTACAGGGAAGAATTTGAACCATACTAATTTAGTACACTTGTTTTCATATAGGTGTCATTTTGAGTGGTCCGTGGTCAGCTTTCCGCCTCATACTGACATCTAGAAACCAAGGTAGTACTAGGACGGGAAAATTCGGTAAATTTTGCTTAGAGGCCTTTTCATTCAGGCTTAAGGATTTTTTACGAGCCTGAAAATCTTCAGACTCGGGATGCATGGCTTAACATCCCTCCCGGAGGACTTGCTCCTTGGATTTTTCCATCCTAAAAAATCCATCGACCACGGCCGGGTTTGAACCCGCAACCCTCGGGACCAGAGACAAGGAGCATAACCACTAGTCCACCGTGGCCAAAGATAACTTCTGAAAGCACTCCAATTAATTTTATAAACAATATTTTAACAAAGTTGAGGATGATGGCACCTACCAACAGGTACAATTTAATTTTTAACTTTCATCATATCCTGCATTAGGTCTACTAACAAACTTTTATAAGAGAATAAAGTTAGGTTGAGGGAACTATAAAGTACACTTACCAACATCAGATTCAGATACAGATTTTTCTCTCATTGTAAATCAATGGTAAAGAGAAAAATTGTTGCCTGAACCGGGAATTGAACCCCGAACCTTTAGCTTTCTGTGCTAATGCTCTGTCTACTGAGCTAATTCAGGCTTCATTCCCATCCAAACAGAAATCCTTCCTGAATTAGCTCAGTGAACAGAGCATTAGCACAGGAAGCTAAAGGCTCGGGGTTCGATTCCTGGTTCAGGCAAAAATTTTTCTCTTTACCATTGATTTACAATAATTTAATTGTGTTCATTAATTTACTTATTTCTATCATAGTAATAGCTTTAGCTTCTCAATATTAATTTAATAAATAATGCTATAGCTGTGTGGAGTCCCCTCATGTCTTCTTCAGGTAGAAGCCATTCATTGTGTATTTGTGAATGATGATTCATTGCATTTGAATGTGGGGCCAGTAGAGTAAGGTAAAGGAAGGATTTCTACTTGGATGGGAATGAAGCCTGAATTAGCTCAGTGGAGAGAGCATTAGCAAGGGAAGTTAAAGGTTTGGGGTTCGATTCCCGGTTCAGGCGAAAATTTTTCTCTTTACCATTGATTTACAATAATTTAATTGTGTTCATTAATTTACTTATTTCTATCATATTAATAGCTTTAGCTTCTCAATATTAATTTAATATTTTTCTCTGTCTCACTAAGAATCTTTTCTCACCCACAATACATACTTGCATAATGTTCTGTCCAAGAGCAGGTCTTTCACTGCAGCATTCTCCATTCTTTCCTTAACTCAGCCTTCCTTTTTTGTATTTGCATACAAACCATTTAGTCCCGCACTGTAGCTGAGTGGTTAAGGCAAGAAGCCTTGGTGCAGAGCTACGAGACTTGTGCAGGTTCGAGTCCCCATGGGGGGAAAAATTTTTCTCATGGAATTTTGCCCACCCAGCATCATGAGGTATTTGGGTAGCTGCAGTAAGTAGAGACTCCAGGCTGAGAAGACCAGCTATAACGGCTGGGGGACCCGACATGCTGACCACATGTCACCCCTACACTAGCTAGATGATCGTTTACCTCTGTGATTAACGCATGTGGACGTGAGGTCAGCAGCCGGCTGGTAGGTCAAGGACCTTCTGGGCCTGTTGCGCTTGGAGACATACAAACCATTTATTTTAATATTTTTATGTAATATTTTTAATTTAATTCTTTTCAATACTTAATAATATTATTTTGAAAAAAAAAATTAATGCTTGAACCGAAACTTGAACCCTGGACCTCCTAATATCCTTGTACAGAAAATGAGACTCCAGGGTTCAAGTGTTAATTTTTCTTTTAAAAATAATATTTTAATATTGTCTATCATCTGATGTCTTTTTCTGCCTCTAACCTTCTTTCTGTTGACCATTCCTTCTAGGGCATCCATCAGCAGGCAGTTTCTTCTTAGCCAGTGGCCAATCCAATTTTTTTTTTTCCCCTCTTCTTTATGAGTTACAGCATTGTTCTTGCTTCATCCACTCTGTCTAGCACATCTTTATTTTTTATTTTTCTGTCCATCCAAATGGGGGGATAATTTATGTTTGAAGTCTTTCACTTGGAGGTGAGGAAAGTGGATTTGGCTTAGTTAGACCCTCTGGTTTTTTTATTTAACTTTTATAGGAATTAATCACTATGAGGTTTAATTTATGGTGAAATTAAATGTTTCTTACTTCTCCTCATATAAATATTCTAAGTTGATCACAATTTTGAGACTATAACTGTCTCATCCTCAGAACTTTGTTGGTGACTGGTGTTATGCTGATCGGAAGAAACTCTTCTTCTTCCCTCTGTTGGTGGACCGATGAACCTCTGGATCAGGTCAAAATTTGCAGGAATTTCAAAGTTCATAAGTTTTCCTTTGTTTTTATGAATGTGGATCTCACGGTTTGGGAAAAGATCCACATTCATAAAAACAAAGGAAAACTTATGAACTTCGAAATTCCTGCAAATTTTGACCTGATCCAGAGGTTCACCGGTCCACCAACAGAGGGAAGAAGAAGAGTTTCTTCTGATCGACATAACACCAGTCGCCAACAAAGTTCTGAGGATGAGACAGTTATAGTCTCGAAATCACGATCAACTTAGAATATTTATATGAGGAGAGGTAAGAAACATTTAATTTCACCATAGACTCTCTGGACTTCACCAAAATTACCCTAGAGGTTTAATATCAGTTCCATCAGGGTTTTTTGACCAGATCAGAGTGCACTGGCGTATCCATGCTCAATGCTACCAGAATTTGCACCGGCGCAACCACGCTCAATGCTACCAAAATTTGCACCATATAGGTGCTGGATCAAACCGTTATTGTTGATAACTATTTTGATTGGAAAGCACAGATTGTTCAAATTGTGACATCTTTGCCCAGGCCCATAGAGGCAAAGAGAAATTCAACTTTCTTTACTCAATTCTCCCAATACGTAATGTTTTCTGAGTTATAAAATACAATCGTGGAAGCTTTGGGATAAAGGAATTAACACACGCTTGAGCAAGCTTTTGGAATTTGACTTTGATATCTGACTTATGCTAACTACTGAATGAATAGGCATAAGTAAAAAAGCACAACTAAAGCTTTTAATGCGAGTCAAAATGTAGTCAGAAATAATATAAAGATAAATAAATAAATATTCGATTTACAAAGAAAAGAAATCATAATAGATCATCTATACAAAAAGAAAATATGATATAAATTAACATACATACATTATCACTCACTCTAGACCAGCCTCGGGTTGGGGGAAATACTGTCCTAGCGTCCCCACCCTGGCTTACTGGACTAAACAAACAAAACCAGCTCTCCTGAGCTGTTCTGACCAGACTCCAACGGTGACTAAGTAGATGATGATTCAAAGTTACAAAACACAGCTATTTATGAGAGTTCACAGGGAGAGGGGGAATGCGCGATAGCACAGGGTGCGCACTAGGAAAGGAAAGTGATAGATAGGAAAGCATTTGGCACTGTTCATAAAGATGACACTCGAGATGGAGACGCGATGCCGTATAGTTTGCGCAGTAAGGCATAATTCCTGTATCGAAATGTCCATTTCGCTACAAGAGATCCAGAAATCCCAATTAGCCTCTGCTCCCCTTTCCCACAATAATGGTTAGTAAATGCAGGATTTTCTTGCTTTAGGTATACTAACAGAGTTTTACAAGAGAATAAAGTTAAGTTGAGGGAACACTTACCAACATCAGAATCAGTGACACTGACTGCTCTAGCCACAGCAGCGACAATTCTTTCGGCTGGAATGATAGGCGCGAGATCTAGTTGTTCAGTGACTGTTTCAACTGTTGCTGTCATTATCTGCAAGAATAGAACACACTTACTACACTCACATGAGGAAGTAACTTCACACAGTAACTATAGAAATATACATACACTTTCTTAAGAGTGCAGATATTTGTGTGTATTCTTTATTAAGATGTCAGTTTAAATCTATATATATATATATATATATATACACAAAAAGAATGTATGTCTGGCTTTTTGTCCGTTATGTATTACTACACTATACATCCGATTGTGATGGGGCATTTTGCAAAATGTTCAGGAGTTTCCCGGAAAGGTTTAGGCTATAAGAGAGTTGTAATACTCAACCCTTTCACCCTTAAAAATCACTCTTTGTAGTGAAAAACATGTTTTTCAGAACTTTGTGGAAGCTTAAATGGCTAATGGTAGAACCCATTCTTCACCATATACAAAACTACCAGAACAACTGGAAAGCACATCTTCAACAAATGCCACCACATAGAATTCCAAAAGCCAGGGCAAAAGATCGCTGGGACGTCCAAAAAAGTGCTGGATGGAAAATTCCTCTTTCAGACCGTAACAGGCCACATGGCCTCATACTTGCATGGATGATGATGATGATGATAAATGGCTAACACTGCCTAAACCATAACAAATACACCAAATTAATGTACACAGAATTGAATATCTAAAAAAAATCTACAAAAAAGTCTGCAACAGCATATGTCTATCTTTTAGGGATAACTTACAATTACTATTTTTGTCTTTCAGCTCATTGATGCCAAGAAAAGATCAAGATAAGCAGATTCCCAGTCAACACCGGGTAATCGGTATTGGGTATCTAAAAATAATTATGATATAAATTTATAATTTATTTTTTATAATTTAATTTCTTTTAACTTATTCAACTGAACATAAAAAGAGATTTAATTTATTTAGGTATAGCAGTGATTGTAGAGACTCTTGATGTCCCAACTCCTTTCAAAAAACTATTATTCTACCAGTTATATTATATGGATGCGAAACATGGACTCTTACTTTAAAGGAGGAAAGGAGATTACAAGTATTTGAGAATAAACTACTTAGGAAAATTTTTGGACCAAAGAGAGGTGAACAGACAGGTGAATGGAAAAGACTACATAACAATGAACTACATGGTCTTTATAGGAAGCCAGATATAATAAGAACAGTTAAGTCTCGTAGACTGCGATGGGCAGGACATGTTGCGCGTATGGGGAATGAAAGACGTGCATGGAAGCTTCTTGTAGGAAAGCCAGAAGGAAAATGCCCAGTTGGTAGACCAAGAATGAGGTGGGAGAATAACATTAACTATGATTTGAGGGAAGTAGATTATACAGGGAATGATTCGAAAGCATTAGCTCAGGATAGGGATGTATGGAGAGCTTATGTCCGTACGGCCATGAACCTATGGGTTCGATAGTGCCAGTGAGTAAGTAAGTAAGGTATTAGCAAGTATTGTATAAAAATGTCTTGTTTTTATAAGCATGTAAGATTTTAAAATTTCCCAGCATTACTTAAATTTTTCAGTATATGATCTTTCAGCCTCTAGCTGTTGTTAGAGTAATAATGCACTATGCATGTTATAATTGACCACTGGTTACGAACTATATGGCCACAGGTTGTAAACTACATCGAAAGCAATTGTTTACATGACTAATATTATGTTTGTGGTACCAGTAATATGATACCAAACATGATCTCTCAGTTTAAGAGAGGAAAAAATATTATAAATATTTGAGAATAAAGCGCTCAGGAAAATTTTTGGTCCAAGAGAGATGAACAGACAAATTAATATACCGTATTTGTGCATGTACAGGCTGCGTGTGTGTATAGGTCGCATTCAAGTTTTGTAATAATAAATTGGGGAAAAAAATATTTGTCTTATGTCCACCGCGGTGGTCTCGAGGTAGCATGTTGCCTTGTCACGCAGCGGGCCTGGGTTCGATCCCCGGTTGGGACAGTTTTTCTGGGTGAGGTTTTTATCGGAGTTTTTCCCCACCTGTTAGACAAATGCCAGGAAAACTTTAAGGACCAAACGGTCCCCGAAATCATATGGCCATCGCAATCATCATCATTCATATTCATCTTAGATTAGGCTTAGGATTAGGGACTCTCCTGGCGCACCACTATCATCATCACCCATCATATCATCGGGGCAACGTAACCCCACCTTCCAGGCGCCCCAACCTCAGAAGTGGGTTACAAATATGCCATGCCAGGAGAGAAACTAGGAATGTCGAAAGACAACCTGGGGTACTTGCAAAAAAAAAAAAAAAAAATTTGCTAAGAAGCAATGCAAAAGACAGAAGTAGGCCTACAACATTTTTAAATCTGGTGATGATGTAAATTCCAAAGCTTCTGTTGCTGGCTATGTAACGGTACATTTGGGCTGCGGCTCAGTCATTAGCACAAGGGTAAAAGGGACAGGTCAGTTGGTAGGTACGGTATTAATTGTCATTCCCGTTCACTGTGTGTAAACATGGGTCAGTGTAGAGCAAGTTATACCTCCAAATTCAAGCTACAAGTGATGCGCTATGCAGAAATAGAACAGCAGGAAGAATGTTTGATGTGGACGAAAAAAAAATGTGCAACGGTGGATTCAAACAAAACATGCACTTGAAAACACATCGCAACATAGACAATCTTTCTGCAGAAAAAAAAGCAAAATATCCACAGTTAGAAAGAGTTCTCCTGGATTACATACGGAAAACAAGGGCAGATGGATTTTCAGTTCGAAGGCCTTAAGATAGCCAAGAATATGGAAATCCCATGCAATGAATTTAAGGCAAGTTATGACTGGGCAAGGGGATTTATGACATGTCACAACCTTGTAATTTGTTGGCGTTGACAATAAAATTGTTCTAAAATGAAACACGTTTTCTAGTTATTTCATGTGTAAGCCGCACCCTAATTTTGAAACTTATAGGTAAAAAAGTGTGTTTAACTCTTATAGGAATTAATCACTATGAGGTTTAATTTATAATAAAATCAAATGTTTTCCACCTCTCCTCATATAAATCTTCTAAGTAGATCGCGATTTCAAGACCTTAGAAGATTTATATGAGGAGAGGTAGGAAAATTTGATTTTATTATAAAAAAGTGTGGCCTATTCATGCATAAATACAGTATAAAACCTGCTGTAAAAAGAACAATTAAGTCTTATATACTGTGATCAGCAGGACATGTGATACAAATGGGGAATTAAAAAGAAGCATAGGAATTCCTTACAGGAAAACCAGAGGGAAAGTGCCCAATAGCTAGGCCAAGAATGAAGTAGGAGAATAACACTGCAATAAAGCTGCAAGACTAATTAAAATAAGAAGTTACTACATCTCTTTTTCATAAATATTAGTTCAAGAAAGAGGGAGCAGAAGTCGATATCCAAAGCCAACAGCCTAAGATCATCAGTCTGTACAAGCTAATGATAGAGCAAATATGTTGCTCTGAAACATGTCCTACAAGAAACAACAAGTATGAGGTAAGATGATGGCAGACCAACTTATTTATCAAAAAAAAAACTTAAACACATAATAGATGCAATTTTACAAATCTGACTCTTAAGAAATGTGTAAGAAAAAATGTAGTTTCTGGACCAAGAAGAACCTGATGTAGCTGTAAATCTGTAATTTGAACATCAGTTCAGTATAGATTTTATTCTTAAAATATGAATTAACAACATTATAAGAGAACAAATTTAGTTCTTAATAATTCTTTTACTTGATTTCATAAGTTTTGTATATGTAAGTTACAATTTCTAATCTAAATTACTTTAATTATCAAATACTTACAAATCATTCTAAATATTTTCAAAGAATCACTCTACTGTATTGTGTTAAAATAATGGTCAAAATTTTGAAAACTACAGTGTGTCTGTTAATCTTTGTATGACTTTGAAACAATATGGTGTACAAATAAAAGTAAATACAGTTGACTTTGAATTATTAAGTGAAGCAATGATACTCGGATGTGATATGTCACTTAAAGCATAAACTGGTTCAGGCAGAATTTTTTCTAATTTCTCCACTGAAATATTAATTATAATTAGAAATTTTTCTCTTTAGTTGTGCTCACCATTTCTTACAGATTGCTTGTCTGTGTATGTTAATTTACATATTATGATTGTTTTAGTCCACCGCTGTGGTCTCGAGGTAGCGTGCTGCCTTGTGACGCAGCGGGCCCGGGTTCGATCCCCAGTCGGGGCAGTTTTTCTGGGTGAGGTTTTTATCGGGGTTTTTCCTCACCTGTAAGACAAATGTCAGGCAAACTTTAAGGTCCAAACGGTCCCCGAAATCATATGGCCATCATCCTTATCATTATCATCATCATCCTCCACCGGTGTGGAAAGCAACGGGAAGCTACCACACCTACACAATTCCCTAGTAAAGCTGCAAGCATAGCATGAATGCTATGATTGCAGTGAAGGACCTGCCTTTGGGCAGAATTACTATGGATGGATGATTGCTTTAAACAACATTTAGAGAAATTTAAGTACTATGTTTGTAAATTTATGTAATATCTGGAGAACATTTTATTTTTGATGTTCTTGTTTAAATTTGTCACTTGTATTAAAGGTCAAATTAATATTTTAAGAAAAAAATATTTGCCTAAACCAGGATTTGAATTCAGGATCTCTGGATCTCCATTCCAGTGCTTTACCCATTAGGCTCCTGATTTAGAAAATATTTCTAGACCTCTGTTCCAGAAATGTCTGTCTAAATCAGGAGCCTAGCTAGCTTAATGGATAAAGCACAAGAATGGAGATCCAGAGATCCTGGGTCCCTGGTTTAGGCAAAAAAAATTATCTTAAAATATTAATTTGTCCTTTAATATAGGTAGCAAATTTAAATAAAAACATTGAAAATATGTGCTTTACTAGCTAAACATGTAATGTTAAAAGAATAATAGAACAATTGAGAATATTTTATTTGTCAAAAATCTTATCAATATGGCTAATAGATTAGGTTAGTATAAAGATGGGTTCAGGAATTAACCCATTCACTTCAGGTTTAAACGCTCAATATATTTCCCCAGAAACCGGATTTAAATCACCGTAAATTATCTTATCTATTTTCAGACAATCAAAATGAACAAAACGTAATGGTACTTGATATCTCAATAAGGGCAAAGGCAAAAACACGTTTCTCTACTATTCATAAATGTTAACAAAATATTTCCCTGCCAAGGGATGTACAAATTATTCCAAATATATAACAGGCCGAGTTAAACGGTGTAACTTGTCTTCTGAGTAGAAGGCCATTTAACAGCCGGTGAGTATACCTCATCTTCTGAGGCGAATGGGTTAATCTGTTTAACACAGCTACCTTGTTTATTGGTTCATTGTATTATGTACCCATCTTTATATTTCCTAATGAAACAAGCCTTTCTCTTTTTATTAGGGAGAGAAATTTTGAACTAGGTTTTCTCTAGGAGGTTCTTCATCAAGATTTATAATCCCAACAAGTTTGAATTTCGTATCAGTTAGTGCTTCATAGATAAATACGATTTGAGAACCTGTCCCTTACTCAATACCACATAGTCAACATAGTGAGTTTTCATTAATGATTCCCACCTGGTGTAGACGTTTTCTAAGGTTACAGAGACCCATTTACAAATCAACCTCTTATCTTATCAATAGTCTATTGAGTTTTAAGATATCCACAGTTAGTGATGAGGATGGTTTACTCTTTATCCTCTTACTGTGTCTGTTCCCCTCCACTCGAGTCCAGTACATTTGGATGGTTTTATTAATCTACTTGGTGATAGACTTACATAAGGTGGATATGGTATTCCATATACCGGTTGAGGCCCAGTAAAATTTTTGCAGATATGTTTAAAGAAAGTGAAACTCTGAAATTTAATTTAAAAGTTACATAAATGTAAATACTATTATGAGATGATCTTGAAGTAGATTTACAGGAGGCTGTAGGCCGTGGTCTTGAGGCTTGATGTTCCCCGACGTTTCACCAGAGACTATGCCCGGCATCCTCAAGGGTTGTCTTGAGACTGGCAATTCCACTGCCTCTTCTATTTATACAATTCACCATGATGTGTTCTCTGCATGGTCAGTTCGTAAGTTGCCAGTCTCAAGACAACCCTTTGAGGATGCCAGATGCAGTCTCTGGTGAAACGTTGGGAAACATCAAGCCTCAAGACCATGGCCTACAGCCTGGAAATCTCCTTCAAGATCATCATAATAACTCCGGCCGTGAAAGCCTAAGTCAATATATTTTTATGAGAATTGATTTCCCTTAAGAATTCTATGTTCATTGTAGCCCAATAGGTCAATATAATTACAGTGGATAGTACAGAGTTGCCCGACACCTATCATGTGACATAGGTCGAGTAGAGAGTTATTGTGCACTGGGTCTACAAGCTCTCACTACTAGAACTGGTTTGCAGAAGAAAAAACTTTTGTGAAATGAAAAGAAATAAAAAAAAAGACCAGAAAAGTTCATCGGAGAACATTTTGTTTAAACAACTCACCTCATAGGATTCATGCTTCTATGATATCGTGATTTCAAACACAGTCGTGTTCATCTTCAGCCATAACTCCGACTGACGAAATTCTTCGGCCATCAACTATTCTATTGTCGCCATCTTCAGTGCTGCCATCTATGGTTGAATTTATGAACTTCGAAATCAAAGTAATTTCGTTAGGGATATCAAAATTCATTGATCTATTTTTGTTTTTCTGAAAGTATATTTTTTCCCAAACTGTCAATTCCAAAGGTTTCTCTACTTGTTTTAAAAGTTTAGCTTCTCTTCCAATTTTATGATGTTTCTAATAAACTATGTGCAGCAATTGCAGATTTTTCAATTTCACACATTTTTAAATTATTTCTGAAAATGTTCTTTTTGTCCGAATTTCCAAATTCCTTTTTGTTTTTCCTATATAAACTTTATTGCAATCTTCACAACTTATTTGATAAATTCCAGATTTCTTACTGTCTGGAACATTGACTTTTTTATTGGTACTTAGAAGATTACCCAGACTAAATTTATTTATTGGTGCCAAATTGACAAATACAACATTTCTTTGGCACCAATAAATAAATTTAGTCTGGGTAATCTTCTAAGTACCAATAAAAAAGTCAATGTTCCAGACAGTAAGAAATCTGGAATTTATCAAATAAGTTGTGAAGATTGCAATAAAGTTTATATAGGAAAAACAAAAAGGAATTTGGAAATTCAGACAAAAGAACATTTCAGAAATATTAAAAATTGTGAAATTGAAAAATCTGCAATTGCTGCACATAGTTTATTAGATCATAAAATTGGAAGAGAAGCTAAACTTTTAAAACAAGTAGAGAAACCTTTGGAATTGACAGTTTGGGAAAAAATATACATTCAGAAAAACAAAAATAGATCAATGAATTTTGATATCCCTAACGAAATTACTTTGATTTCGAAGTTCATAAATTCAACCATAGATGGCAGCACTGAAGATGGCGACAATAGAATAGTTGACGGCCGAAGAATTTTGTCAGTCGGAGTTATGGCTGAAGATGAACACGACTGTGTTTGAAACCGCGGTATCTTGGAAGCATGAATCCTATGAGGTGAGTTGTTTAAACAAAATGTTCTCTGATGAATTTTAATGATTATATCTCATAATGTTTACTTCCCAACATTAATTTAATATAAAAAGACCAGAATTAACTAAAAGTTGAATAATCTCTCCAAGTGAGAACTGAAGGTCAACTGCATAATATTGCTTCAAAATCATCACACTGTATACAACCTGTATCCTACTGTACACAATGCACATGTGGCACAAACATCTGAGAACGATAAAAAAACAACAAAATATAAAACACTAAAGCTTACTGATTTTAACAAGAGATGTAAGCATGGGCCACAGGAAATGCTTTTGCAGAAGAGGACAAAATCTAACAGTTAAGTATAAAAATGAAGTACAGAAATGAAATACAAAATCATACTTTGAAATATTTTTGAAAAGTGTGTTAAATTAAAGTTAATTAAGTAAGAAAAGAAATAGAGAAAATGGCCCCTTCTGACACCCATGCATTACAAGAAACATCGAGCAGACTGCTTTGCCACATGTAAGCACACTCAAAGCAACACATACATAAATACTTCTCAATGTTTTCTTTTTATTTTGTTTCATTTTAGATGTGAAAAACAAGAAAAAACAAAAATATAAGGTGAGAAGATTAGAAATGTAGAAAGTATATAAACACAAAAGATTAAATAAATAAATAGGGAAAGGATAAAGTAAAAAAAGGAATGAATAGAAGATATGGAAACAACATACAGTCAAAATTCAAATTGAGAGATTTCAGAGTGGACCCACACAACATTCTGAGATAAAGAACTTATGGTCTACATGGCATTTTCGACATATAATATTTCAATTCATTATTAGAGAAAACATTTGGCGCGAGGGAATTACAACATATATAAGAGAAAAATTTGCATCTAGATCACAACTCGCCTCGGTAGCTCAGTTGGTAGAGCACTTGGCCCAGAAAGCCAAGGGTCCCGGGTTCGAGTCTTGGTCTGGGCAAAAATGTTTCTCTTCAAATATAATTTATCCTTCAGTGAGAAGTGTTAAATTAATAATAAAATCGTCAATACTATTATTTCACTTGACAAGCATCATTTCATTATGGAAAAATTACAATGAAATGCTCACTGAAGAGTATTTAGAAAATTATGTTTTTTTTTTATCCACCACTATGGTCTCGAGGTAGCGTGCTGCCTTGTCATGCAGCAGGCCCGGGTTTGATCCCCGTTCGGGGCAGTTTTCTGAGTGAGGTTTTTATCTGGGTTTTTCCTCACCTGTAAGACAAATGTCAGGAAAACTTTAAGGTCCAAATGGTCCCCGAAATCATATGGCCATCATCATCATCACCCTTCACCGGTGTGGAAAGCAATGGGAAGCTACCACACCTACAATTCCCTAGTAAAGCTGCTAGCATAGCTGAAATGCTATGATTGCAGTGAAGGACCTGCCTTTGGGCAGAATTACTATGGATGGATGTTTTTTTTTTGTGCCAATTTGGTCTTGTTGTGGCCATTACACATGCCTAGAAAGACAGTTTAAATGTATATGTTCTAATTCCACCCACTGCAGTTTTCATTTTTCGAGTTCCATGCTGGGCAGATAGATGGATTAATTTAGTCTATTTTCAATTTATGCACTACTTTGCAGAGTACTTTACATAGATGATGCATTTTTTGTGTTTGTGTACAGAGAGGAGTGTAGGATGATTGTATGTTTAAGATTGAAATTAAAATTTCCAACCTTGCCGGGTTTTTAAACTTGGGCCTGTTAGTCAGGAGGCAGGCATTCTACTACCTGGGCTAGCACAGCTCACAGTTTGGATGTTTATCATCAACGTTAAACAACATTCTGATCCCCATTGTAACATGTGGTAGGTCATCTTTCCAGTGTCTTCATGATCAACAACATCAGGCTATGAGCCTATTGGCCCATTTTTTTCCCCTCCTGTAATATGCAGTAGATCATCAATCCAGCATCTTAATGATTTCCCTACATTTATTTTATGGGGCACACCATAGCGTAATGGTTAAGGCACTGTGCTACAAACCAGAAGGTTGAGAGTCAAGTCCTGGTGGGGGTCAGGATTTTTAAACTGACCCAAACCTTCTGGTTGCACCATGGCTCTAGAGTCGACTCAGCCTCTAATGGAAATGAGTACTGGATGCTTGTTCTGGTGTAAAGGCGGCCATCATGCAGGGCTGACAACCTGGCTGACATCAAGTGCTGATTGTCTAGAAAAAGTGGGAGCCTTAACCTCCTACTACCCCAAGAGCCTCCCGAGGCCTGTAGTGGGATCACTTTACTTTACTTTACATTAATTTTATCCTGAAGTTTGTAGTAACAAATTTTTTTTAGAAATGCTGGATGTGTTGATACCAATTACTTTTATTTCTCTCAATTTTTTTAATTCAAGTTACATATTTATAGTTCATTCCCTACATTTTTTGTTTCTTTTATGATTCCTTAAAGAATATCCAGCTATATACCTCAGAAAACATATTTCTTAAGTTTCAATTTTTTAAGATAAGTGTTTCATACCTCTCCTCATAAGATGGTACTGAGGATGGGACCGCAATGATCTTGAAATAGCAATCTACTTAGAAGATTAATTATGAGGAGAGGTATGAAACATTTTAATTTAACTTAAATTAAACCCATAAAAGATCAATATTTCAATTTTTTGTTTGTCAGATTTTGTTAATGAGCATACCTTAAATCCTTATGTCAGTATAGGAACTTTCACTGTTTTATAAAATTTTAATTGTGTTTTTTTTTTTCCTGGTCTGAATGTTTTTGCTAGAATATATTTTAGATCATAGATGACTGGTTTCTTGGAATCACATTATATGATAAATGATGGGCTTTGAATCCCTGATTGTTTGATTTTATGGATAATCTACACATTTTGCTGATCTACAGCATATTATTTGTTAAATCTGTCAAAAATAAAAGTTTATATCTTGATTTCAATAAACATGATATTCAATTTAGTGCATACAGTAGAAGACAGCAAAGAGATCATTGTCACATTGTCATTTGTTTTTATCACATCACATAGATATTTAATTAGCAGTGTGCTGATACATAAGACATTTTATGCTATTTTTTTTATTTTGAACGCGTAGACCATAAGTCCATTACCTCAAAATATTTGACTGAGTTCACTCTGCAATCTCTCCTATTTTATTGGTTGAATTGTGGCATACTCTGTATAAAAAAGGAAAGAAAAAACAGGTAAAAGAAATTAAATATCAATAAGGAGAATAAAGTATAATTTAAAGAGTTGAAAGAAAAAAAAAAGAATAAATACAATAGTCAAGAAAGAAGAAAATCCAAATAAAAAAAAAGAATATATACAAGAAAGAAAAAATAGAAAACAAAAGAAGGCAGAAAGAGAAAGTAAATGTGAGAAAGACAAAGAAAATAAAAGCAAGACAGAAAGAAACACAGAGGTTCGGAAAGAAAAATAAAAAATAAAATTTAAAATCTAACAGTAGTTAATGAAAGTCTAAGAGATTATTTTTAAAATTTGTTTTAAACACAGAACTTTATAGATGAAGCTTAGTAACAACAATACAGAAATGTGAATACAAAGAAATTCATTAATGTGAAAATGGAAATTTCTTAAGAAAAAATACTACTACAGCCAAAAAGTCTAGCAGCAAAAATAACTAATTCACTAAACACAATTAATAACACTAAAATTATGGCATCAATATTTCATAGCACACATTTTCGTTGACTATATGTGAAGGCAGAATAAATAATGTAGCTTGTCGTGGAATATTAAAAATATTTTCCCTTAAAATTCATAATTTTAATACTGCCAATAGTGGTGTACAATCTGAATCACTTAATGAAAATGCCAAGAAAATGAATTATTTTATTTATTGCTAGCATGGCGGGAGTAACTATGACTCTCTTAAAGTAGCCAAATGCCTCGTCATCTAATTAGTGATGCAAATGAAAGGATTAACGAGATTCCCTCTGTCCCTTGTACTGGTTCCTGGCTCGGCCTACGGGCCCGTCGACAAACTGTGGGGTCGCCAGGAGATGAGCACCTGGATGTACTAAAAGTCTCACACTGTTGGGCTTGTAGCCCTAGCCGGTCTCACAACGGCTGCAGAACACGTCCCTGGAGGCAGAACAGGGGAATGGTCGGTGGATCTGTGACAGCAGTCCTCCCGGCTAGGCTCATGGAGCCCATGGACCAACTGTGGGGTCATCAGGAATGAGCGACCTGATGTACTATGTAGCTCAGCAATTCCCAGAAGTTGCAACTCCAACACCCTCTCCCTAGGGGTGTTGGTTGAAGGATCGTGAACTTGAACGTGGACGTGAACATAGGATAGGGAGGACAAGCACCTTGGACTTGGGAGTATGGTCATGACGACCAAGGTATCCCAAGGGGTGGGGGAAGGGCCTAGATGTCCCTTGTCAATTTCATAGTGCTGGAGACTAACATGTATGCCAGACACAAACTGCAAACAACAATTTTTCCCTTCTTCATATTTACAGAAATATAAAGTCATAAATGTTAGAAAAATTTACGACTTTTTGCATTGTTGATGTTATATGCATGCAAAATAAAAAGTGATACATGAAAATACAGTGTTCTATAGATCCATTGTTGCACACACCCATTTTTGGCAGCACAATGCCTCATAGAATGCTTATTTGGAATTGATTTTTCACAAAGGGGATGTTATGATGATATCTACATACTCGGTTATATATATTATATATTAAAATACTATCTCAAATTTTACATCCTTTCATAGCCCTAAAGATATGAAGAGTTTTATTTCTTATAGAAGTTTTTGAATTCCATATAAATCTGCATGATGATAAATTTTTATTCTATTTACTGCTGTTAAGTATCTTTTTTTATCTTTTATTAAAATTGCATTTTGACTGTAGTAGTACAACTATACACACTGATAAGATACTGATAAAAGATGACATCAATAAAGGAAAGAATTATACAGACTAAAATAGTTATTATGAAATACATTACAATGTAAAATGCTTCAAAAGTCATCATAAGGTCAAAAACAAAAAATTTATTTTTATTCTCACTGTTTTAAAAATGATTTTGAAGTGACTTAGGAAGCAAATAACATTAAGACTTACAATCTAGAATGTCACAAAATGTTCAAGAGAAAGAAGCTCCTTTACTTTACTGAGAACTTCTGTAGATCCCAAATTTTGGACATTGCAAAGTATGTGATTTTCAAAGTCATGTTCAACTCCACTCTGTATTTTAATGTGTGTAATATTGTACTGTTACTCATTTTGAAACTAAATAAAAAAAGTTATAAAGTAAAATAAAAATATATATTAACTGCTGTGGTCTTGAGGTAGCATTCTGCCTTGTCATGCAGCGGGCCCGGGTTCGATTCCCAGTTGGGACAGGCTCCTGGGTGAGGTTTTTTTCGGGGATTTTCCTTACCTGTAAGACAAATGTCAGGAAGCTTAGGGCCCAACGGTCTCCGAAAATCATCTGGCCATCATCATCATTATCATTATCATCATCCTTCACCAGTGTGGAAAGCAACGGGAAGCTACCACACCTACAATTCCCCAGTAAAGCTGCAAAGCATAGCATGAAAATGCTATGATTGCAGTGAAAGACCTGCCCTCGGGTAGAATTACTATGGATGGATGGATATATATATATATATAAATTTTGTGTCATGTTGTTTGTCCGCGATGGAATCCTAAACTACTGAACCGATTTTAATAAAATTTTGCACACTGTGTGCAGTTTGAACCAACTTGAGACTTAGGGTAGTTTATAACTAAATTTATAGTCACATTATTTTTTTATTGCAAATTATTTGTTTATTACAAAGAGTTATAATTATTTGTGAGTTCCATATGATTCTAACAGATGGCGGTGTAATTATCTGTGAGTTCCATACGATTCTAACAGATGGCGGTTTATGGTAATTTGGTAAGGTAATTGGTTTATTATTTAACAAAGAGAGATCCAGATGGCTGTGCTTTTTGTTGCAACTGCGAATTTCAATTGAATTACAAATATTGATTATTTCATAATTTAAGTGTGTTCAGTGTTTATTTTATTTTCAATATTATTAATTTCGTGTATAAGTATTAGTTTTAAGTAATCTGGCTGAAAGACAGCAACTTAATTTTAACACATGGCCGGGACTTCTAGTGTATATATATATATATATATATATATATATATATATATATATATTATTATTACTGCCAAAAACATGAAGGCAGAATTCTCCTAATTCACACTCAATATTATATAATTAGATTTGATAAATTTAGGAAGTAACACTATGATGCTTTTATAATAATATGAATTTAAAAATATTAATAAATTAATTCTATAATAAATTTGGTTGTGTGTTGAGTATGACATTTGTCCCTAATTTCTGTGATGTGTGTCTTATCAAATAATCAATAATTTGAATCCACATCCAATACGCCTACTTTCGAGGAGTGATTTTGGAAATAAACAGGATGAAAATCCTACAAATTATGAATAATAATTTTTTTTTGTAAGCCCATGTTTCCCTTAACAGATATTTAGGCGCACTCCCCCTACAGAGAAGAATTTGAACCATACTAATTTAGTTACACTTGTTTCCGTGTAGATGTCATTTGAGTGGTCCATGGTCAGCGTTCCGCCTTATACTGACATCTAAGAAACCGAGGTAGTACTAGGACGGGAAAATTTGGTAAATTTTGCTTAGAGGCCTTTTCATTCAGGCTTAAGGATCTTTTACGAGCCTGAAAATCTTCAGACTCGGGACCCATGGCTTAAAGTCCCTCCCAGAGGATTCGCTCCTTGGATTTAAGAAGAATAAATTAATTATGGGAAATAATAATATAATAACATAAAAATATTATTTTTAAAAATAGATCAAATAATACAGTGACCAGTAACTGATCTTATCGAAGAAACTCTTTATATTAATAAATTATAATAGGAACAAATAACTACCGCAAGTTTAACAGTCAAAGAGATGATGATGATATGCAAAGCATATTGAAACTCTAGAATATAATAATTTATGAGATAAGATGTCAAGACTCAGATTAATTATTAATATTAAACTCTATATAACTTAGAAACTCTTTGGGATGGGCTGGATATGGGAAAAAGGGACTGAAAATCGCAAGAACGTGTGGAGAAAAATAAGGAGGAGGTACTTAGATATAAACCAACAAGATACTTTCGCCGAATGTACAGGAAAACGCTCACTGTGTTTACAAAGAGACCTAAAACACGTCTGGGAAAAAGAATCGTATATACTCAACCTAGGATTTAAAGAGAGGTTTAGGCTAGGGGCATGGAAATTTCTAAAAATTAGCGACGATCACGATATGCGAATATGTCCAATGTGCGGGAAATGTGAAGATGAGATACATATATTAGGAAAATGTAATGATTTAGAATATTGGAGACGTCAGTTATTACCGGAAAGATTTCTAAATTCAAATCGGGAAAGATTGGCATGCTATGAGTTATTGGTAAATCCAGAAAATTGGATAAACCTCGGTAAATTTCTGGACAAAACGCGAAAAATGACAACACTCATTCATGAATAAATATATGTTATCAAAATGCAATACCATTAATTATTAACAATTATATATAAATTAATTAGTGTATAATGCTATTGTGTCATTATTTAATTGTAATATTAATGTGTTTTCTTTATATAATTGTAATGTTAATGTTTTTTTAGTGTATAATGCTATTGTGTTATTACTTAATTGTAATATTATTGTGTTTTCTTTATGTAATTGTAATGTTATTGCTGTTTCTGCTGTTTATTTTTCTTTACACTAGTACCAATTATTACTTTATTGTAACGGACTGTCAACAGCACGTACGGCTTACTGCCCGTGTGACCCATATTTGTAAATAATATTGTAAATATCTTACTTTTTGTCTAATAAAGCCCTACTACTACTAGAAACTCTTTGTACTTCATGAACAAAATTGATAAAACCAAATTTATAGTTTATTTGTAAAAAAAGAAATTACTTAAAACCATTAAAATTAAATCAAAAGCATTATCTAAAAATTCTGTCATAAAATTAGCATATTGGTTAAATTATATAGTTGATAATTTTATAACAATAAGAAAAAATCTTGCCTAGGTAAACACCTTCATCACCTCGGTCTTCTACCAACTCAACAATGTATTCTCTGCAACACTATGGAAGATATGGATACTGACCACATCCGAACTTGCCCATCCCTAACAACCAGCAGTTTCGTAGACAAATACTGGGAAGCCAGGGAAAACATGATGAACATTTTATAATCTTCCTTGTTATTGTTTGTTTTCCTCAGTCATTATTGACTAATGAAAAATTTCAAAAGTCACTGCATTTAAATAAATACATAAATAAATAAGAAAAAAAATCTTAAAAAATAATTTTAAATGTTGAAGTATTTATCTTTTAAAGTTTTAGAGAATGTAACGTGATAGTTAAAATGACCATAGTTTTTTTTGTGTGGATTATGGGAAGAAGATGACTTTGAAAATGAAGAAGGAAAAGCAAACAGAAGCAGAGTGGACGTACATGGGGCACGTGCATCAGCACCACACCTACACTATGGAACTCGGGGATTGGCATGTTGATCACCACATCCGGTTTAGACTCCGATTTCTTGTCTGACTCTGGCGAGCCCTTGCGTCCATGCCCGCTCTCATCCCCAGCCTGCTCATCCACCTGCGACTGTAAATAATACATTCTTATATTCATATAATAATCCTTTATACTTAAATTTTCAAATTTTTTACATATGGTACAATACATAAATCATTCAATAATATGTGTATAAAATATTCTAAGAATGGAGATTATTGAACCAATAGAGATGATATTCCCAGTAGGTCCTATTTTACTTAACCCTTCAAGCCAGGAGCACGAGAACATACTCGTATGCAGATTTCTTCCTTACTGGCAGATCCCGAAAACATATTCATGAGATGTAAGCTCTTATAAAATCATAATTCCTCTGTCATCTCTTGTGATTTAGAGATACTATTTTGGTCATGTATGCTGAATTTGTGACTCATTTTATAGCAGCATAAGAGAGAGTTAGTTATTATATTTAATCACGTCATTAGCATCAAAATTCAAATCTAGATGTGAATGGGATGACAAATATTGCTCAGAGGTCTCTTATTTTGGGCTTGAGGTTCTTTTACATTCCGTAAATTTATGACAAGCGTCTGAAGGGTTTACTTCCCTTCTGAAGGACTACTTTAATTCCCTTCTGAAGAAAGTCATGCTCAGAATTTTTACAGCCTTAAAAATCTATTGATCCAGATGTACTTGAATCTGCAAACCTCAAAACTAGAGGCAACGTGGTAACAGTAAGAGAGAGATAGAAATAATTTTGGAATAGTTTCACTGCATTTCTTAGGGGGCTTGCCTTAGTGTAGTTGGTTAAGGCAATATGCTAGAAGCCAGAAAGTTGGGGTTCAAGTATCAATGGGGTCAGGATTTTTAAACTGACCTAAACCTTTTGGTGGCACTATAGCTCTGGTGTCGACTCAGCCAGATTATTATTCTTGTGGGGGTAAAGGCGGCCATCACACAGAGCTGACATCTTGATTGTCCTACTACCACAAGGCCTCCTGAGGTCTGTAGTGGGATCAATGTAGTTTTATTTTTCACTGCCTTTCTTAACCAAGAAGTCAGCTGTTTCATTACAGTAATTCCACAATGCTAGGAGATCCATAGCGATGAACCAAATTTGATCAAAATTGATAGAAAATGAAATTATAAGATTAAAAAATTGAATAGAAATATATCACTCATTTGCTACAACAACGTCATAACTCGAAAATCATGATTTTTCAGGAGAAGCATTTGAAGTTTTAAATACTGTCATTCTAAGTCTCTGTGTGTTATTAACTAAAATATTGTGATTTATGAGTTATGATGTTGTTGCAGCAAATGAGTGATATATATATACACTTCACCTCATATTTTGTTTTTTCACTTGGACATGTTTTGATGAAACATCTTCACCATTTTTTATGTTGAGTTGTTTTTGACTCACCTCATACTTCTTAACTCCCTTGCAGACGCAGGTTTCTTCACTGCATTTGTGACATTCTCAATGAAGTATCATGTTCACAACTGACGTGCAACGGCCTCCTCTCCTCCAGACTGACCTCTGTGCCATCTGATGACTGACCAATGAACTTCCAAATCAATCCCCTCTCTTTATCACCAGGTATTTCAAAATTCATAGTTGTGTTTTTATTCTTGCACATGTAAATTTTTTCCCAAATTGTGATTTCCTTCGGTTTTTCCAATTGTTTAAGTAATTTTGTTTTGGTTTCTATTCTGTGTTTTTCTAACCAGGCATGTGCAGCTATTGCAGATTATTCTGTTTCTCCATTTTTAACATTTCTGAGGTGTTCCTTTAATCTTGTATTTAAATTCCTTTTTGTTTATCCTATGTATATCCTTTCACAATCTGTACAATTAATTTTATAAATTCCTGATTTTTGGTGGTCTTCAATCTTTTAATTTTTGTTGGTTTTTTCTTAAATTACCTAAACTGTAATCGTTTTTCAGTGTTAATTTAATATTGAATTTGTTGAAGATTTTTTGAAACTTGTTAAATACTAATGGGTGGTATGTGAATTTCCTACATTTTTTACCAATTTCTTCACCATTCTCAAATGATATCCCACTGTTGTATTGACCATTGGATATTTTGCATAATATTTTCCTCTGTGGAGGCTAGTTCCCTGGGAAAAGTATTTAATTATGAGGTTCAACTGCCAACCGACCAGAGGGAAAGAATATACAAGACAACCAATATTAACACAATAATGTACTAGTTGGGAATGGTGAAGACGTTTACCAAAACATGTTCAGGAGAGAAAACAAAATATTGAGGTGAGATGTATATTTCTGATTCAGTCTTTTAATTACTAATTTATTTAATCTGGGAAACATACTGTGATTTTGAACACATAATTATGCTAAAAATTTCTTTGGATGGTGGGAAAAAGCACGCAAGTCAAAATGGTGAACTTTTCAGGAAAAGCTTTTTTTAATTATCTTCAATAGAATTAAAATTTAATGACACTATAAATATTTGACCTTCACTAGCTATAAATGTGTTAATTCCCAATAGTCTTCTTGTTAAAGCCACAGACAGCATGTAGAACAAAAAGTTCATAGCCTCGGCGCATGTGGATTCATATAAAGGAGCAAATTAATATGCATTTGAATTGGAAGCTCAGTGGTCAGAGCGCTGGTGTACATAACCACAAACATCGGGTTTAAATCCCAATTTGGGCATATAATTTTTTCTTTAAATAAAAACTACGAATATTATTCACCTATTGGGGAGGAATATTTTGAGATTTATTTTTGTTCATAGTTAAATATGGGAAATAACATTATGAGGTTCTCAATTCATGAATGAATGAGTCATCTTTTTACATATTACCTCATAGTTTATGTTTTCTTAAACACAGGAACTGCAGTTTTCAAGAGGAAACATTCCTCCCATTTTCAACCAACAACTGGTAGTTATAACGTCAGTTGAAAATGGGAGGGATGTTTCGTCTTGAAAACTGTAGTTCCTGTGTTTAAGAAAACATAGACTATGAGGTAAGATGTAAAAAATTACTCATTCTATTTTAAAATACAATAGGAAATAACATTAAGAGGTTTGTTTAATAATTAAAACATTTCGTCTGTTCATTCTTACCTCTTAGAGTTGATTTTTTTCGAACATATGTTTCAGATCATCTTAATCTGAGTCTGTAATTGCTGAAGATGGGGCTAAGAAGCTCTGAAACATATGTTTGACAAAAACAACTCTAAGGGGTAAGAATGAACAGACAAAATGTTGTAATGACTCATTCATTCATGAATTTACTTTTGTGCTTAGAGCATAAGTTGTAGATCAGCTTTTAGGTTAATATGACATAAAGAAACCAAAAATAATATTTTTTTATTACATGTTTTCTCTCGACGTTCAAAGATTTGGAATTTGTCAGCCATAAACTTATAAACATACTTTTAAGCATATGGTAAACAGCCTTCACTCACTTCTACACTACAAAATTCCATACTAATAGTAAATATTTTTATTGGTAATTACTTTCATTTTTAAAAAAAATTCCCTACCTGTAAATTCATTATTATAGCCTTAAGGGGAAAGCTTACGTACATCAGGAGGGTTGACAGGGTTCTCAGGGGAGAGATATTCAATTGTTTCCAGAGCGAGCTGATGCCACATTACACTTGATTCACAAAATGCACAGTCATTCTTAGAGGCGCAAGTGTGCGCACCAACCCAAGAAGCTGATACCATGCATTTCAACAGTTTACAGACATCTTCAGACAGAGAAGTATGTACTCCACAGTGCATTTCTATCTCCTGTAGTTCCATCTGCAACAAGTTACACAATCGTAAGTAAAATCCTGAATTACAATACACCTCATCTATGACTCTAGTTGACAATGGAGATGATGGTTAACGAAACAAGTCCAGGTAAGAAAATATAATAACAGATGAGGTGTATTATATTTGAAGAGAAAAATTTTCACCCATACCGAGACTCGAATCTGGGACCTTTGGCTTTCTGGGCCAATGCTCTACCAACTGAGCTATCGAGGCGAGTTGCAATCTAGACACAAATTTTTCTCTTATATATGTAGTAATTCCCTCGCACCAAATGCTATGAAACCTTTATTTCATCATCGTCATCATCATCACCATCATCATCCTGCCAGGTATTAGTCCTAGAAGAACTGTTACGGCCTGAGAAAGCGGTTTTCGTGCCATCTTTTCATAGGTCGACCAAGTGACCATTTCTCATTTGGACAGTAGTTTTAGAACTACCTTTACTTCTATCTTTACAAATGGTGGCTTCTTTATTAAGAAGACATTTATTGGGAATTTAAACACTACGTTATAAAGTCAGGAGGGCTTCTATTGATGTTCTTATTATTAATTTAACACTTCTCACTGAAGGATAAATTATATTTGAAGAGAAACTTTTTGCTCAGACCGAGATTCGAACCTGGGATCTTTGGCTTTCTGGCCTAATGCTCTACCAACTGAGCTACCGAGGCGTGTTGTGATCTAGATGCAAATTTTTCTCTTATATTATATGTTGTAATTCCCTCGCGCCAAATGCTATGAAACCTTTGCTTCTATCTTTTCTCTTTAAATATAATTTATCCTTCAGTGAGAAATGTTAAATTAATAATAAAAACATCAATAGATGAGGTGTGTATTTCGGATTCATCTCTTAATAATATTTTTTTGTTATCTTTATTACATTATTTAAGTATATATTCTACGAATATAATGTTATTAGCAATGCTGCATTTTATAGTAGAGCCATTCCTTGTTGACTTCTTTAAACCTTATGCATGACAGTGTTTTGCATGGGTCAGCAACCTTTTAATTACAAAGAACTTTCTTAAAAATGTGATTTTATCTGGGGGAATCAAGGAATTTTTTTTTTAAATATAGGATAAAGGAACATATTTTCGACATGTAGGTTATATAATGTTAGTTCATTTTAAAAGCTCATCACAGTATTAACATGCTGGATAGAACAGTTAAAGTTAATATTTTTTTTATACATTCAGTCAGAAAAATCTTTTTACATCTCACTTCATAAAACTCCATGACTTTCACAGGACCATTTCAAGGGCCGTCGCCCCTGTCCTCAGCCAAAACTTTGACTGTTGAAATTCCGCCACTATCATCAACTTCTGAACTGCCATCTGGTGCCGATTTTATGAACTTTGAAATTATATTTTGCTCGCCAGGAACTACAAAATCATGATATTTGAAGAGAAAAATTATACTCTCAGACCGGGACTTGAACCCGGGACCCGGGTTCAAGTCCCGGTCTGAGCGTATAATTTTTCTCTTCAAATATGATTTATCCATCATTGAGATGTACGGAATCAATAATAAAAAAAATACAAAATCATGGATCAATATTTGTTCTTCTGAATTAACAGTTTGGGAAAAGATATACATTCAGAAGAACAGATATCGATCCATGAATTTTGAAGTTCCCAGTGAGCAAAATTTAATCTCCAAGTTCATAACACCAGACCAGATGGCAATTTGGAAGTTGATGATAGTGGCAGAATTTCAACAGTTGGAGTTTTGGCTGAGAATAGAGGCGATGGCCCTTGAAACTGATCCTGTGAAAATCATGAAGTTTTATGAGGTGAGATGTAAAAAGGTTTATAAATTGTATATTACCTCATATTGATAATTCCCATTGTAGTTTTTATTAAAATTAGTAAGTTGTGTTCCCTAAAGACAGATCTGTAGTCTGAATAAGTGCGGACAATTTAATATGTCTTGCTTGTATACACTTTATTATTAATTTTAGTCTTAATTTTAACTAACATTAACTGGTTGCATTATAGATCATAATATTCATTCATTCATAGTGTTCTGCTCAAGAGCAGGTCTTTCACTGCAAACTCAGCATTCTCCACTCTTTCCTTGACTCAACTTTCCTTTTTGTATCTGCATACAAACCATTTATTTTAATATTGTCTATCATCTGATGTCTTTTTCTGCCTCTAACTTTCTTTCCGTTGACCATTTCTTCTAGAGCATCCTTCAGCAGGCAGTTTCTTCTTAGCCAGTGCCCAATCCAATTTCTTTTCCTCTCCTTTATGAGTTCCAGCATTGTTCTCCTTTCACCCACTCTGTCTAGCACATCTTCATTTCTTACTTTGTCTGTCCATTTTATACGTTCCATTCTTCTCCATATCCACATCTCAAAAGCTTCCAGTCACTTTTCCTCATTCCGTCGTAATGTCCACGTCTCTGCACCATATAATGATACACTCCACACAAAGCACTTCACTAGCCTCTTTCTTATTTCTCTTGCCATAGGTCCGCAGAAAATGCTTCTCTTCTTGTTGAAAGCTTCTTTTTGCCATTGCTATTCTCTGCTTTACTTCTTGACTGCAGTTCATGTTACTACTGATAGTACAACCCAAGTATTTGAAGCTCTCCACTTTCTCAATGGCCTCATCTTTAATCTTCATGTTTATCTTCCTTTGTTTCTTTCCTATAATCATGGTCTTTGTCTTCATCCCATAATCCTCGCACTTATCATTCAGCTCCATCAGCATGTACCTCAATGTTATTGCATCTTCTGCTAGCAAAGCCATATCATCAGCAAATCTTATGCACTTTATTCTTCTTCCTCCCATGTTTACACCTCCCGTATTACTGAAGCAGTTCTTCATTAGGTCTTCCAGGTGATCATAATATAATAGATATTATCTTTTTGATCAAATTTTTACTTAGTATTTAATATTAGAGTTAATTGAGATTGTTATATTCTGATGTAATATATGTTTGTCCTGGTGAGTGGAAGAGAAGGCCACATGGCCTTAACTCCACCAGGCTAAATAAATAAATAATAAAAAAAATAAAATAAATATTTTACCATGTATCATAACACCATGATAATATTTCATACTAACTCACATGAAATTTAATAAAAATTTTATGATGGGAATTAACATTATGAGGCAATTTACGTCAGAGAGTTGAAAATAAATTTTTACATATCAACTCATAAAACTCCATGATAATCACATGAATTACCTACAACATGAAAAATATTTGCCTTGCCCTATATTTGAGGACTGTATAACAAGAAAATATCAACCACTGCATGCCGAAACCTACCTGGAAATTTCTCCCACAGAAGCATTGTGAAGACTGCGTCAAAAAAAAAATTATTTGCCATTTTTAACTGCAAGACACAGCAATCAATGCCAGACTCCATCATCATCATCATCTTAAGGGGCGACAACTTCAAAACTGAAAGTTTTGGCCTTCTCAACAATCCTCCTCCATGTCTCTTGCCATATTCAAACTAGTCACTTTCATTTTCCTTAGACCATTCATTGTGTCATCCTCCCATCTGTTCTTTGGTCTTCCAACAGCTATGTCTCCTATAGGTTTCCATTTGAAGAGTTTTTTGACCAGTCTCTGATCATCCATTCTTATCAAATGTCCAAGCCAACCAATTCTGAGAGATCTTATATGGTTTACTATATTCTGATTTTTGATTAATTTGTTTAGTTTATTATTTGTTTTGATTCTCCAACAGTTATCAGTTCCTGTATTTGGTCCAAATATTCGTCTTAAAATTTTTCTTTCAAAAATTAGTAATTTCTGTTTTATTGTTTCTTTTAGGACCCAAGTTTCACAAGCTTATATAACTAATGGTCTAATGAGTGTTTTGTATAACCTTATTTTTGCAGTTTTTTTTATATTAATTTGTTTTTAAATAAGGTTCTATTTGCAAAATAAGCTTTATTCCCATTTACCAATCTTTCCTTAATTTCCTCTTCTAATGTATTATGTCCATTTACTTTGGTACTTATGTATTTAAATGATTCTACTGTGTTAATTTGTATATCATCAATTCTAGATTTTCCAATTTTCTATTGTGATTACTACATTTTAAATATTTTGTTTTCTCATGATTTATTATTAGACCAAATTTTTTAGATTCCTCTTTCAATTTTCTGAAGGTTTCACATAACGCTTGCCTGGTTCTTGCTGTAATATTTCCCCTTAATTCCATTTTCTTAAATATATAATCAATGGAAGCCAGAATCCAGCAATGGCAAACCGCTGTGCATAGCAGATGGACTCCCTGCATGACTTTAGAGCAGAGGGAATTGAGGCGTGTGCAGTGTGGATGGCAGGTAGTAAGGATTATCCAATACATCCAATACTTCCCTGAAGTTTAAATGAGTAATAAATTAAATTTGAAGAGAAAATTTTTTTTTTCGCCTAGACCGGGACTCGAACCCGGGACCCTTGGCTTTCCAGGCCAAGTGCTCTACCAACTGAGCTACCGAGGCGAGTTACGATCTAGACGCAAATTTTTCTCTTATATACGTTGTAATTCCCTATCGCCAAATGCTTTTGAAACCATTGCTTCTATCTTTGCAAATGGCGGCTTCTTAGTTAAGAAGACATTTATTGGGAATTTAACATTACTTTATAAAGCTAGTAAGGCTTCTAATGATGTTTTTATTATTGATTTAACATTGAAATGTTAAATCAATAATAAAAACATCTTTAAATGAGTTATTTGGCTGAATTTTAATGACTTGCAGTTAAAAAGGCAGATAATAGTTTGGATATAGCCTTGGTACATCATAACACTTCTCTAGGAGAAATTTCAAGGTAGGTTTTGACATGCAATAGTTGACAGTTTCCTTGAAAGATGTAAATTAAAATTTAAAATAATTCTTGATAATCATCCTGGTATTTATCATATGAAATCATTTAAAAGTTTGTACAAAAAATAAGATGGCAAACTAACCCTCAACAAAAGGAGGTCGTGGTACCTTATGCACCTTATTGATTCCTGGTATATTGTTTTAAAACTCAGAAAAATTTTGCATGGGTTTATATAAAGTTTTTTTTTTAATTCAACTAAATTAACTTATTTTCTCTAGATTTAAATGTTCCATGCTCTTTCTTAAAAAGCACAAAATCATGGCCCTGTTGTATTTGTCTTTCTCTTGGATACTAAAAATTAATTAAATACAATATTACAGGATACATAAAAAAAATAATTCCATACTAGTTGTAAATGTAATTTTAAAAAAAGCACTCTTTCAAGTTAGTTAAGTACAGGGTGTCCCATTGAAACCTCCCACATTTTAATTAATCATAATCTAACAAAGTATGTGGAATTATGAAATGAGGTTGGTATTAAATGAAACAGAAACTCAAAGAATTTTCATTGCCACACACTAAAACACCTCTATATGTGCACCATTAGTAGCACAAACAATATCAAGTCTGTATTCAATTTCGTGCCACGTTCTGTCCAACATGTCCATTGGTACTATTGCAATTGTGTCAAGGATATGGGTTTGTAAATCATGATGATCTTGTACTAGAGTCGCAAACACATGCTCTTTTACATACCAGAAAACAGATTGTGCTTGTTGCTGAGGAGTCGCCAATTTGTTCTTTGTCATTGAACCGAAAGTGCGTTTTTCGGCTCATTACTGCAGCGTCGTTATCCTCCCTAGACTGTGATATTCATGAACTATGCCAATATTCCTTTCTCCTTGCATCTACCCCCACTCTCCCTCTTTACCTCTCCTGCTTCGCTGTGCCTACGGCGCATCTCCCCTCTACCTCGGAACCTTCATATACGTGGTGCACAAGCAGAACGTTATCATTCATTCATCATTCATTCTTTCATTCATCGATCCATTCCGAGATGGGATTGGAACTCCAAAATGGACAAGGTCGTCTGAAGCCGAGAAGCGGCGCAGTTTTAGTTGGTCCTGTAGACCAGGGAAGAAGCCACCCTGGCTTGGACGCTAGCATGAGTGTAGTATGAGGTATGATGTGGTCTTTGTCTTGTAAAAGTATTATCATTTATTTATTTATATTATGTTCTTGAATGATCAAATGTTTATCTTGATTTTGTTTTTACTTCAGACTACTTGTTTGCATTAAATATCATTTTTTTATATAATTAATGTTCAATCTGATTTATGTGCACGTAGCTGTTTGGTATAATCCTATACGGAAACTCACTCACTTAGGAGATCATTTCCAGTTCCCTTTATTTTGCTGTCTAGCTTTCCTGATTGATAATCATAATGAAAACAATCATTTTCAGTCACTCTGTGGGTTTGAGAATCATTATTGATTTATGTTAATACACCTTGGAAAGAAAGATGAATCAATCCTTGCCTTCTATGGGCCCGAGGCAAGTAATTTTGTGATTAATAACCTTGGAGGTAATCAGATCTACGCTAATAGAAGCAACGAAAACAAAAGACGATCCGTAAGCGGCACATCATTATTGTCTAACATGCGACAAATGAATTAACTGTAACAATGAAAACAAAAAATCTTTAAGTTTCTCTTTCTTTTAATACCAACCTCATTTGATAATTCTGTTTACTTTGAAAGTAATGATTAATTAAAATGTGGGAGGTTTGAATGGGACACGGTGTAGTATTTTAAGATTTAAATTAAAATTCTTTATACCTCACCTCATATCCAGTCTTCTAATTATACCAGTTTCAAAATCTAGATGGTTTTATCTTCAGTAATATCTGTTAAGGGAGTAAGACACAGTTCTCCTGAACGACATAACAACGGTAGAGATATTACTGATGATGAAACCACTTAGGTTTTGAAACTGGTATAATTAGAAGACTGGATATGAGGTGAGCTAAAAAGAATTTTAATTTAAATCTTAAATTAAACCTCATGTTCTTTAACAACTCAGATTGTAAGCATTGCAATAGAAATCATGGCACAAAAGGGCCAATAAATATTGCTCGGAGGTTCTTTTTTTCAAGGTCCTTTTTGAGGTCCTTTTACATGGGATGTACAAAATATATTAGAGAATAATTTATTGAATGTGCCTCATCTTCCAAATTAAAAGCATTAAAATAGATATGATCTTAACTTCTCTTCTGAATGAACAAGTTAAGGCGGGACCTACACCTTTAGCCATTAAAAATATGGCATATTTCAATTTTCTTTTTCTCAACAACAATGCTGGTTACAGAAATGAAATTTGGTATGTGATATCTATATAACAATGTGAGTATGTCTGTGTACTTAAGTAAATTCTAACTTCAGTCGTTAGTTAATTAAATATTCAAAATGTCAGCTGAAAATTTGGCATTGTGTTGCCGTTTCCCAGATAATTTTTCTAAATTTCAATATAGTTTAATGATTCTTGTTTTATTTTACTCACTAATGTTGTAGCTACAAAATATACTACAATTGTTTAATTATATAGAGTGCAAATATATTATTTTTCTTAAGTAATGCCACGAGTGATTTCCAATTTATCTAGAGAATTTGGAAATCAAGAGTGGCATTTGTTAGGACTATTTAACGAATAAAATTAAGCTGTTTACTCACAAATCATTATTTAACTATAGATATTTTAAAATATTTATATATTTAATGTAAACAGCGATGTTAGAAAACAAATGAGAAACGATTGATATGCTTCAACTGCTTCTTTTGTTTATCACTGCAACCAGATCATACTATTTATTGCCAAAGGAACGCAATATTGTTAGAATCCTCTCTAGTGTAGAAAAAATGAAACACATCAAACTGTATATTAATTCATGATGTGAACTCGTATGATGTAAATATGACAATTATATTTTTCTGGATTATTACCTGGGAAAAAATACATTTAAGAAAGTGCAAACAGTGGTTTCTTTTTTGGTGGTATAATAAATTGCTACAAATGTTTTTATATTAACTCCTGCAAGCGCTATGTGTTGACATCCATGCACTATATACACAATCTGATAGCCGTATTTCTTACAGGATCAGTCACTGCAAAATAATGGTCAGACCTGTTCAGAATATTAAAAAGGAGGAGCTTTCTTTAATATGGTAAATTTAACATTGATAAATATTTCGTGAAACACGACTGTGATTGGTTGTAAAACAGAAATCATTGAAACATGATTGGTCATTGACTCCCATTTGGGGCATGAGTTAAATAGTCATTTTAAATTGATGTATACTCATTTGGGTTAAAATTTGCATTAAAAATATTTTTCTTTATAGAATATAATAGGGACATTACTGATTGTAGTATATTTTATTTACCTCTATAAACTACATATACATGCAAAATTTCATCTCAATATCTTGAAAACTTTGAGAGTTAACAGGGAAACCATACTGAAAAAAAACTAAGTTACGGAAAACAAGCGTAAAACTTACCAAAGATGTTGGTACCTTCTAAAATTAAAGGACTCACTCGAGTGACAGCATTGCACATTTTTAAACATAACTCGAAAAGTAGTAGAGATATCAATGAAAATCTTTCATTAATTTAAAGGTGAAGTTTCAATCTATATGAAAAAATAAAATAAAAAAGACTTTTTTTTTTATCCTCAAAGGTGTAGGTCCCCTCTTAATGAAAGGAATTTTACTTCAAGATCAATGCACAATTACTATTTTCCTGACTCACTGTGCATGACTTGTAGGGGATTTCCTTATATCTGTAAACAGTGCATGGAATTATAAGGCCTGAAGGGAAATAAATTTGTCCTTGAGGTGTGCTTGCTGACTCAGACTAATAAGTAGGGCAAGGCAAAGAAATGGGAATATAATGGTACTGTACATCAACTGTATGTAGACTTCAAAAAAGCATATGATTCAATTAAGAGGGAGAAGTTATATAGTATCCTGCTGGAGTTCCAAATTCCTAAAAAGTTAGTTAGACTTATACGAATGTGTCTAAATGGCACAAAGAGTAGGGTGCATGTAGGCAAACAGTTTTCGGACACTTTTGAAATCCAGAATGGATTGAAGCAAGGAGATGCACTATCTCCTCTACTATTTAATTTTGTACTAGAGCATGCCATTAAATCTTTAGAGAATGAGGATGGCTTACAACTCAATGGTATTAATAAGCTGTTAGTTTATGCTGATGATGTAGTATTGTTGGCCGATAGCGAAAATATACTAAAGGACAACACGCACACACTATTGAGTAACACTAAGAAATTAGGACTGGAAGTAAATATCAATAAAACTAAATATATGGTCACACGTAGAAATTCATTATATAATGGAAATGGACAGCTAATGACAAATGAGGGAAATTTTGAGGAAGTGGCTGAATTCAAATACCTGGGAGCAATGATCACAAATGGGAATGAGATGCACAAAGAAATTAAACATAGGCTCAATTCTGGAAATGCATGCTATTATGCATTGCAGAGACTTTTGATGTCCCAACTCCTTTCAAAAAACGTTCAACTGAAAAATATATAAAACTATTATTCTACCAGTTATATTATATGGGTGCGAAACATGCACTCTTACTTTAAGGGAGGAAAGGAGATTACAAGTATTTGAGAATAAAGTACTTAGGAAAATTTTTGGACCAAAGAGAGATGAACAGACAGGTGAATGGAGAAGACTACATAACAATGAACTACATGGTCTTTATAGGAAGCCAGATATAATAAGAACAGTTAAATCTCGTAGACTGCGATGGGCAGGACATGTTGCACGTATGGGGAATGAAAGACTTGCATGGAAGCTTCTTGTAGGAAAGCCAGAGGGAAAACGCCCAGTTGGTAGACCAAGAATGAGGTGGGAGAATAACATTAACTATGATTTGAGGGAAGTAGATTATACAGGGAATGATTGGAAAGCATTAGCTCAGGATAGGGATGTATGGAGAGCTTATGTCTGTGCGGCCATGAACCTATGGGTTCGATAGTACCAGTGAGTAAGTAAGTAAGTAAGGCAATTAATGATTTTGCATCTTTTTCTTATGAAGGTTGAAACATTGCTTACATATATGAAAATGTAAGGCATTAAAAAACGGATGAAATAAAAGCAATTCGTTAGGATATTTTTTTTGCATTTTCTTAACTTTTTTAGGAATAGGTCATTTTTTTTTAATTTTTAGGTCATTTTGAGCATTTTTTACACTTTTCCGGAAGGCTGTCACATTATTTGTGTTTTATTTAAGATTTTTATTATAATTCAGTATTTTTCCTTTTCAATACAATTTCTTGGAATTAAGTAGTTGTTTTGCTAACTGCTACCCCTATTTTTCAAGGTATGTGCATAATAAACTTGCCCACTTCAAGGAATTTTATTCAATTTCTTAGAGCTTATGCTAGCTTCTACCCTTATTCTGATTGTTAACTGCAATTCAAAATTGCTGTAAAAGTGCACTGTGTAATTGAAATGGCTTTTCTGCAATAAAAGGTACTGTAACATGTATTTTTTAAATACTTTCCTTTTCATATCTTGATGTTAAGTTAAATTTTACATAATTCAGTAATCAAGCGAGTACTTAATAAATGGTATTTTTATTGGTAATTCTTAACTTTTTATTCGTCATTTTTTTATTTTATTGGTCTTTTTTTGCATTTTTTAGGTCATATATGCATTTTTTATTTTGCATTTTTTACCAATTTATAGGTCATATGTGCATTTTTTATTTTGCATTTTTTACCAATTTATAGGTCATTAATTGCCTTGCCCTTCTAATAAGTATGAATGGCAAATAATAACAATAAAGAGGAAATAAGTAGAGGAATTAACCTGACTTAGCAGAACATCCAACATGAGAATGCAACACGATAATGTCAACTCTGCATCTGTTTCAAATCCAACATTCCGCATTGTTGGACCTTCATCGTCTGAAAGTCCAGATGTGTTTCCTGATGAATCTTCCACCACAGGTGATGGAGAGATGTCATCTGTTTCTTTCACTGTACATGGAACACAATCAAAATATCAACATTTATTGTTTCACAGAAATAAATTTTGTGGAATAAAGATAAAATAAAAGATAAAGAAAAGTACTAAACTGCATTGGCAGCAATTCTCCTTTCCCCTGCATGTGTCTTTCATTCCCCATTTGTGCTAAGTAAATATAAATATTTTGGTAAAATGTGATATGGAAATTAATTTACTTCTTTTAGGAATTCACACTAAAAGGTATATGGTTGGTTGGTTGGTATCTAATGTCGAGCACTTGATAATGAAATCATTCGCTCTCTTGCACTCCAATATTTAGCAGAAAGGCTGGTCTCTTCTACAAAAGCTGGACAATGGAGGAGACGGTTTCTTTCCATATCTTCATTTAAATTGCAAAAAGGGCATTTAGGTGAATCTGTTATGCCAATTCTGTGTAGGTGTTTATTCAAGCAGTCATGTCCCGTTAGCAGTCTGAATGTTGCTACTGCAGATTTTCTTTGTAATGTAGTAATGTCATAAGCTTGTAGATTTTCCCATTCCTTTCCAGATGTTTTGGTGGTGTATTCTTCTCTAAGTTTATTGATGTATTTATTTGAGATAATTCTTTTGATAGAGTGAAAGGAAACTGGAGCAGAAGTTGGGTTTGAAACAATTTTGCTACCCTTCTTGGCTAGAAAATCGGCTATTTCATTGCCTGTCACTCCACAATGGGCCGGAATCCATTGAAGTACAACTTTTTTATGTAGACGGGATAAATGTTTTATCATTTTGTGACATTCGATAATTTTGATGCTTTTGGGTGTTGTGTCTCGTGTTATAGCAAGAATGGCTGCTTTGGAGTCACATAGAATTACAACTTTTGTAAATTTTTGGATGTGATATAAAGATTTTGTAAACTTAAGAAAATTGCTAGAATTTCGCCATCAAAGTTTGTTGAATTTGTGTTTAGTTTACGATAAAAGGAAAAAAGTGGACATACTGCACCAGCACCAGTGCCACCATCATTTGGTAGGCTGGAGCCATCTGTAAAAATATGTATCCATTCAGGAGCTGGGTATCTTAGATTTATCATTTCCAGTGACATTTGTTTTAAAATATATGGAGGAGTTTCAGATTTCTTGATGTCTTCTGTTAAATGAAGGTTATATTCGATTTCCAAAAATTCTAGAGGGTTGTTTCTCATCTGCATATTTTCTTTTGAATGTGGAAGTTGCAATTTCTGTTTGATTTCTTGTACAATGCTTAGGAAGCTTTGCTGAGATTTTAAACATACTTGTGGTTTTCTTTGGGTCCAGTTATTATGGGGTAGCCTTAAAAATTTTTTCATACTGTGTGACTGCTGTTTTCTCAATTTCAGATGCTATGTTTGGGTTATTTGTTAAGATTTGCATGGCAGTGATTGGTGTTGTTTTAACGGCTCCTGTTATCAGACGGAGGATTTGGTTCTGCAATTTATTAAGTTTTTCCACTTTAGTAGTTACTAGGATTTCTTCACAATATTGAAGTACAGGTTTTATGTACATTTGGTAGAAGGTGTTTAGGGTTTGTGTGTTGCAACCCCACTTTTTCCCTGCTAATCGTTTTAATAATGGTAACCTTGTTTCTATCTTTGTACATATATTCTCCATGTGTTTCTTCCATGTTAATTTTGTGTCCAGAGTTATTCCTAAATATTTTGCTTCATGTGTTTGAGTTAATAATTCACCCTCCAATTCCAGAGTGATGGGTAGTGGTTTCTTTCTTAATGTAAATAGTTGATAATTTGTTTTCTGTATATTTATGTTCATTAAGTTCTGGGATGTCCAATTCTCTAACTGTATTAGTGATTGTTGGGCTATGGTTATTAATTGTTGACTTTGGTTTTTCGGTTTGGAGACCCATATTACAACATCATCAGCAAAAAGTAGGGTTTTCGTTTCGAGCTTTTCTATATGCTTAGGTAGATCATTAATGTAGATATTGAAGAGAATGGTACTGAGTACAGAACCCTGTGGTAAACCTCGATGTGTTTGTTGGTATTTAGAGAGGTGATTATTATACTTTGTAGCGATGAACCGTTGGATGAGAAAATTGCTGATCCAGAGTAGCATATTCCCTTGAATGCCTAAAGTCTGCATTTTTTCTAATAATTTATATCTCCAAATAGAGTCATATGCTCCTTGGAAATCAACGAACATTGCCAGAGTGTCTTCTTTTCTGTTGAAACTGTCTTTAATAGCTTGACTTAGGTGTACAATTTGTTGATTTGTTGATTGTAATTCTCTAAATCCAGCTTGATTGGGTGAAAGTAAATTATTGGTTTCTAAATACCAATTTAATCGATTTGAAATCATTTTTTCCATAATTTTAACAATTACACTAGTTAGTGCTATTGGGCGATAATTTGAAAAAGTATTTGTTGATTTTTTTGTTTTCGAAATAGGTATTATGATAGCTTTTTTCCAATCATCAGGAACTTTTGTGTTCCAAGAAAGATTATAAAGGGAGAGCAATTGAGTTTTGGCTTTATTGCCAAGGTGTTTGAGAAATTCTGCATGTATATTATCTGCTCCTGGAGATTTGTTTGATTTTAAACTATTAATGGCTATGTTTAACTCTTTAATGTTGAAATTCTTATTAAAGATATTATCTTTTGTACTGCTTGTTGATTTTATGTAATTTTTTAGGTTCTCTTTTATTGTTTTTTGTTCTTTTTTGTTCTCTGAGGACAAAGTATAGGTGTTAGCGTAGTGTTTGTTGAATTTGTTGGCTATTTCACTTTCATTTGTAATCTGTTTGTTGTTGTGGATAAATGGTGTTTTTTTGCCGTTCTTTTTATTTTGTATATTGTGTACAAATCTATATGCTTTCTGGCCATCTTTCCTATAATCCATTTTTTGGAGGAAGTTATTAAAATTTTCTCTTTTATTGCTGTTAATTTCTTTTTTGAGTTGTGCGCACAGTTTTCTCCAATTTTGTACATCTTTTGGGTCTTTTGTTTTTTCTGCTTTATTTCTAGCGAGATCTCGGTCTATTTTCATTCTTTCTAATTTTGAATTCCAGAAGGGTTTGTAGTTTTTAACTATTCCTCGTGGTATATATTTTTTTGCTGTTTTTAATATTATTTTGCATATAGATTTGTTAATTTGATCTGACTGAAGTGATACGTTTAAAGGATTTTCAAATTTGGTTTCCAGTTCGTCTGTGTACAGTTTCCAATTGGCTTTTTTTGAAGTTCCACCTGGGTTTAAGATGCATTGGAAGTAAGTTGTTATTCCCCAGTTGAATAGTAGGTATATTCATTTAGGTAAAATTTTATCACCCACCTTACATTTTTCTTCCTTTTGTAAAACTAGTTTCGGAACTTTACACTTCAATTTTATCTTCAGTATTTTCGTGACCGTTATTTTGTTGTCTTGAAGAGTGACCTTTTGCTCCCTCTGTAGGTAGATGGAAAAACCTCAAAATCAGGTCTTTTACCCGGGAATTTCAAAGATCATTAATTTCTCCCTTCTCATTTTTTTAATGTAATTTTTTTCTCAAACAGTGAGTTCTTTTGGTTTTTCTATTTGTTTTAATACTTTAGCTTTCTTTTCGATAAGATGTTTTTCGGACCATACATGGGCAGCCACTGCAGATTTTTCTACTTCCCCTTTTTTTTACACTGCTGAAATAATATATCATTTTTTTACTACCCTTTTTTTGATGTTCCTTAAAGAACATCTCAGGAATGTCAAAAAAGAGGAAGTAGAAAAAACTGCAGTGGCTGCCCATGCATGGTCTGAAAAAAAATCTTATCGAAAAGAAAGCTAAATTATTAAAACAAATAAAAAAACCAAAAGAACTCACTGTTTGGGAAAAAAATTTACATTCAAAAAACAAAAAGGAGAAATTAATTAACTTTGAAATTCCCGGGGAAAAGACCTGATTTTGAGGTTTTTCCATCTACTAACAGAGGGTGCAAAAGGCGGAGCTTCAAGATGACAACAGTCACGAAAATACTGAAGTAAAGTTCCGAAACTAGTTTAAAAAAATAAGAAAAAATGTGAGGTGAGTGATAAAATTTTACCGAAATGGAAATTAATGTAAACAGACAAGCTATCTGTAAGCTGTAGTTAACACAACTGGGATTTAAACCCAAGACCTCCAGTTTTATGTGCTAGTGCTCTCTCATTGAGAAACTTACATAACTCCAGGATTAAGCACAAATTATGGATGTTTTTTTTAATCCCTATATCCATACAGTCATAAAACTTCATTCGCAATATACAACAGGATTGCATCTAAATCAAGAAACATTATGATGGGATTTACACTGTGCTATAAGCTAAGGGCCGCATGCAAATACATTAGTCTCCACTCAAATTACTTCCAATCACTGGTGAGCTGACTTTCCGTGAGCAAGTGCAAAGATCGAATTAGCTACCCACTAACTGGTCATGCATGAAAGTCGTCATTTTCGTAATATTGGCAAGAAATTACCCAGAATTCTCAGCGATAAAACCACTTCCGTTATTTTTGTCTGCTAGAGGAATGCATTTGGGGCATGCCGTAGCGTAGTGGTTAAGGCACTGAGCTACAAGCTGGAGGGTCGAGGGTTCAAGTCCCGTTGGGGTCAGGATTTTTAAACTGACCCAAACCCTCTGGCGGCACTATGGCCCTGGGGTCGACTCAGCCTCTAACGGAAATGAGTACCAAGCGCTTGTTCTGGGGTAAAGGCAGCCATCACGCAGGGCTGACAACCCGGCTGACATCAAGTGCCGATTGTCTAGAAAAAATGGGAGCCTTAACCTCCTACTACCCCAAAGGCCTCCTTAGGCCTTTGTGGGATCACTTTACCTTTAGAGGAATGCATTTATGCTTGCTTCCTGCAAATAATACCGTATACGACGATGCCTGCATTGTGCAATATTACTCCGATTCTCCTGTTCTTCCAATTGAATTCTTTGGTAGACTATCAAATTCCTCTTCTCCGCGTATACCGAAAACAAGATCGTAGTCTTCAAGGTCCGACATCTTGGATAAAGCAGCAAGGTACGCGGCAAGGTTTCAAACTACATCGTTTACCATCGGTTCCCATTGGGTTGCTCACGATTCGTTTCTCTGCTAAGTCAGCTCGCCAGGTTGCTTAGGAATTTCAACAATTATAATCACATGAACAAATTTTTGAGTAGGCAAAAACGTATTTGGATGCAACTTTCTCAGCAGAGTACAGGCCGAGAACGACTTTTACGGACTAATGCGTTCATAGATTCGAGCCTAAGTAGCTCAATGGTAGAGCACCAGTGTGCAAAACTGAAGATTCTTAGTTGTGTTAATTTCAATAAATGTTGTATTTTATATTTAACGTTCCAAATTTTATGATTTAAAAATACAATGTAACACAAATAACTAACCTGGACTGCCTTTCTTAACTCCATCTTCGGTCTTTGTATGTTTTGAATGTTTCTCATCTTTTGGATTTCCTTTCATCACTCTCACTCCATCACTGAACATGCTGAACAGCTGCTGAAGTGGAATAACTATATCCAGGACAGTCAGGATCTACAATATAAATCACATAAAATCATATAATCATGTGTTCAGAAAAAAATATAAAAAATTGTAAATAAAATGATGTACCTTGTACATAACTATTAAATTAATTAAAATATAGTAGGCCTTTTGGAACCAGTCCCACCCTGAGCAGAAGGTTGTTCGCTATTGTCCAGCTACTGATTGATTTGTTAAATCTATACAGTAAAAGCTCCTTATTCATGGGGAAATGTTCCGCAAATATGGAATGGTAATTTTTATGGGTATATAGGGGATGCGTTCAAGGTTACAAAATAAAATAAAAATTATCAAATTAAAATAAATTAATGAGAGATTTTGAACAATTTCTATGAATTATTACCATCAGGTTCAGGCAAGGACCTAAAGAACTTAGTAATTTTTTCCTGTTTTGCCGCTTTTAAAAGGTCTTTCAATTAAGATTGATATTCAGCTGTGAATTCTGAGTTATAATTCTTTATTTTGTCTTCGGATTTCTTGATTCATTAACATTAAAACAGCGTGATATAGACACAAACGACTTGCCAATGTGTACAAACGGTCAAGCATTTTTATTTTAAGCGGCAACACTATTTTTTTTTTCTTTGGTACTAATTATTTTTCTTTCCTTTTACTCGACATATAAACTGGGAACAAAGCACAAGAGACACGTGTTATTCAATCAAAATTATTGCAACGAACAAGTTGAGACAATAATATACCGATCGTGGAGATGGAGGCATTTATCAAAGTACATATTGGCATGTGAAATACGACAACAGCTTTAACAATGAACTTTAGGGTCAGTGACAATTAGGTTTGTTTTGTTTTGATATTTATTTGTCCATTTGGTTTGAATCACTGTTTGTAAAAGCTGTCTTGGCACCTGCCTCCAGTAAAAAAAGAAAAAAAACTGCTGATGGTTAATAAATATACCTTTCTGCTTTATAAATTTTTTTCATGAATTATGTAGATATATCCTTCCGTTTCTGCATTGGACAGATTCTGTTTTATGCAAAATAAATACACGTGAAATTACTATTATTTTGCCGGGACCAATAAATTTGTTCACATTGGACAGATTTCTGCATTATTCACATTCCAGATTAAACAAGTTTTACTGTATATTTAAATTAATATTGGGAATTATATTATTTTTGGTCTGGACATCTTACCTCAATATTAATGTTGATTTGTTCTCTGACTCTGGGAAAGCTGACGATAAAACAGAATTGTTTTGAAACATGTCCAAGAACAAATCAACATTAATATTGAGGTAAGATGTCCAGACCAAAAATAATATAGTTAAAATAACCTCAAAATATAACTTCCTAAAATTAAATATTAATATTGAGAAGTAAACATTATGAGGTTATATCATTAATAGTGAGTGGAGAACATATTTGGAAGCCATGACTGAAAAGGGACAAGATATTGTCTGAAACCGCCGGTATCAAAGAAATTTGAAATTATATGAGGTGAGTCGTTAAAAATATGTTCTCCACTCACTATTAAAGTTTTACTGTATATTTATATTGAAATATCATTAATAAACCATGAATATGTTAAACTAAGCTAATGGTTAATAATGTTTTTATTATTAATTTAACATTTCTCAATGAAAGATAAATTAAATTTGAAGAGATAGAAACAATGGTTTCAAAAGCATTTGGCGATAGGGAATTACAACGTATATAAGAGAAAAATTTGCGTCTAGATCGTAACTCGCCTCGGTAGCTCAGTTGGTAGAGCACTTGGCCCGGAAAGCCAAGGGTCCCGGGTTCGAGTCCCGGTCTAGGCGAAAATTTTTCTCTTCAAATTTAATTTATCTTTCATTGAGAAATGTTAAATTAATAATAAAAACATCATTAGAGGCCTTACTGGCTTTTAAAGTAATGTTAAATTTCCAATAAATGTCTTCTTAACTAAGAAGCCGCCATTTGCAAAGATAGAAACAATGGTTTCAAAAGCATTTGGCGATAGGGAATTACAACGTATATAAGAGAAAAATTTGCGTCTAGATCGTAACTCGCCTCGGTAGCTCAGTTGGTAGAGCACTTGGCCCGGAAAGCCAAGGGTCCCGGGTTCGAGTCCCGGTCTAGGCGAAAATTTTTCTCTTCAAATATAATTTATCTTTCATTGAGAAATGTTAAATTAATAATAAAAACATCATTAGAAGCCTTACTAGCTTTATAAAGTAATGTTAAATTCCCAATAAATGTCTTCTTAACTAAGAAGCCGCCATTTGCAAAGATAGAAACAATGATTTCAAAAGCATTTGGTGAGAGGGAATTACAACGATATAAGAGAAAAATTTGCATCTAGATCGTAACTCGCCTCGGTAGCTCAGTTGGTAGAGCATTTGGCCCGGCAAGCCAAAGGTCCCGAGTTCGAGTCTCGGTCTAGGCGAAAATTTTTCTCTTCAAATATCATTTATCTTTCATTGAGAAATGTTAAATTAATAATAAAAACATCATTAGAAGCCTTACTAGCTTTATAAAGTAATGTTAAATTCCCAATAAATGTCTTCTTAACTAAGAAGCCGCCATTTGCAAAGATAGAAACAATGGTTTCAAAAGCATTTGGTGAGAGGGAATTACAACGTATATAAGAGAAAAATTTGCATCTAGATCATAACTCGCCTCGGTAGCTCAGTTGGTAGAGCATTTGGCCCGGCAAGCCAAAGGTCCCGGGTTCGAGTCTCGGTCTAGGCAAAAATTTTTCTATTCAAATATAATTAATCTTTCATTGAGAAATGTTAACATAATAATAAAAACATCATTAGAGGCCTTACTGGCTTTTAAAGTAATGTTAAATTTCCAATAAATGTCTTCTTAACTAAGAAGCCGCCATTTGCAAAGATAGAAACAATGGTTTCAAAAGCATTTGGCGATAGGGAATTACAACGTATATAAGAGAAAAATTTGCGTCTAGATCGTAACTCGCCTCGGTAGCTCAGTTGGTAGAGCACTTGGCCCGGAAAGCCAAGGGTCCCGGGTTCGAGTCCCGGTCTAGGCGAAAATTTTTCTCTTCAAATTTAATGGTTAGTAACTCTTTATTTTCTGACACATCCAGTATTTTCATTCAACTTACCTGTAACCAGCTTAAAGCTTGTTCCTGGACTTTTGCTGACGTCTTCTTAAAGCGAATTGCAACAAAATTATACAGTTTGTTTGCATCAAATCCAAGTGGGCTCATGTCTGGATCCAAAATTTTACTGAAACATAGAATTACAATAAAAAAATAATCTATTATAAATTATTCCAGCTGCTACTTATTCAAGAAGATAATGGAATTTTAACACTACTTTCATAGTATTGCAACTACGACAGGGCATAATCGCAATAATAATAAATATATCATAAAAAAACTATAAAACATGTACGATATATACTTGTTTATTGTATCGGAAGATAGGAAATAAATAATCACCTTTATAATGCTGATTAAGTCATACTCAAAGTTCATACAAGGGTTTTTAAATAAAAAAAACGAGTAAAAATTTATAATATGATAGAGTACCTTGGACCAAAAGTGATTTCATATCAACATGTTTTTCAAACTATGGGGACGCACTTACGGAAGCTTATATAACCAAGTAAACAATTATGCCTTTTGACTAACACAATTATATAAGTGAACAAACATCTTATACAATTTGGCCCTGAGAGAACCAGAATTATTGCCAAAGGTTGGGTAATAAAACTAAAGTTTCCACAGAATTTTGAGAGTAGAGAAAGGAAAAATTTTCCTATATTAAACGAACAATATTTGTATGAGCCTTCCTTTGGCCAGCAACCAATCGAAGGGACTATTATTATGCTTTCAAGTCTTATACGAGAATTTCCCTCGAACGTTGGAGGGAAAATTTTCTATAGGATCGTAACAGGCCTTGGCCTAATACTTGGAAGGAAGAAGAAGATATTTGTATGAAAAGAGAGTGGAGACAGGAACTAAAGTGATTACTTCGGTCCCCCATGGGACAAGTGGAGCCTCTCCATGGGTAAGCATATTCATCCTAATATCTACATCATAAAGGGATCATTTTTTATGTTCAAATTATCGTTTCTTTAAATTTAGTAAAACTTAGATTAATTTGAACATGCATTGGCGAATAAGAAGACCTAAGGGTCGAAGTAAATTAATTAAAAATTAACATTAATAAACTACAGTTGACTTTTGTTTCTCTCAAGTATTCATGCACATATTTAAGTTTCAAATCAAAGTTCGACACATTTCAACATGGCGACTTAGCTTCTTTGTCCAAAATGCTTAATTGATTTTGTTTTGAATATAATTTTATGTAAATGTTGACAGTTTAAAATAAATGTGTTTTGTTTTATGGTTTTATACGTTTTTATGAATAAAAATGAAGGCCAACCGCTCGGGCCAAAGGTCTATTAAATTGAATCCTTTTTTACGCTACGTTATGACTTGGGATAATCTCAGTTGTAACACATAGCTAGTACATTTTGTTGTTGTTATATGATTTTTTGCAGTTCTTTTGTATTTAATGAAGAACAATAGAAATGGAAATTTTCATAACACATTGTAAGAAATATTTCCAGAGGATGGTGAATTAATATAACTGGTAATAAAATATCTACAGGACTACATCTACTAAAAGAAAGGGAAAAAAGGGATATTATTATAATGGTTTATATCACATTTGCTTGCTCTTAATAGACTATACAACTTTCAGATTATCATGGAAAATATGAGAAAGAAAATTACATAGTTCTTAAAACATAAAGAATAATACTTTGAATCTTAGAAAAAAAATACATATTTTTGAAATTTGTTTGTGAGAAATAATATATTGATAATTTTTGTAAAGAAAATAGTTATGGAGTGGATGCAATAATAATTTAACTAAGTCACATCCAAAATAAAATATTAAATAATTTCTTTTTTTGCATATAGTGCACATTATAAAATCAAATATAGGGCCATAGAATGTTAAAAATGCTGTGAACAGAATGTATAAATATTTAATAATGAGTACAAAAAAATATATTGGTAAAACATTGGTGGAATCTGTTGCAATGTACGGAAGTGAGGTATGGACAATCAATAAGTACTACAAGAATAGACTAATAGCTCTAGAAATGGATTATTTACGAAGAAGTGCCAGAAAGTCTAAATTAGAATGTGTCACAAATAAGGAAATTAGAAACATAATGGAAGCAGAAGAAAGCATAATTGAAAGAATTGAGGAGAAGGAATTAAAGTGGTTAGGACATGTTTTAAGAATTGAAGATGAGCGATGGCCGAAGCAACTATATGAATGGCATCCGAACAGAAAGAAGAAAAGAGGAAGACCAAGGTTAACATGGAAGGAAAACATGAAGACAGTAATGCAAGCTAGAGGGCTAAGCATCGAAGATGCCCAAGACCGTAGACTTTGGAGGTTTGGCACGGGAAGACGGCAGCAGCTGTAAAAACCTGAAGATAGATAGATAGATTATGTTCTATCTTCATGCCCCAAATGGGAGTTAATGACCAATCATGTTTCAATGAATTTTGTCTTACAAGCAATGACAGTCATATTTCACCTCACTCTTTACCAAATTCCACCTCCAGCTTTTGTGATAAAGGAATCTAATCTATTTTTTAATATTCTGAACAGATCAGAGCTTTATTTTGCAGTGACTGACTCTCCAACAAATAATTGTGTTGTACTTTTACAGGAATAAATCACTATGAGGTTTAATTTATCTTAAATAATTGTGTGTTCAATAATTGTGTTTTTAAATAATGATTTTACTGAGTTGTTTATTTAAAAATTAATTAATAACCTATAATGTTGGTTATAATATATTTAGTTTGATGTGTTTCTTTTTTCTCCACTATGGTGCATTCTTACAATATGCAATCCTATTTGAAGTTGCCCATGCCAGATGGAAATAAATAATATTATATGATCAAGCTGCACTGGGTAAACAAATGAAACATAACCACACAATTCTGATTTGTTTTCAAACAGCGCCATTTACATTAAACATAAAAATATTTTAAAATAACTATATTTAAATAATAATTTTTGAGTAAACAATATAATTTTATTCATTAAATAGTCCTAACAAGTGCCACTCTCGATTTCCAAATTCTCTAGATAAATTCACTTCTCACTTTGTGAATTTATCTATGATTTGGAAATCACTTGTCACATTACTTATGATAATTATTATGACATTTGCAGACAATAGAAAATGGAATTTGTATGCAAATATAAAGCACATTCCAATTTCGAAGAATCAATTTTTGGATAAAAGGTGCACCTTACATTCAGAAATATATGGTGTCGGGAAAGTAATTTTATGTTGGAGGCAAAAAGTTAGCATGGCAGAAGCCAGCAACATAGTCTGGTCTATCTGTCATACTTATATAAGAACTACACAAATAAAATTGTAACTTGGATTACGGTACTGACAGCTAGATTGTATTTTATTCAATACTCTTCTTTAACAGCCAAGGTCATTAGTGTCACAATTTTAAGCAGGTTATGTAAAGACCAACACATTTTTCTCAGATGCCTCTTATTTTAGGCTTGAGATTCTTTTACTTGCCATAAATCTACTGTGTGGAACCCACAGCTTTTCTTTCCTTCAGAAGTAAGCCATACTTTAGAGTTATATGCCCTAAAAATATCCATCAACCTCAGTTGGATTTGAACCAACAAATCTCGGAACCAGAGGCAAGCATGATAACCAGAGTACACCAGGACAGACTTTAAAAAGTAGATCATTCTGATAATAAAACTAAAAATATCAGAATCTGGCACTTGGACCAATTAGCATTTGCACTCTATAATTTTAAAATTAGGACTAAAGTCTTGTGAAAAGAGCTTTTGACTACAGTTCATAAGGTCCTGGGTTTGATACCTGCTCAGAGCACAGGAATTTTTCCTTAAAGGGAATTATTCCTGTGGTCACTCATGATCTGGAATTTAAGTTAAGTTTAGGCTTAAGGACTCTCCTGGTGCTTCATTATCACTTATTACCCATCATATCATCATGGTAATATAACTTCACCTTCCAGGCAACATAATCTCAGAAGTGGATTACAATTCTGCCAATGTCAGGACATAATAACAGGAATCTCGTAAAACAACTTGGTGACATTGGAAAAAAAAAAAATAATGCATCATGCTCATATTTTTTTTTATCAATAATTGATAGAAGTAGCATTATGAATTAACAGTTATAAAGGGAGTGATTGGAAATATACATCCTACTTCATACTAAATTTTTTTAACTGAAAATTTTTCAGAGACCACTGTCTCATTTTCCAACTAGTTGTAATCTATGTTTTAGAGAAAAATTTACTCCTAGAGTTGGGTTCAAACTCAAGGTGTCTAGTTCTATACACTAGTGCTCTTCCCAACTGAGCTATCTAGGCCACCAATCTAAATGCAAATTTTTCTCCTATTTTTACAATTCCTGAGAGTGCCAAAAGCTATGAACCATTGTTCGACATGCCATCTGGCGGCTTCTTATTTAAGAAGACTTTTTTTTCTAGTTGTAATCTACCTGAGAATGGGAACAATGGTCTCTGAAACATATCTAGGTGAGAAAATTTGATATGAGGTGAGTTGACTCATTTCTTCATAGTTAAATATGGGAAATAACATTATGAGGTTCTTAATTTGTAAATTAATGCGTCATTTTTACATCTTACCTCATATTTCATATTTCTTTAAACATGGGAACTAGTTTTCAAGAGAAATATCTCTCTCATTTTCAACCGACATTATGACTACTGGCTTTTCGTTGGAATCTCCATCAATAATGTTGCCATCTGGTGTTGATTTGATGAATTTCGAGATGAGGTAACGTTCATCAGGAATCTCGAAATTCATGGATCTAAATTTGTTCTTCTGAATATATATCTTCTCCCAAATTGTCAATTCTAAAGGTTTTTCCAAATGTTTTAAAAGTTGGAGAATCATACAATTGAAAAAAGAGGTCCAACTTTTAAAACAATTGGAAAAACCTTTAGAACTGACAATTTGGGAGAAGATATATATTCAGAAAAACAAATTAGATCCATGAATTTCGAGATTCCTGATGAACATGACCTCATCTCGAAATTCATCAAATCAACACCAGATGGCAACGTTATTGATGGAGATTCCAATGAAAAGCCGGTAGTCATAATGTCGGTTGAAAATGAGAGAGATGTTTCTCTTGAAAACTAGCTCCCATGTTTAAAGAAACATGAAATATGAGGTAAGATGTAAAAAATGACTCATTAATTTATGACTCATTTCTCTTTATACCTTAATCATATTTATGTAAATTGCTTTGTACTTATGCTGAAATGTTTCCTTTCTGTTGACAGGTATGATTATTACTGTAGGCTTTGTTAGTATTTTATGATAATGTTGCTTAAAATATTAGCACCATGCAGTTAAATATCTACCATACACTTTGTAATACTTACATGCATATGCACAGACCAATATGCGGCAGTAGCAGATGGGCTAAAAAAATCAGAAGAATACATACAACATCAATGCATTCTCACATTAATACCATTTGTTAACAAATATCTTACGACTGGATGGTTGCTTCTCATGATGAATCTTGATTGAGTGTACAGTAATATCATTATTAAAATACCATTGTAGTTTTAAGAAGGAAGTGATTTTTGAGGGGCCTTGAAAGAGAGAGATAAAATCCTGCACCCTGTATGTATAAATATATCTAATATCAAACCATGAACATCTACACATAAAGGAGCAATCTATTGATAACTAATGTATGAAATGTAGTAGAAGTAGTAGTAGTAGTAGTTCCTGTCACTTCTCTTGGAAGCATAGAGCCTTATATGTAGTCCCTGTACATTCTCATATTAGTCATTGTTATAAACAAACTTCTTGTATTTCTAATTAAATGTATCATGCATATCTGCAGAGTGTTCTGAAAAAAAGCCTCCAATATTTGTACAAGTAATATTTAGTAAAACAAGGAAACTTTTCTATAGCCATTCCTAAAACATAATTTTTTTTTTTAGTTATGGTCTTACTTTTCCAAGAACAGCATATCTTCTACCGAAAGCACTTTGGCAAGAAACAAATGAGGAAAAATTATATTTAAATACGATTAAGTAGCATATTTTGTTTGTATTTGTATCAAGAAATAACTAAAAACAAGAGTAATTAACTTATTACACTACATACTATAGTATTACTATATCAGTAGAGTAAGTTTAGTATGGCAAGAATCAGGGTGTTTCCAAAAAAATGTACAATTCTGTGAGATATGCCGTATTTTACAGACTATAAGATACACCTTAATTTTTAAGCAATTTTTTAAAAAAATAATATTTTTACCATTTTTATTGTAATTGAGAAAACAGCAGTCACACAGTATGAAAAATTTTTAAGGCTACCCCATAATAACTGGACCCAAAGAAAACCACAAGTATGTTTAAAATCTCAGCAAAGCTTCCTAAGCATTGTACAAGAAATCAAACAGAAATTGCAACTTCCACATTCAAAAGAAAATATGCAGATGAGAAACAACCCTCTAGAATTTTTGGAAATCGAATATAACCTTCATTTAACAGAAGACATCAAGAAATCTGAAACTCCTCCATATATTTTAAAACAAATGTCACTGGAAATGATAAATCTAAGATACCCAGCTCCTGAATGGATACATATTTTTACAGATGGCTCCAGCCTACCAAATGATGGTGGCACTGGTGCTGGTGCAGTATGTCCACTTTTTTCCTTTTATCGTAAACTAACACAAATTCAACAAACTTTGATGGCGAAATTCTAGCAATTTTCTTAAGTTTACAAATCTCTTATATCACATCCAAAAATTTACAAAAGTTGTAATTCTATGTGACTCCAAAGCAGCCATTCTTGCTATAACACGAGACACAACACCCAAAAGCATCAAAATTATCGAATGTCACAAAATGATAAAACATTTATCCCGTCTACATAAAAAAGTTGTACTTCAATGGATTCCGGCCCATTGTGGAGTGACAGGCAATGAAATAGCCAATTTTCTAGCCAAGAAGGGTAGCAAAATTGTTTCAAACCCAACTTCTGCTCCAGTTTCCTTTCACTCTATCAAAAGAATTATCTCAAATAAATACATCAATAAACTTAGAGAAGAATACACCACCAAAACATCTGGAAAGGAATGGGAAAATCTACAAGCTTATGACATTACTACATTACAAAGAAAATCTGCAGTAGCAACATTCAGACTGCTAATGGGACATGACTGCTTGAATAAACACCTACACAGAATTGGCATAACAGATTCACCTAAATGCAATTTAAATGAAGATATGGAAAGAAACCATCTCCTCCGTTGTCCAGCTTTTGTAGAAGAGACCAGCCTTTCTGCTAAATATTGGAGTGCAAGAGAGCGAATGATTTCATTATCAAGTGCTCGACATTAGATACCAACCAACCAACCAACCATTTTTATTGTTAGATTGTAAAGTCAGACTAAAAAAAAGAAACCTTAGTTTATAAAACTGTTCTGATCTTTAAAATCCCTGAAAATCTTTCATCTGAACTTTCTTCTACCTCTTCTTCTTCTTCGTCTTCTTCTTCCTATTTGTCGTCATTGTTGTTCTCTTCATATATAAGATGGCCTTCAGTGCCATCGAGAGCGTTACTTATGCCACACTTCTTGAAAGATTTAACATTAATGTCTTCTCTCACTCTAGACCATGACTGTTTTATCCACTGACACACTTGTTTGATTGTATGTCTTTTAAAGCTCCCTTCAGCGTGAATTCATGTCAGGTTTCATCCATCATCCATTTGTTCAAGTTTACTGGTATTGTAGTCCTCCATGGTATCTTTACCTTGTCATAGTGGAGTGGCTTGCTTGCTTTACCCATGCCGGACTGATCGAAGATGATAAGCCAGATGAAAAAAGTACCTTGGTCTAAACAGTGATGATGTTTGACCATAAAAGTACAACCGCTAAGAAATGCAGACATGGGTTCAAGTGGGAAATAAGGAGAGCTTATGTCAATGTGGCCATGAACCTATGGGTTCGATAGTGCCGGTGAGTTAGTTTTAGTTAGTTACTGGTATTGTAGACTGCAATGATGTATCATAGGCTAGACAGTGTTCTGGGTTTGTGATGGCAGGGCCTGAGGGAAGCAGCGTTAGCAAGCTTGTGAATCCCTAAAACTCATGTTCATCGCATCGGTGCACTGCTGCTGCCAGTTGAATCCAGATAGAGATAATCCTGTGGCATCGAATATATGACCATTTTAAGACTGGCGGGAATTTTAAATCAAACACTGGACATTTTTATATTAATTTCGAGTATACGATGCAGAATTTGGAGGCAATTTTTCGAAGAAAAAAGTGTGTCTTATAGTCTGTAAAATACGGTAGTTGTAAAGATGGCTGAAGACGACAGGGATGCTTCTTGAAACTGCGGTCCTGTGCTTGAAGATCACAGTGTTTATGAGGCGAAATTTCACTACTCACTATTTATTTAGTTACAAAGTGGAAGGTTGCATTGCAATAGATGGTGATCATATAAAACATATATTGTGAAGAGCCAGATCAAAGACAGTGGCACATAATAGATCAAAATGTCTGCCATGCTGCCTCAGGTGGTATTATCCGTGCTTTCAGACCAGAAGGTCCAGCTTTGATACCCAGCAGGGTTGAAAATTTTAATTGTAAAATTATATCTATCTATCTTCAAATTTTTACAGTTGCTGCCAAACCTCCAAAGCCTACAGTTTTGGAAATCTTCAATGCTTAGCCCTCTTGCTTGAATTTCTATCCTCTTGCATTCCTCCCATGTTAACTTTGGTCTCCCTTTTTTCTTCTTTCTGGTCGGTGGCTATTGATATAGTTGTTTTGGCCATCATTCATCTTCCATTCTTAAAATATGTCCTAACCATTTTAATTCCTTCTCCTCAATTCTTTCAAATATGCTTTCTTCTATATTGTTTATTTTTTATTACTTCATGAAGTATGAGGTGAGTGAAATAATAAAAAATAAACAATATTAAAGAACCTCATAGTGTTATTTCCTATCTACATAACTTAATGCTTTCTTCTACTTCCATAATTTAGTTATTTATTTCATTAATTTAATAGTAAACTTTTCAATATCAGGGCCAAGAGGGGTGGTAGTATACAATTTTTAATCGCTACATTGCACACCGGATTCCTGTATTAAATTGCAAATTTCTCTGCAGTACATATGTACTGTTGATGTGATACTGCTCATAATTTGTCTGTCGGATGAAGGCATTAAGCATGGCAGCCCCTTGATGTTTGGAGTAGGCTAAGTTATAATAATAGATAGTGACAGAGGGAATCTCGTTAATCCATTCATGCATGTCACTAATTAGATTACGAGGCATTTGGCTACCTTAAGAGAGTCTCTTCTCTTCATCATCATCCTCATATAACACACTTTACACTATTGTAAGCCCATATTTTCCCTTTACAGAGATTTAGGCGCTCTCCCCCTACAGGGATGAATCTGAACCATACTAATTTAGTTACACTTGTTTTCATATAGATGTCATTTGAGTGGTCCGTGGCCAGCATTCCACCTCATACTGACATCTAGGAAACCAAGGTAGTACTAGGATGGGAAAATTCAGTAAATTTTTTGCTTAGAGGTCTTTTCATTCAGGCTTAAGGATTTTTTACGAGCCTGAAAATCTTCAGACTCGGGACCCACGGCTTAAAAGTCCCTCCTGGAGGACTTGCTCCTTGGATTTTTCCATCCTAAAAAATCCATCGACCCCGGCCGGGTTTGAATCCACTACCCTCAGGACGAGAGGCAAGAAGCATAACCACTAGTCCACCGCGGCACTAACAAACATATAAACATACACTCATCCTTTACTCCTCTCTGTACACAATATAAGAACGTATCATCTACATAAAGTGGTCTGCCAAAGCAGTGGATAAATTGAAAATAGGCCAAATTAATGCCATCTATCCACCCAGCATTGAGCATAAAGCACGAAAAGTGCAGTGGTTGCAGCATTAGAACACACACTTACACAACAGACCACAATTCAGAAGATATCAAGTTAGGACTGAAGTGTATAGGAATTTCTTTATTTAACTTTTATAGGAATTAATCACTATGAGGTTTTAATTTATGGTGAATTTAATGTTTCTTACCTCTCCTCATATAAATCTTCTAAGTAGATCGTGATTTCGAGACCACAATGGTCTCATCTTCAGTACTTTCTTGGCGACTGATGTTATGTCGATCGGAAGAAACTCTTCTTCTTCCCTCTATGGTGGACAGAGTTCATCGGTCCAACAACAGAGGGAAGAAGAAGAGTTTCTTCCGATTGACATAACATCAGTCGCCAAGAAAGTACTGAAGATGAGACCATTGTGGTCTCGGAAATCGCGATATACTCAAAAGATTTATGAGGAGAGGTAAGAAACATTTAATGTCACCAGGAATTTCTTTGCGTGTTGTATGGCATATCTACCCCTCTTTCCTCGGTAAAAATAATGGAACCTTTTATTCAGACCACACTGTTATATTGATTTGAAATGACCAATGAGTACCAGTATACATTCATTTCAGCCCTGCTGATGTCTGTACCCATCTCAAAAAATTCTTCTCAATTTTTGCATATTCTTTAAACACCAAAACTAACATTAAATTTTAGTTAGCAACTAAACGCTAAAACTCAAATACTCGCTACCATAAACATGCAAAAACGGAAATGCTTTTGTATCTGCTATAAAAGGGAAATGTTTCACAAATTAGGGAAAATATAACAAATATTTTAATTATAAGGAGTAAATGACCGTGAAATTCAGCTTTATAAATACTCTCATACACCAAACAATGAAATAGCTGTTGGATATTAAATATTGTTGGAGTGAAGCTGTTAGGTAAAACTAATAAATATTTAATTTTAGGAAGTCTATATTTTGAGGTTATTTTCATTATAATTATTTTTGGTCTGGACATCTTCCCTCAATCTGAAGGTTGATTTGTTTCTTGACCAAATTGTTCAAAACAATTCTCTGTTTTTAAATCTTCATCTTTCCCCCAGACTGGTTTTACTTATGTTGCATTATGTTGCACCACCTGGATGTCCCGATGTCCAGCTCCATCCTGTGGTGTCGGCCCAAAAACCTCCAAAACAACGTCCCCCTCCATCGGAATACCGCAATCAAAATTCGTAACTCCTGTTTCTGTTCCTTCCCTGATATATAAATTTTTTCCCAAATAGTCAGCTCGTTTGTATTTTCTAACTGTTTTAATAATTTAGTGTCTGAATTTATATTATGTTTTTCAGACCAAACATGAGCAGCAACTGCAGATTTTTCAATTTCTCCATTTTTAATATTTCTTATGTGTTCTTTGGTTCTAATTTTTAGGTTTCTTTTTGTTTTCCCTAATATATATCTTTTCACAACCCATGCATTCAATTTGATATATTCCTGACTTTTTATTTTTATCAGTTTTTTCATTTTTGTTGGTTTTTATTAGTTTATTTAAACTGTAGTTATTTTTTGGTGCTAATTTAATATTAAACTTCTCAAATATATTTTGAAATTTATTATGTACCCAGGGGTGATATGTGAATTTCCTATATTTTTTCATAGGTGGTTCTTCTTTTTCAAGATTACTTCTGTTTATCATTTTTTGTTTTTTATACTTTTCTATCCTTTTATGTACCATTTTTTCATCAAACCCATTTCTCTCTGCTACTTTGATTATGTGTTTTTTCTCATGTTTGAAATCTTCTTCGTTTAAGAAACGAAGAAGATTTCAAACATGAGAAAAAAACACATAATCAAAGTAGCAAGAGAAAATGGGTTTGATGAAAAAATGGTACATAAAAGGATAGAAAAGTATAAAAAACAAAAAATGATAAACAGAAGTAATCTTGAAAAAGAAGAACCACCTATGAAAAAATATAGGAAATTCACATATCACCCCTGGGTACATAATAAATTTCAAAATATATTTGAGAAGTTTAATATTAAATTAGCACCAAAAAATAATTACAGTTTAAATAAACTAATAAAAACCAACAAAAATGAAAAAACTGATAAAAATAAAAAGTCAGGAATATATCAAATTGAATGCATGGGTTGTGAAAAGATATATATAGGGAAAACAAAAAGAAACCTAAAAATTAGAACCAAAGAACACATAAGAAATATTAAAAATGGAGAAATTGAAAAATCTGCAGTTGCTGCTCATGTTTGGTCTGAAAAACATAATATAAATTCAGACACTAAATTATTAAAACAGTTAGAAAATACAAACGAGCTGACTATTTGGGAAAAAATTTATATTCAGAAGAACAGAAACAGAGTTATGAATTTTGATATTCCGATGGAGGGTGACCTTGTTTGGAGGTTCTTTGGCCAACCACAGGATGGAGCTGACATCGACATCCAGGTGGTGCAACATAATGCAACATAAATAAAACCAGTCTGGGAAAGCTGAAGATAAAACAGAGAATTGTTTTGAAACATGTCCAAGAACAAATCAACATTAATATTGAGGTAAGATGTCCAGACCAAAAATAATATAATTAAAACTAATAAAACTGAACCAGAAATACAGGTCTCACCTCATAAGATTCCTTTTTTTTTTTTTTTTTTTTTTTAAATAGTAGTGTTTTGGGGACCTTTGTTCTCATTCTCAACTACATTCTAATTCAGAATCTCATAAAATTAATTTTCTTGCCTGGACATGTTTTGAAGACCATTGTCTACATTCTCAAGGTGCCATCTCAGAATCTACCTAAGAATGCAGATAATCCATCCAAAGTAATTCTGCCCGAAGGCAAGTCTTTTACTGCAATCATAGCATTTTCATGCTATGCTTTGCAGCTTTACTAGGGAATATAGGTGTGATAGCTTCCCATAGCTTTCCACACCGGTGAATATATGATGATGATGATGATGATGGCCAGATGATTTTCGGGGACCGTTGGGCCCTGAGCTTCCTGACATTTATCTTACAGGTAAGGAAAAACCCTGAAAGAACCTCATCCAGTAGTCTGTCCCAAACGGGGATCGAACCCGGGCCCACTGCATGACAAGGCAGCACGCTACCTCGAGACCACAGCGGTGGACAATGGGGATAATAGTCCCCGAAATATGTGAGAAAAATTTATCTTGTAAGTTTTTGAGTATGTTTATAATTAAGAATAGGGACAAATATCCCTAAAACTTTGTATGTGTGTGTGTGTGTGTTGATGTGTGCAAGTTTTCCTATGCTACCCACTCCATTTTTTATGCTTCGGGTTTCACACCAAACAGATAGATGATAAAATAAAATAAGTTAAAATACCTTCTTAGGTAAAATCCGTCGTCCTCAACTTTTAAAATATGTGATCTTTATGCCTGTAGGCCTTTCAGGACATCCGCCCCATCTTCAGCAGTTCATTTTTCGCTACAGCATCCAGGTTGATGATGCTGCTGGTCCTAATGTGGCTTTGTCGTGACTGAGTCATGACAAAGCCACATTAGGACCAGCAGCATCAAACATCAACCTGGATGCTGTAGCAAAAAATGAACTGCTGAAGATGGGGCGGATGTCCTGAAAGGCCTACAGGCATAAAGATCACATATTTTAAAAGTTGAGGACGATGGATTTTACCTAAGAAGGTATTTTAACTTATTTTATTTTATGACTCTCCACCTCAACGGTTTTAACAATGAATTTTATTAGTATTGACAGATAGATGATGTTATTATGGTCTATTTTTAATTTATATGTCACTTTTCTAGATCCCTAAAACATATCCAGGTGAGAAAATTAATTTAATATGTGTAGGAAATAAGAGTTTAACATGTCTGAAGAAGGTACAGTGTACCGAAACAGCTGTCACTGAATTATATAATAAATATGAAAATCAAATAAAACTACATTTTATTTTTATTTAATTAATATCGACAATATCATGCAAAAGCGACGAAACCAGGTCTGCATAAAAATAAAAAAATATGAGGTGAGTCAAAATAACCAACTCATAATAATTATGAAAAAATTAATGTTATGAAGTGAGGTGTGTATTTTGATTCAATTTAATTTCTAACAAAATAACTAAACAAACATATTTTTTATGAAATATAACTAGCTTGATGGTCTTGTGTCCAGAGTTTCTAATTCATAGATCATGGGATCCCGGGTTTGATTCTTGATCAGATTACAGGAATTTCCATGGTCTGGATTTTAGGTTAAGTTAGGTTTAAGGACTTAACGACTCTCCCAGTATTTCAATTTCATCTGTCACCTTAACACATTATGGGGGTAATGTAACTCTGCCTTCCAGGTGCCCCAATCTAAGAAGTTAGTTACAATTTTGGAGAGAATACTAGAAATGTCATAAAGATAAACTGATTGCATTAAAATATATATAGGCTATAATATATAAAATTAATTTTACTCGGATATGAAATCCGATTTTATGTAAGAATTTTCCTGCTTTTGTGAATGTAAAGAATCAAAATAAAAATTTACTTGCATATTGGACCCATAGATTAACACTATCATTCTTTACAATGTAATGAGCTTTTGTAAAAAAAACTGCTTTCTCTTTACTTACTTAATTCTACCTCACTATAAACATTTGTTTGATTAGAGGTGTAATTGTTCTTTTGCCCTAACTTATCTAAATTACACTGCAATATACATTCAAAATTATAAATCATTTGGAAAATAGCAAACATTAATTAGTGAATGTGAGGCATGAGTTTGAATAAACAAAGTTTTATTATGAATTTTAAACTCCATGTTTTGATTTTTCCAGGAAAAATGGTGTTAAAACAGCAATAAACTGTGAATTTTCCATATAACCCAATATGATTATATATTGGAGAAATCAAAGAGAAAATAATTAATTGCTATAACAGATAACACTAAAGCTTATCATGGGCCACAGTTGGAAAAATATTCTGAAGTGGATAAGGAATTGTTCCTATAGGTACACTACACTAGTCTTTATAATTTATATCATCACATTTTTCATTCAACAGTGAATATGGTTAAGATATCTCAATTATAAGAAATTGGGCTAAACATGTTGTTTAAAACCACATAATTATAAAGAAGCAATTGCTGAATTCATAAATAATTATTCATTTAACTATTTGATTTATTAACATAATTTATTACATATTTATTTATCCAATGGTGGAGAATAATGGTAGTCCATTTTCTCTCTGGCCTGTCAGTATCAGACTTTTTAGCTTGTTAGCATATTGTGCATTGTGGTTCAGCTCTGGTCAATAAAATTCAATATTACATTGGCACCGATAAATAAATTTAGCCTTGGTAACTTATTAATAACCAATAAGAAAATGAACACCCCAGACAGTAAAAAATCTGGAATTTATCAAATTGATTGTCGAGATTGCAATAAAGTATACATAGGAAAAACAAAAAGAAATTTGGACACTCGCACAAAGGAACACTTTAGAAATATTAAAAATGGTGAAATTGAAAAATCAGCTAATGCAGCACATAGTTTGTTGGAAGGTCATAGAATTGAAAAAGAAGCTAAACTTCTAAAACATTTGGAAAAACTTTTGGATTTGACAGTTTGGGAGAAAATATTTATACAGAAGAACAAATTTAAATCTATGAATTTCGACAATCCGGATGAACGTGACCTTATCTCGAAGTTCATCAAATCAATACCAGATGGCAACGATATCTCGAAGTTCGTCAAATCAACACCAGATGGCAACATTATAGAGGGAGATTCCAACGAATATCCGGTAGTCATAATGGCAGTTGAAAATGAATGACAAGATCATTTGAAAACTACAGTTACCGTGTTTGATAAAACATGAAATATGAGGTAAGATGTTAAAATGACTCATTAATTTATTAAAGGAGATGTTGATTATCCATGATATCATCAGAATAGCTGCAGAATACATATTTGTTTGTGCCAATTCTGAGTAATTCGTGTAAGCAGTCCCTGTCATAATATAAATTTGGAAACTTATTCTTTACAATTTCTGTGTTTGACTTCTATCGCTAGATCATTTTTTTTTTTTTCTCTCTCCATGCTTTTGGCCCTAACTACTTAAAACAAATTCTTGAGTACATTTTGCTTAGAATGCTTCTTTTATATAATTTATTTTATTTTGTAGATATGGTTCAAACTTCTTGTTATTCTTGCAAGATCATCTTCCAATTAATTACTAAATAAAGTATTTAATTAATGTTGGGAAGTAAACATTATGAGGTATAATCATTAAAATTCATCGGAGAACATATTGTTTAAACAATGCTTACTAATGTTTGATGGTACCCATGGAAATGCTATTAATTTATTTTGTTTATTGCAATAAGCATAGTATTGTATTGAACTATTGTTAAAATCATTATGAGGTTTATTTTAAGATTTAAATTAAAATTCTTTATGCCTCATCTCACATCCAATCTTCTAATTACACTGTTTCAAAACCTAGGCAGTTTCATCTTCAGTAATTTCATGACCAATGTTATGTTGATCCCAAGTCCAGATGAGAAAGGAGGAGGGGGAGGAGTAACAATCTCATTAAAAACCTTGGTTCAGCTCGCCCAGCTGATGGTACCTTGTAAGGGCCCCTTGCCAGGGATACGGTGAAGACCTCAATGGCGGATATGGCGGAGTAGGAGTCCTACGGTACGGCATTGAAGGCAGAAAAGGCAACCACTCCCTAGGTTAATAGGGAAAACCACTGCCTTGCGGGGTAGAGGGATCTACAAAGGCTAAGGGAGAAAATCCCAACAGAAAAACAAGGGGTGGATCAGACTCCGTAGCTGTGGTGGAAACCCTAAAATCAAATGACCTGGTCCTCCAGGTTGGGGGTTTGGCATTAGGCTAACTCCCTAGCACAGTAAAAGAAAACATGCTTGTAAATCTCAACAAGAATCAGCCGGGCATGGAGGAGGATTGTTGAGAAGGTCAAAACTTTCACTTTTGAAGTTGTCGTGCCTTAAGATGATGATGAATGTTATGTCATCCAGGAGAACTGCTTCCTATTCCATCTATTGGTGGACTGATGAACCTCATAATCAAATCAAATTAATTTAAAAATACAATAGGAAGTAACATTAAGAGGTTTCGTAATTAATGAGTCATATTTTTTACATCTTACCTCATATTTTATGTTTCTTTAAACACGGGAACTAGTTTTCAAGAGCAGGATCTCTCTCATTTTCAACTGACATTATGACTCATTATTTCCCATATTTAACTATGAATTAACCCCTCAGGGGTCCTCATCTAGGGGATATGTGGATGGCGACCACAAGGTGCCCAAGCTGTGCAAAACATTTCTTTCACTTACTTGTGTTTTGCACTCTTTTAACTTTACTATCTAACCTCTCTTGGTTAAACTCTTGTTTTTTTTTACGCAGACGCTATTAGGAGCATCCGAGGGCAAGGGAATCTTTCCTTTGCTTCTTCATTTCCTTTCTTTTCTTTCCTTTATTTTCTTTTCTTCTCCAGAAATGCCTGACCAGAGGCTATAAGATGGCAGCCCCATCACTGGTCTTGCCTTCCTTTGGCCAGCAACCAATCGAAGGGACTATTATTATGCTTTCAAGTCTTATATGAGAATTTCCCTCAAACGCTGGAGGGAAAATTTTCTATAGGATCGTAACAGGCCTTGGCCTAATACTTGGAAGGAAGAAGAAGAAGAACTATGAATTAAGAGGTTTGTACAATAATTAAAACACTTTGTCTGTTCATTCTTACCTCTTATAGTTGTTTTTATTCCCTGGGAATTTGATTTGATTCGGAGGTTCATCAGTCCATAGTATTAATGCGGTAATTTTTTGTATATAACAATTATTTGATCCAACAGATGGAGTAAGATGAAGTTCTCCTGGACGACATAACATCGGTCGTAAAATTGCCTAGGTTTTAAAACTGGTTTAATTAGAAGACTGGATATGAGATGAGGTATAAAGAATTTTAATTTAAAACTTACAATATTGTATACTTAATATTAACAAATACAGTAATAAACATACTCTTTACATAAAAATATTAAGTTACAAATTAATGAGGAATAAGTGCATTTAAAACTGGGTTTCTTGCATGAGCAGTCACTTATGTTCGGAAAATTATTACATTATTTGAAGGACGAATAACTAACTGACTAACTCAATGGCACTATTGAACTTGGAGGTTCACGGCCACGTGGACATAAGCTTTCCATATATCCCTATTTTGAGATATTTTCTAATCATTCCCTGTATAAATCACTTCCTCAAATCATGATTAATGTATTCCCTCACCTCATTCTTGACCTACCTATGCGTACTGGGCACTTTCCCTCAAGTTTTCCTGCCTCTTTCCATATATCCTTATTTTGAGATAATATTTTTCAATCATTCCCTGTAAAATCACTTTCCTCAAATCATGATTAATGCATTCTCCCACCTCATTCTTGGCCTACCTTACTGGGCATTTTCCTTCTAGTTTTTCAAACCCTATTCATGCACCACGTTCCATTGCAGTCTAGGATACCTAACTATTTTTACATCTGATTTCCTACAAATATTAAGGAGCTAACTGTTATGTAGTTTCCTCCATTCACAAGTCTGATCATCTCTCTTTGGTCCAAAAATAATTTATCCTTTCTTAAAGTGAGAGATTGTATTCCATATTCATATAATAAGCACTTTGAATGGAATAGGGGATATGTGGATGGCGACCACAAGGTGCCCAAGCTGTGCAAAACATTTCTTCCACTTACTTGTGTTTTACACTCTTTTAACTTTACTATCTAACCTCTCTTGGTTAACTCTTGTTTTTTCGACCCCGACGCTATTAGGGCATCCGAGGGCTAGGGAGTCCTTCCTTTCTTCCATTTCTTCTTTCCTTTATTTTCTTTTCTTCTCCAGAAAGCCTGACCAGAGGCTATAAGATGGCAGCCCCATCACTGGTCTTGCCTTCCTTTGGCCAGCAACCAATCGAAGGGACTATTATTATGCTTTCAAGTCTTATATGAGAATTTCCCATAAGGGAAAATTTTCTATAGGATCGTAACAGGCCTTGGCCTAATACTTGAAAGGAAGAAGAAGAAGAAGAAATTTTAATATTACGTATATTATTCTGGAGTTTTTGAGTTTTTTAAATTTTATTTTCTCTGTCGTGAATAAGTTTAATGATGAGATTATCACCTTAAGGTCTCTAAACCAGCCTGTTTTCTGTAGGAGTATGTTCCCTTAGATTGAATACTTGGTTTTAAGGCACCAGATACTTGTTTTCATTTTCTTGCATCCTGCAGTATAATTTGACTTCATTGCTCAGGGGTCATGAACTATTATACCTTCTTAGTAAGGGATTAGATTTGGCTGGTAAAACTGTCTGGTATTATGGATTTGTGCCCCTGTAAGACATGCAAACTAAAGTTCTTACTTCCTTTTCTGCCTCGGCAAATCATTTCCCTCCCTGCATTCTTATCTCTCTCTTGCGCTTGCACTCCAGTGTTGTCAACTCAACTCCAACCTTACTCCTGGCGCGACAGGCCTACAAGGCCCTTAGCCTACCATCCAGCTGCTGACCTCACATCAACATGTGTCCAATCACAGAGGTAGATGATAATCAGCCAGTGTAGAGGTGACATGTGGTCAGCATGTCGAGTCCCCCAGCCGTTATAGCTGTTTTTTCTCAACCTGGAGTCGCTACTTATTGTAGATACCTAAATGCATCACAATGCTGGGTGGGCACCGGTCCCATACTGGCCGAAATACCATGAGAAAATTTCTTCCGCCATGGAGACTCGAACCAGCGCAAATCCCATAGCTCTGCGCCAAGGCTTCCTGCCTTAACCACTCAGCTACGGTGCGGGACCAACTCCAACCTTGCATTATTCAATATTCAAGAGTCATGACACTGGGGGAAGTTTGGCAACATTCCTACTTGATGGCTGCTGTTTGACGTAGTGGGAGGGGAATGTGGTGAAATGGTGTGAGTAAACAGACTGTAAATTTATATATTAAATTTGGGAATTTTTAACATTATGAGGTTCAATTCATAAGAATTAAATAAATCGTGATTTCTTCTTACCTCATACTTCTATGTTTTTTTAAACACAGCACTGCAGTATCGGCGACCCATTGTCACCATCGTCAGCTGTTTTCACGACTGTCAATTTTTTCTTTTGCCAGTAATTATCCAAACTGCCATCTGTTGTATTTTTGAAGAACTTTGAAATCAAGCTCAGTTCGTCTGGAATCTCGAAGTTCATGGTTCTAGTATGGTTTTTTGAATATATATTTTTTCCCAAACTGTTAAATCCAAAGGTTTAGATAGATGTTTCAAAAGGATTGAAAAAGAAGCAAAACTTTTGAAACATCTATCTAAACCTTTGGATTTAACAGTTTGGGAAAAAATATATATTCAAAAAAACCATACTAGAACCATGAACTTCGAGATTCCAGACGAACCGAGCTTGATTTCAAAGTTCTTCAAAAATATAACAGATGGCAGTTAGAAAATGATTCATTCAAAAGAACACCAGAAGGCAGTTTAGAAAAAATTCCTTCAAAAGAACACCAGATGGCTGTTTGGATAATTACCGGCAAAAGAAAAAATTGACAGTTGTGAAAACAGCTGATGATGGTGACAATGGGTCACCGATACTGCAGTGCTGTGTTTAAAAAAACATAGAAGTATGAGGTAAGAAGAAATCACAATTCATTTAATTCTTATAAATAGACTGTACTTTTATAAGAATGATGTCAGCACTATAGGGGCACAGATCTGTTGGTCGACCATATACTATGGACAATTGGCATTACATGGAATTTTTCAAACTCACTACCAACACCCGCGCACGCGACACTCAGTAGAGCTTTATTTAAGACTAAACCAAAATCTAATCATTAGCTCTACAAATGAACTTTTAATTAATGAAACGTCAGGTAATGGCTTCTTCATAATTACCAACCACCATCATCCATAGCATAAAACACAGAACAATGATCAACCCATACACATTTTACAGTAATAAATCTGCGCCTGATGTGCATGCCTGTAGCACAAATGGTTAAACATTGCAGAACATGCTCAGCAGACAATTCAAAATACCCATTACAGCTCATCCTCAACAAGTTTCTGAGCTCACTAAGCTCTTTCTCTGGCACATCATTTCCCTTGGCTGCCATCCAGTGTGGCATTACAAAATATCCCCAAATATCAGGAGAAATACTCTCATATGGTAGTCTAAACTGAAAAGCCGGTTCAGGCCATCCTTTAAATGTGTACGGGTCTTGACACCAATGTATCCCTAACAACAAACAAAGAATCAACAATTGAATATAGAATGAAATGAGTCTTAACTTTTTTTTGAGTTTAATCAGCTCTCCTCATACACTCTGTCATTCTTCCAGCACAGGACCACAGTTTTCTAGAAAAGTTGTTCCTATCTTCAGCAATATTTATTAGATTTTTTTTTTGTCTTACCATCACCATATAGTATCATTTGGATGAACTTCGAGATTAAGGGTCGAATGTTTGAACGCATTAGACAGTAAAAGGCGTTCGCTGCTGAGAAATTTTATCCAAATACATTTTGGCTTACTCAGAAATCTATTCATGCGATAATAATTGTAAGCTACCTGACGAGGTACCTTAAGATCATAGCTCAAGATAGAAACTTATCGTGAAAATCCCGAAGGGAACCGATGTAGTTTGAAATCTTTGCAGCTTTATCCAAGATGTCCGACCTTGAAGACTTCAATCATGTTTTCGGTATATGTGGAGAAGAGGAATTTGATAGAGTCTACCAAAGAATTCAACTGGAAGAACAGGAGAATCGGCGTAATATTGCGCGATGCAGGCGTCGTTGTATATGGTATTATTTGCGGGACGCAAGCGTAAATGCGTTCCTCTATAGCAGACGAAAATAACATAAGTGGTTTTATCGCTGAGAATTCTGGGTAATTCATTGCCAATATTACGAAAACGTCAACTTTCATGCATGACCGGTAAGTCAGCCGTTAATTCGAACTCAGCAATTGTTCACGGTGAATGAGCTCACCAGTGATTGGAAGTAATTTGAGTAGAGACTAATGTATTTGCATACGACCCTAAATCTTGAAATCCATGAATTTTTTAATTTCTGGCAAGCAAGAATTAATCTCAAAGTTCATCAAATTAACACTAGATAGCTGTTTAAAAGACAATGGTGAAGGCAAAAATTTGTAAATATGGCTAAGATAGAAACAACTTTTTCTGAAATGGCGGTCCTGTGCTGGAAGAACATGGAGTGTATGAGGTGAGATGAATTAAGCAGTGGCATGCATTCAACCCCAACTACCCCAGCACTGCTGGGGTAATTAGCACATTAATAATTTTTAATTAAAAAATAATATATTTGCCAAATTCCATTCAAATCAATCACGCATGAACATAAAAATTCAAAATTCTCATTGCACCAGCACACATGTATTGCATTTGGTTTGACGGAGCCATCTGCGTATGCACATTATCTCCATAGAGAAACACACAGGGTATTTCCTCTATGTTATCCCCACCAACACCAACACAACAGATGAATCCATGCAAGCATGGTGCAAGCGAATTACATCACTGCCTGCTACGTCCTGCTACGTTCAGCGATAATCCACTAGACAAAGCTTGTGTTTTATTCCATTGTTCCATTGACTTTTTATTGAATACTAGTTAGCTGTACCCAGTTAACGTAACAACTTGAATAAGAATACATTTATATTTAATTATATTAGACCAGCAGGTCTAATCCTTGATGCTGATGATGATGATCTGAATCCAACAATTGGATTATTATGAACATGTATATATTATTTGTGGAAAGCAACAGTTGAATTTAATATCGACACTGAGTTCATTCAAATGCATTATTATTTAATTTTTACAAGATACTGTTGAATGTGATTTGTTAATTTAGTAAAAATGAATGTAAGTGACTGTATAATTTACAAACGAGACCATTTTCGTGCAGCAGTCAGAGTTATGGCTGATGATGAACATGACTATGTTTGAAATTGCGATATCATGGAAGCATGAATCCTATGAGGTGAGTTGTTTAAACAATATGTTCTCCGATGAATTTTAAGAATACATTTGATGAAAGAAACGTGATTGACTGATTCGGGAAGCGCCAATTCCTCAATAATAGAATTTATTGAAATAACATTTCTTAATTTTTAATATTTAATTTATGCTAGTTACATTTTTACAAAATACAAAAAATAAATAAATAAAATTATGCGGTATGTTTTGTCAGCTATAGCTACCTGTTAATTTAAGAAGCTTTATTTATATTATATATCTGAATCCAACGTTTGAATCTGCCAGCATTTTCTACCATGAGACTTGAAAGTATAAATATTGATGTCCCCTGAAGACATTACTGGCGTCTCGCAGGGTAAAATATCTGATGGGGCTGCCATCTACAACTCAATATCAAGCCGTCTGCTGTATTAACACCAACAGAAGGGGTACCTCTTCTGCTCTGCTGACCGTTGAGGATTTTCTCCTTGTTATCCCGGAGATGGGTCTTCACATTTATCCCCTGAAGAATAGGTGCCTCTTCTGCATAGTTGTGCTATCTGTTGAGGTCTTCACCCATATCCCTGGGCAGGGGCTCTCGTTATACCCCGAGAGACTGGGTCCTTGACAGAACTTTGTCACCAGTAATTAGTGTTTACTCCTGCCTGTCAAGAATTACCCAACTGCATATAGTTACAGCATTTGCCTCCTATAGGCGTTGGGCCGGGTTAATAGCCTTGTATATTTCCAAGGCTAGTGGAGTGTAGCTGGCTATACAATAATGGATCAAAGGCAAAGTGAGGATATACGAAGAGAACTGAATATATACAAACTATTAGACAGAATTACACAATACAGAGATGAATGGATGGACTACATCAATAGAATGGATAACAATAGAATTCTGAAACAGATGGATAGACCAATTGTAACATGAGATTGGAACAGACCAGCAGGTCTAAATCCTTGATGCTGATGATGATGATCTGAATCCAACAATTGGATTATTATGAACATGTATATATTATTTGTGGAAAGCAACAGTTGAATTTAATATCGACACTGAGTTCATTCAAATGCATTATTATTTCATTTTTACAAGATACTGTTGAATGTGATTTGTTAATTTAGTAAAACTGAATGTAAGTGACTGTATAATTTACAAACGAGACCATTTTCGTGCAGTAGACCTTTCAACAAGAAAAATGACATCATATAACAAGGTAGACCAATTCCAGATTTACTGGATCTAAAGAAAAAAAATTACAAGGCATTTTAGTATCATACCATTTGTAAACTGAATAATTCGGAATGGAAGTTTTTATAAACTATAAGTCGCATTTTCTCGTCATACAGCTGGGATAATTGCTCTCACCACCACTTGCCATTGAATTTAAGATTCATATTAATATAATTAATTTGAAAATTTCATAATGTTAAATCCCATCATAAATTTTATGAAATCAACATTTAAAACAACCATTAAACAAATTAGATTTTTTCACCAGCTCATATTTTATATTCTCTCCAGAAACTTCAATTCTGTGCTTTGAAGTAATGACAAAAATTGATGAGACAATTGAAGGAATCTATGGAACTCACAGTTTGGGAAAAATAAAATAATGAATTCCTCTGCAGAAAATGATTTGATTTGGAAGTTCATCAGTCCAGCATCAGAGAAGAGAGATGTGAAGAAATACCAACTATCAAATCAACAGTCAGATGCCAGTTGAAGATGAAGAAAATTCCTTGAAACTAATCCTAGTTTTTTTATTCCTGATTATAACATAGAAATTCTAATATTTGTATAAAATGTATATAGAGTTTACTCAGTCTCATGAGAATAAATCATCTGATATGAGAAGTATAAAATTTAGTTGAGAAAACTGAAATTAAGATTTAGGAATTGTGTCATGAGACTTCCTGCACTGCTTTCTGTTTGCCAGTAATTAATAAATTCAAGCCTCAAAAGAAACAAGAGGTCAGTCAAGGGAGACTGGATAGAAAAGTTGATAGAGGGAATTGGTATGGGGAGGAGAAGTAATACCAATTCGGTCAAAAAAGAAAAACTCACCAAGCTTATCAGTGCTTGTTGGTGCAATTTAAATGAAGATATGGAAAGAAACCATCTCCTCCATTGTCCAGCTTTTGTAGAAGAGACCAGCCTTTCTGCTAAATATTGGAGTGCAAGAGAGCGAATGATTTCATTATCAAGTGCTCGACATTAGATACCAACCAACCATAAATTCAAGCCTTATCTCTCTGGAGGTTACATACCATAAATTTATTATTAATTTTGTTAACTCATATGGAAGTATATCTGTCTTATGACTGCTGTGTTCAGTTTGATACTTAATAGAACTGAAAATTTTAAAATATATGGTCACACGTAGAAATTCAGTATATAATGGAAATGGACAGCTAATGACAAATGAGGGAAATTTTGAGGAATTGGCTGAATTCAAATACCTAGGAACAATAATCACAAATAGGAATGAGATGCACAAAGAAATTAAACATAGGCTCAATTCTGGAAATGTATGCTATTATGCATTGCAGAGACTTTTGATGTCCCAACTCCTTTCAAAAAACGTTAAGCTGAAAATATATAAAACTATTATTCTACCAGTTATATTATATGGGTGCGAAACATGGACTCTTACTTTAAGGGAGGAAAGGAGATTACGAGTATTTGAGAATAAAGTTTTTAGGAAAATTTTTGGACCAAAGAGAGATGAACAGACAGGTGAATGGAGAAGACTTCATAACAATGAACTACATGGTCTTTATAGGAAGCCAGATATAATAAGAACAGTTAAGTCCCGTAGACTGCGATGGGCAGGACATGTTGCTCGTATGGGGAAAGAAAGACGTGCATGGAAACTTCTTGTAGGAAAGCCAGAAGGAAAATGCCCAGTTGGTAGACCAAGAATGAGCTGGGGAGAACAACATTATCTATGATTTGAGGGAAGTAGATTATACAGGGAATGATTGGAAAGCATTAGCTCAGGATAGGGATGTATGGAGAGCTTATGTCCGCGCGGCCATGAACCTACGGGTTCGATAGTGCCAGTGAGTAAGTAAGTAACATTTTTAATAACAGTACCATTTCTATTCACTAGATTGTTCAAAAAACCCGTCCACAAAACCTTAAAAATCTATTGTATTGACTTAGTTTTAATAGAAGAGAAGAATCATCAAAAGTCAAATAAGTATGGATACTGGCTCTAAAAAACGCCAAATGCAAACCTCTACAAGAACAGTCTACTAGACCATCAAACAGCAATCTCGTTGGTACAATTGAAGTCCCTACCGCTAACCAATCAAAAGGCTGATACAACTTATGAAGGAACGGACCGCGCAGAGAACACACTGCAGTGAACTGTATAAATAGGATAGGCAGTGGACAAAATTGCCAGTCTCAAGATAATCCTTGAGGATGCCGGTCAAACATCAGGAAACTTCAAGCCTCAAGACCATGGCCTACAGCCTGGAAATCTACTTCAAGATCATCTTAAAAATCTATATTTTAAGAAATAATTTATACTCACAAAATTTTAAGTTTTTACATTAAACCACTCACCAGTGACCTCCAACACGAGCATATTCAGGAGGATGTGGCAGAAGACATGAAACAAACACTGGAAAGTGAGAGTTGCACACATCTGTCAGCCAGGAGCAGACAAATTCTGTTTTCAGTCTCTCTATAGTGCTTTCCTGATCTAAAAACCAAAGAAAAATATTAATATATGGGTAATTCCATATCGTATCAAACAACAATATAAGAAAAATGCTCTTGCATTTTCTAAATTTTATAATTTTCAGAATATGTTCATTGTAAAGAATTATAGCAAAATCTAACACTATGGTAGTTTTGGAGTAAATCTAAGATGCAAGATTCAAGGTTTTACTTCCTTTCCGAGGAAGCCATACCAGGAATCATACACCCTTAAAATCCATCAACCCTAGCTAGGTTTGAACCAGTGAATTTGAGAACCAGATGTGAACATGAACCACTGTCGACTAGGACCAATATAAAATCTTCAAATTTATCAGGATGTGCATTATTAATAAGCTACATACAGTACTGTGTAAATTAGAAGGCAATTTCCCTAAAAAAAGAATGCATTACCTTGGTTGTTCCCTCAGGACTTTAAACTCTATGCAGTATTAACAGGTGAAAGAGAATTTCCTCTAAGTCCATACAAGGAAAACTGGGCAATAAATGAAAAGATGCAGAAAAGAATCTTGGCGACAGAAATGGATGGATTATGGAGAAGTATGAAAATATCCAGGCTACAACATATTCGAAATATATATATCAGACAAGAAATGGATGCACAAGAAACTGTTATCGATAGGATAGCAAAGAGAGCTTTACAGTGGTATGGACATGTACAACGGATGTCGGAAGACCAGTGGCCTAAACATGTGTTAGATGTTAGTTGTATATTTTTATTATTTCACTCACCTCATACTTGTATGAAGTATGAGGTGAGTGAAATAATAAAAAAAATAAACAATATTAAAAAAACCTCATAGTTTTATTTCCTATCTACATAACTTAATGTGTTAGATTGGATGATACCAGGCAGAAGTAAGAGGGGGAGAAGTAGAAGAACATAGTATGAGGGAACATAAGATGCCATGATGAAGAGGGATATGGAAGAAGGACAATGGGAAGATAGGAATCTCTGGAAAGCAGGAATCAAAAGCGAACTGCTGTAAAGTGGAAAGTCTGTATTAAGTATTAAGTAAGTAAGTAAATAATCTTTTAATCCGTTGCAAATTCTTTTATTGAATATAGCATTTCTTTGTGAGTCAGGAGAATGAATGGTAAAGAAAAAAAAATAGTTACCTTGCAGAAAATAAATTATGATTGGAATTAAAATGGCAGTTGTGCATTGACTTTGAAGAAAATTTATGATTCACGAAAACTACAGCCTCTTATGTCAGCCAAAATGGTATAGTGTTACATTCTTTGCCTCTAGTCCTGAGGGTCACAGGTTCAAACTTGGCAGGGATCAATGGAATTTTTTGGATGGAAAAATCCAAGGGACTAATTCTTCTGGAGGGATTTTAAGCCTTGGGTCCCAAGTCAGAAGATTTTCAAGCTTGTAAAAGAACTGGTCCAAAGAACCAAAACAAAATTACTTAAACAATTGGAAAAACCGAAGGAACTCACAATTTGTGAAAAAATTTACATATGCAAGAATGAAAACACAACTATGAATTTTGAAATACCCAGTTATAAGGAGAGGGGATTGATTTGGAAGTTCGTCGGTCAGCCATCAGATGGTGCAGAGGTCAGTCTGTAGGATAGAAGGCCGTTGGACATCAGTTGTGAACGTGACACAGCATTGAGAATGTCACAAATGATGTGACGAAACCCGGGTCTGCGAGAAGTTATGAAGTATGAGGTGAGTGAAAGAAAAAAAATATACAAAATCAGTATGAAACTTGAATAAGAAACACTGTTCTAGCCAATGGCATGCTAGAAGACACTTGTCCACTTGATTGTGCCATTATTTGCCTACAAAGATCTTTGAAGATAAAAGGGAGTGTGTATAAATTTTGAAAGGACACAACCTTTATTTTCATTATATAAGATGCACCCAATTTTTAAGATTAATTTTTAAGGTGAAAAGTTTGTCTTACAGACCAGAAAAGATGGTAGTTTATGCAGTTCCTGCATAACAGAGAGCTTTTTAATACTAATGAATTAACATGTAATAATAGTTATATTATTTTTGGTCTCAATATTAATGTTGATTTGTTCTTGGACATGTTTCAAAACAATTCTGTTTTATCGTCAGCTTTCCCAGACTGGTTTTATTTATGTTGCATTATGTTGCACCACCTGGATGTCGATGTCAGCTCCATCCTGTGGTTGGCCAAAGAACCTCCAAACAAGGTCACCCTCCATCGGAATATCAAAATTCATAACTCTGTTTCTGTTCTTCTGAATATAAATTTTTTTCCCAAATAGTCAGCTCTTTTGTATTTTCTAACTGTTTTAATAATTTAGTGTCTGAATTTATATCATGTTTTTCAGACCAAACATGAGCAGCAACTGCAGATTTTTCAATTTCTCCATTTTTAATATTTCTTATGTGTTCTTTGGTTCTAATTAGTTAATAATTTAGTGTCTGAATTTATATTATGTTTTTCAGACTAAACATGAGCAGTAACTGCAGATTTTTCAATTTCTCCATTTTTAATATTTCTAATTAGAACCAAAGAACACATAAGAAATATTAAAAATGGATAAATTGAAAAATCTGCAGTTGCTGCTCATGTTTGGTCTGAAAAACATAATATAAATTCAGACACTAAATTATTAAAACAGTTAGAAAATACAAAAGAGCTGACTATTTGGGAAAAAATTTATATTCAGAAGAACAGAAACAGAGTTATGAATTTTGATATTTCGATGGAGGGTGACCTTGTTTGGAGGTTCTTTGGCCAACCACAGGATGGAGCTGACATCGACATCCAGGTGGTGCAACATAATGCAACATAAATAAAACCAGTCTGGGAAAGCTGACGATAAAACAGAATTGTTTTGAAACATGTCCAAGAACAAATCAACATTAATATTGAGGTAATATGTCCAGACCAAAAATAATATAATTAAAATAACCTCAAAATATAACTTCCTAAAATTAAATATGTAATAATAGATGTACTTACCATCAAATGTGTAAGATGTGATGTCAAACCAATGGAAGAGCATGGAGAGAAGGCGCCCCAGTGTTTCTGCTGGTGTGTCTTCATGAGGTGTGCATAATCCTACCAATAACCATACACCATATCGACCCAACAACTGACGTTCTTCTAATGCTATAGGGTCTTCAATCACAACGTTCAGTAGCGATGCTTTGACTTGAGCTTCTGCTGATTCTTTATTCATATCTGCATTCAATGCTTTTGCTTCCTTTAAAAGACTGTAAATAAACATGTAATTATAAATATTATGGATTAACCCGTGAGGGGTTGCTGATCCCCCATCGGGCGCCTCCCCAGGTGGTGGATAGGGGAATGCCTCCTAAATATAGGTGGTACCGGGGAAATGAAATACCCGGGGTGAACCAAAATCAGCATAGAGTCTGTTCCAGATTGGACGGCTATAATGGGCAGGTAGAGTTCAGAGCCGAAGAGAAGGCAATCTACATAAGGGAAGGCACCCTAAAAACAAAGCTGAAGCAAGTTGGGAGGCTGTAAGGTGGCAATCCCACCACCCAACTATACCTGCACAGCCCTTGTAAGGCGGCCAGATGAATGTTCTATTACTAAAAAGCAAAGGAGAAAGCCGGACGGAAACACTGATGATGGACCAGGCAAGAAAAGGACAATGATAAAGAATAATTTACTATTGGCAACATGGAATATAAGAGGGTTAAATAATAAACAGACAAAGTTTTATATGAAATGAAAAAGAAAAAGGCAAATATAATGCTCTTAACAGAAACAAAGAAAAAGTTGAAAGGGACACAGGATATAGAAGATCACCTCCTTGTATATCATGGTGTAGAAAGACAACAACGTGCATCAGCTGGAGTAGCTATAATGATAACCCCATTTGGAGGAAGAAAATACATAGCTATACTTTTATACCAGAAAGAATAATTATTGTCAGGTTTAAAATACAAAGAGGATATATGACAATAATAGGTATATATGCACCAGAACAAGGGAAAAAAGAAAAAATTGAAAATTTTTATAAAGAACTTCAAAAAGTAGTGAATAAAATAAATAAAAATGATTATATAGTTATTGGAGGTGATTTTAATGGAAGAATAGAGTGCCATCCTATACCTGATATAATTGGTACACAAGGAGAAACAATAGAAAATGATAGTGGAAAAGAACTTCGACAATTTGCAATATTTAATGGATACAGAATTACTAATACCTATTTTAGAAAGAAAGAAATACATAAATACACCTGGTCGGCTAGACGATTAAGATCAATTATTGATTATTTCATGAGAAGAATTAAATATATATAAAATTGAAGATAAAATCAGCGAAAATAATAAGAAATGGACAGAACACTTAATGAGAATGAACAACGAAAGAATACCAAAAAGAACCTTCCTGTATAATCCCAGAGGAACATGAGATGTTGGCCGACCACGTAGAAGATGGACTCCACTTTTAACTTCGCCGGAACAGGCTGCATAGCCTAAACCTTGTAGTAGAAGAAGAAGATGGATTAATAACCAAGGAAGAAAATTTTAAAGAAATGGTTGAATTCAAATACATAGGAACAATAATTGAAGAGCTTATTTCCAAAGTCTTAAATCCATGAAATACCAAACTCCAGAAATCGCGATTTTTATTTTAAGGTATTTAATTTTTAAATGGAGTTTTCATTATAAGTTATGTTTATTTGTAACTACATTGGCAATATTGTCACATACTCTCAAAAATCCTCCACCATTACAAGTGGTAGTAACAGTGTCACATGACTTGGAGTTGAGGCGTTTTGGAAGTAAACAGAGTTTAAGCAAAGTTATAGTAGGAGAAAGTAATATCTAATACTCAATAAGGTATGCAATTTATTAATTTTTTAAATAGTCCGTCGCCGTGGCGTAGTTGGTAGAGTCCCTAATGTCCACTCCGATGACCCGGGTTCGATTCCCGCTGGGGTAGGGGATTTTAAATCTCCACCTTGGGTCTGGGTGTGTGTCCTGTCCATCTGTCTATATGTGAGAATAAAATAAAGTCAACAAAAAAGGTAAAACAAGAAGGAAAAACAGTGTAAACGAAAAAAAAAAAAAAAGATGTTGCTTACACGAAGGTATCACAATCTTTCAGAGTTCATCATCAGAACAGTCATTTACTGCATCTGCTGCACTGTTTGAAAATACTTTTTGCCAGAATGACATTGCATGATGGTGCTGGGTAATACCTAGCCAAGGGTCCCGGGTTCGAGTCCCGGTCTAGGCGAAAATTTTTCTCTTCAAATATAATACCTAACTTACTTAAAAAATGAATCTTGTTCTACCTTAGTTTTGTTGTTATAAAATAATGAATGGAAACAGTCCGCGGTAGAAAGCTCAGAGGTTTTACAAAATCCATCATTGTGATTACATGCCACTTTCGGTATACTACCATCACTAGCGTATTTATGGTGTTTATCTTTGTTTTTAGCCCACTCTGAAGGTAGTAGCGCTCTTTTTCTCGCTGTCCGTCCTAAATGACTTGCTAGATCTTCTTCACAACTAGTCATTTGTTTTTCACTGTCAAATAAACAGAAAAAAAAAACCACAGAAAATCACAGCTGACTGTTGTTCATTGACATGTAACAAGGAGTGCCATAGCAGCCCCCATGATGAGTCACGTGCTTTGTACCGAATCAGCAGATTGGTCACATGGATATAAGACATATTGGAAATAAAAACAGCTGGGATATAAGACACTTTGGAAATAAACACGATTTTCAAACCGTTTTAACAGGGGATATAAGACACTTAGGAACATAACAACGTTCAAAGTTAAAATTGGGAAACACATTATGAGGTTCTTAATTAATAAATTAATGAGTCATTTTAACATCTTACCTCATATTTCATGTTTTATCAAACACGGTAACTATAGTTTGTTGGAAGGTCATAGAATTGAAAAAGAAGCTAAACTTCTAAAACATTTGGAAAAACCTTTGGACTTGACAGTTTGGGAGAAAATATTTATACAGAAGAACAAATTTAAATCTATGAATTTCGACATTCCGGATGAACGTGACCTCATCTCGAAGTTCATCAAATCAATACCAGATGGCAACGATATCTCAAAGTTCGTCAAATCAACACCAGATGGCAACGTTATAGAGGGAGATTCCAATGAATATCCGGTAGTCATAATGGCGGTTGAAAATGAATGACAAGATCATTTGAAAACTATAGTTACCGTGTTTGATAAAACATGAAATATGAGGTAAGATGTTAAAATGACTCATTAATTTATTACATAATAACGTGTTAATATGATACCTGATGGAATAAAGACTTTTGTCACATAAAAATATCGAAAATCACGAAATTTGGATTTAACACACTTTGGAAATAAGCTCTTCAATTATGAATAGGAGTGAGGTGTACAAAGAAATTAAACATGGGTTCAACTCTGAAAACACATGCTTTTACATATTATAGGGTCTCTTGTCATCCCAACTTCTTTCACAAAAAATTAAACTAAAAATATAAATAAAAGGATGATTCTTCCAGTTAAACTATATGGATGCAAAACAGGGTATCTTAATAAATTTTAGAGCCAGTATAAACATATCACCTCATTAATAGTGAGTGGAGAACATATAATGACTCACGTCATATAATTTCAAATTTCTTTGATACTGGCGGTTTCAGACAATATCTTGTCCCTCTTCAGTCATGACATCCACTGATGAAATTCTCTGGTTGTTGTTTTTCTACGGACATCACCTCTTTTGCTGCCATCTTTGGTTGGGATTATAAACTTTGAAATTAAATTTTTATCCACCTGAATATCGAAGTTCATAGATCGATATTTATTCTTCTGAATGAATATCTTTCCCCAAATTGTCAATTCCAACAGTTTCAAAAGTTTTGCCTCTTTTTCAATTTATGTTCTAGCAAACTATGTGCAGCAATTTCATCAGTGGAAGTCATGACTGAAGAGGGACAAGATATTGTCTGAAACCACTGGTATCAAAGAAATTTGAAATTATATGAGGTGAGTCATTAAAAATATGTTCTCCACTCACTATTAATGATATAACCTCATAAAGTTTACTTCCCAATATTAATTTAAATATCATCATCATCATCCTGCCAGGTATTACTCCTAGAAGAACTGTTACGGCCTGAGAAAGTGGTTTTCGTGCCACCTTTTCATAGGTTGACCAAGTGACCGTTTCCCATTTGGACAGTAGTTCATTATTGCCTTGGGGATCCTGGATCTAGCCATTCTTGAGACATGTTCCTTCCAGTTTAGCTGATATCTGGAGATGTAGCCCAGTATAATTTAAATATATCACCTCATAATTAGTAGAATTCTTCAGAACATGTTTCAGAATGCTTGCATTCTATCATCAGCTCATTCTGACTCTAAAATTTATTAAAGTAAACCTCATAGTATTACTTCATATTAAAATATTAATAACATCTTACTTTAAGAGAGGAAAAAAAGATCACGAAATTTTAAGAACAAAGTGCTTATACTCTCTACAATGAAAAAATAAGGTACGTAATGCATTACTGTATGGTGTAAATATACATTACTCATGGCCTCTGCCTTTTCCCACCGACCAGCTGTACAAGCCAAATTCACAATAATTACATTAGGCTATTGATATAAACTGTCAACATCAACATTTTAAATTGACCATTTATCTCATAGATCGATAATTTTGCTTCTTCCTGTTGATAAAATTGCCTCTTCCTGTTCATGATGAGAGATATCTACTCAAATTAGCTTCTTTGACAAGGATGTCGATTCAACAATGTACGATTGATATGGTACAGCAAGAAATGCCAAAAGAAAACAACTTAAAAAATTACCAAAAAAAAAAAAGGTTAGTTCTGTTGCTCTAAAAAATATTAAATTGTTGTAATGAATCTGCATTATTGTTAATAGTTATTTCTCATACAATCATCTGGTATTGATTTTTCCCAAGTCCAAAGAGATTTAGGGCCGCATGCAAATACATTAGTCTCTACTCAAATTACTTCCAATCACTGGTGAACTGACTCACCGTGAGCAAGTGCAAAGATCGAATTAGCTACCCACTAACTGGTCATGCATGAAAGTCGTCATTTTCGTAATATTGGCAAGAAATTACCCAGAATTCTCAGTGATAAAACCACTTCCGTTATTTTCATCTGCTGGAGGAACGCATTTATGCTTGCGTCCCGCAAATAATACCGTATACAACGACATCTGCATCGCACAATATTACGCCGATTCTCCTGTTCTTCCAGTTGAATTCTTGGTAGACTCTATCAAATTCCTCTTCTCCGCGTATACCGAAAACATGATCAAAGTCTTCAAGATCCAACATCTTGGATAAAGCAGCAAGGTACGCGGCAAGGTTTCAAACTACATAGGTTACCATCGGTTCCCTTCGGGATTCTCACGATTCGTTTCTCACTTCGTCACCTCGTCAGGTAGCTTACAAATTTCAACAATTATTATCGCATGAACAGATTTCTGAGTAAGCAAAATCGTATTAGGATACAACTTTCTCAGCAGAGGATGCCTTTTACGGTCTAATGCGTTCATAGATTCAACTCTTAACAGTAAAGATATGCTATTTACAACTATAAAGCTGTCTTAGAAATTGCCCGGAAGTAAAATCGGAATACATAATCTTACATTTGGTAAATATTAAACATTATAATTATTTTTAGCTTCTGATGTTGTATTATTTGCCAAATAGTCACTCCAAATCCAACGTGAGGTTTAGTTTTTCACTGGACAAAATAACTTGCGACTTTGTTGCTCGTGATTTTTTCAGAAAAACACAACCTCTTGTTAGATTACTGTTGACAATTTAATAAATCTGCTATTAATGCTATACATTTTACATTTTCCTGAATATGATATTGCAGTTGTATTTCAATATTTAAGCAGGGATTCTGCGTTATAAACACCATAGGCGGAAAGGAAAATTTGATGCAGTTTGAAAGTCACTTGGGTTTTGTTTACGCCCACATTATTCTTTTATTGCAGCTAGAGTAGAAAATTGTTTTTGGGTCAAAGAGAGATGAACAGGCAGGTGAATGGAGAAAACTATGTAACAGTGAGCTACATAATCATTATGGGAATATATGTGGAAAAGAACAGTTAAGTTTCATATACTGCAAAGGATGTGTGGCACAACTGGGGAATGAAAGAGGGACATGGAATCCTCATGTAGGGAAACAAGAGGAAAAGTGACCAGTAGGTAGCCCAAGAATGAGGTGAGAGAATAATATTAACCATGATTTGAAGGAGATAAATTATACAGGAAGGATTAGAAAATGTTAACTCGGCATAGAGATGTACAGAGAACTTATGCCTGCATGGTCATGAACATCCAGGTTTGATATTGCCAGTTATAAATTCTATGGGGTTTTCCCAAGATATTACTTTTTGGATGTAAAAGAATTGTATGTTGAGAGCTATGGTAGAAGCAGCCTAGCTGCTGGCAAGTCTAATCTTGCCAGACAAAAGCTATTTTAAAGGAACAGGAATTTTCTTTCTGTCAAATCATTTTTAATGTTAAAAATTCTTTATTATCATTTATTATTTTTAACAGTTGGTCATACTGAAATAGGCCAATAGGCTACCAGGCAGAACCATAGTCTCCAAAATACATAAAATTTGTACGGAGTAATAAATATATTGTTTAATTAACTTTTATAGGGAAAGAACACTATGGTGTTTAATTTAAGAATTTAATTAATGTTTTTATTACCTCACCTCATATCCTTTTTCTTCTATACTGCAGTTTCAGAGCTTATCTCCATCTTCAGTAGCCTCTGGTCGACTGGTGTTATGTCGTTTCTTGGCGGTTTTCTTCTTACTTCTATCGGTGGACTGATTAACATCTGGATCACATCAAAATTTGCGGTAGTTTAGAAATTCATGAGTTTATCTTTCTTGTTTTTTTGGATGTGGATTTTTTCCCAGACTGTGAGTTCTTTTTGTTTATCTGTGTGTTTGATTAGGCTAGCTTCTGTATCGATTAAATGCTTTTCAGAACAAGCATGGGATGCTACAGCTGACTTGTCCACTTCACCCTTTTTTACATTTCTAAGGTGTTCTTTCAATCTGGTTTTTAAATTTCTTTTTGTTTTTCCTATATAGATTTTGTCGCAATCCTTACATTTGATCTGATATATTCCTGATTTATATATCAGATCAAATGTAAGGATTGCGACAAAATCTATATAGGAAAAACAAAAAGAAATTTAAAAACCAGATTGAAAGAACACCTTAGAAATGTAAAAAAGGGTGAAATGGACAAGTCAGCTGTAGCAGCTCATGCTTGGTCTGAAAAGCATTTAATCGATACAGAAGCTAGCCTAATCAAACACACAGATAAACAAAAAGAACTCACAGTCTGAGAAAAAATCCAAATCCAAAAAAACAAGAATTTCTAAACTCCCGCAAATTTTGACCTGATCGAGGTTCATCGGTCCACCGATAGAAGTAAGAAGAAAACCGCCAAGAAATGACATAACACCGGTTGACCAGAGGCTACTGAAGATGGAGATAAGCTCCGAAAACTGCAGTATAGAAGAAAAAGGATATGAGGTGAGATAATAAAAACATTAATTTAATTCTTAAATATATTGTTAATTCACTTATAAAGATGAACAAAAATAACTAAGAAGCATTTCCATTTAAAATTTCAATGTAAACAATGTTTTGAATATGGAAAATAAGTGAAACTCCCTTTAAAATACAAATAAGAATTTATTATTAGGAAAACATTGTTACTAAGGTTTTTTTCTGATTATTATTATTTTTTTATTTTATTTTAACAAATCCAAAACGTATGTAAGTTATTTAATACACAAGTGATCTTCTTGGTGATAAAATATTAAAATATATATGCAGTCAATATGCCCATTTCACCAATTAATGTTTTTAAAATGGTCAACAAGTTTCTACAGCCAAGCTGTCATTCTCAAGACCAGATATTGTCAATATCTGGTCTTGAGAATGACAGCTTGGCTGTAGAAACTTGTTGATCATTTTAAAAACATTAATTGGTGAAATGGGCATATTGACTGCATATATATTTTAGTATGTAAGTTAATTTTTCTCTTCATATATAATTTATCTGTCAGTGTTAAATTAATAATAAAAACATCAAAAGAAGCCCTACTGGCTTTATAAAGTAGTAATTAAGTTCCCAATAAATGTCTTCTTAAATAAGAAGCCACCATTTGTGTGATTGAGCAAATGCTTGTAATATTCGGTGCTCGGGAATTAACAATGTATAAGAGAAAAATTTGCATTTAGATTGGAGTTTCTCAGGTAGCTCAGTGGTAGAGCATTGGCCTAGAAAGCCAAAGATCCTGTATTCAAACCCCAGTCTAAGCGTTTAATTTTTTTCTTCAAATATAACATATATAAGTGTTAAAGTAATTTAAAATTAATTTTGAATAATGTCCTTAAAGAAGAAAGTAAGTAAAATATAAAAGTCCACTAGACCACTATGCCGCTTGGGCATCTTAATTTAAATATAATTTTTTTTCTCTCTTGTAAAATATATAGTGATGTTAAAAGGGTGATAAACAATTTAAAATATAAGTGTATTCTTTTTTCAATTTTACAGTATTTATGTTAAGCTATAGTTTCAATAAGAATTATTAAAATACGATGTTTTTATTATTAATTTCATACATCTCAATGATGGATAAATCATATTTAAAGAGAAAAATTATACGCTCAGACCGGGACTTGAACCCAGGACCCTTGGTTTTCTAGTCCAAGTGCTCTACCATTTGAGCTACCTGAGCTCAAATGGTAGAGCACTTGGACTAGAAAACCAAGGGTCCCGGGTTCAAGTCCCGGTCTGAGCGTATAATTTTTCTCTTTAAATATTATTAAAATAGCTCAGTTGGTAGAGCACTGACACAGAAATTCAAAGGTCCTGGATTCAAACCCCAGTCAGAACAAATATTTTTTCCTTCAAATATATTAAAATATTACTCATGTGACAAGCTATTACAGAGACATTACCTTACTATTGCCTCCACCATATAAGTTTGCACCTCCGCATCCATGTCCCACAGCTGGGGTAAGCTGGTGTGCACAATATGGTCTCCACCACGTCTGTTATTGTGTCTAATGTTGTGACACTGCTGACAGTAGCGAATAGGATGGTTACCATTGTAACTTGCACATTCCGTTGAGAAACATATTGATACAGCATACTTGTCAGTTGTTCCTCGACAGTTCTGAAATATGTTTCATTATTATTTTTTACTCATTTACATAACAAATTCATTTATTCATCTTCATTTATTGATTTTTACACTAAAACACAAACAGTTTAGTAATCATACATAGAATTAAATATTTTATAAATAGAACATGTTATAGCTGCAACCCAAACTATACCAGTATCATATTTGAAGAGAAAAATTATATGCTCAGACTGGGGCTCGAACCCTTGATTTTTGGCTTTCCAGGCCAATACTCTATTGATTGAGCTACCTGAGCGAGTTTCAATATAAACACAAATTTTTCTCTTATATACGTTGTTAATTCCCTTGCACCAAATGCTATGAAACCTTTTCTTCTATCTTTGCAAATGGCGGCTTCTTAATAAAGAAGACATTTATTTGGGAATTTTTATATTACACTAGCATACCCGGCAGACGTTGTACCCTCCTTTGCAGATAAGTAAAGAACCGTCATATAACAATTATATTAGAGTGAAAAAAAAAAAAGATAAATTGATGAGAGTGAGTCAAAAGTTTTTTTTTCAGCTAGATTTCATTTCTGACCCACTGTGCACCGGTCCCATACTGACCAAAATTCCATGAGAAAAATGTCTTCCCCCGTAGAGACTCGAACCAGCGTAAGTCCCGTAGTTCTGCGCCAAGACTTCTTGCCTTAACCACATGGTTATGGAGCGAGACTCTTGGTATTAATGAAAGACAAAAATGGTTATTGTGAGTTATCCGTAAGAGATAAGGGACTCTTGGTATCAATGAAAGACAAAAATGGTTTTTGTGAGTTATCCGTAAGAGATAAATATATGCTGATGCAGACTTTTTTGTAGAGCTTTTTGAGATATTCTATTCTGTGTACATTAATTTTGTGTATTTCTTATGGTTTAGGCAGCGTAAGCCATTTACGCATCCAAAGAGCTACTTTTTTCACGTTTTCCACTACAAAGGGCGATTTTTAAGGGTGTAGGAGTTAAGGATCACAACTCTCTTATAGCCTATGTTCATCCCGGGAATCTCCTGAACATTTTGCAAAAAACCCCATCACAATCGGATCGGATCAACGGTATGGCCATGCATAAAGTACAAACAAACAAACATTAATTTTTATATATAAGATTATAAAGCCAGCATGGCTTCTTTCAATGTTTTTATTATTCATTTCATACATTTCAATGACGAATAAATCATATTTGAAGAGAAAAATTAAATGCTCAAACCAGGGCTCGAACCCAGGACCTTGGCTTTCTGGGCCAACACTCTACCAACTGAGCTACCTGAGCGAATTCCAATCTAAATGCACATTTTTCTCTTATATATGTTGTTAATCCCCGTGCACCAAATACTATGAAACCTCTGCTTCTATCTTTGCAAATAGCAGCTTCTTTATTAAGAAGGCATTTATTTGGGATTTTTTATATTACATTATAAAGCCAGTATGGCTTCTTTTGATGTTTTTATTATTTATTTCATACATCTCAATGATGGATAAATCACATTTGAAGAGAAGAATTATACACTCAGACCGGGGCTCAAACCCAGGGACCTTTGGCTTTTCGGGCCCATACTCTACCGACTGAGCTACCTGAGCGAGTTCCAATCTAAACACAAATTTTTCTCTTATATATGTTGTTAAATATCAGTATTATTTTTCCAGAGTTTGAAATTTCTTGATGAAAATTACCATGGGTATAATAAAGCAGTCATCTACATGGACTAATTAAAAAAAAATAATTGGAAAAATTATGTTCCAGAATGTAATTAGCGACCTGAGGATATATATATATAGCTCTCTTCTTGTTAACATAAATATTAAGCAAACAATTTCAATTTTTAATAAAAATTCTAATGGGAGGTAACACTATGAGGCAAATTATCATATTACGTAACTGAACTGGAAATTTTTTAAACCTCACTTTATAAAATTATGTATTTCTCACCTAACTAGTTTTGTAGGCAATTGCCTCCATTATCACCTATATTGTAGCTGTGTAGTTGATGATGGAGGCAACTACCTTCGAAACTAGTTAGGTGAGAAATACATATTTTTATGAGTTAATATGTAAAAAAATTTCTGATTTATTTATGTAATAACCAATTTTAATCTCAATTGTCAATATTAGAAAATAATTAAAAACTAACAATATATTTAATATTTAAAGGAAGTGACACTATGAGATTTGTAGATTTCATAAAGACCAAGATTTCAATGCATTACGCATTGTTATCAATTCTTTCTATCTGTTGAATCGGAATTTGGCAATCCTGTAAGGTTGATTTCTGCTCCGTCTGTTGGCTGACTGATGAACTTCCAAATCAAATTTGATTTCTCCAGGAATTTCAAAATTCATTATTTTCTTTTTATTTTTGTGATTGTAAATTTCCTCCCAAACTGTGAGTTCCTTAGATTTAATAACTGTTTCAGTAATTTGGCTTTTCTTTCAATTCTGTTTTTTTTTCTGACCATGTCGTTCGACAGATCGAACGGCGATGACCACAGGAAACTCAATTAAAATTTTACAAAACAGTAGCCATTCCAACGTTAACATACAGGTCTGAGACTTGGCCTTTAATGATCTCTGATAAAAATAAAATTGAGACAATAGAAATGAGATTTCTCAGATCAGTTGCAGGTGTATCTCTAAGAGATCAAAAGAGAAGTCAAGATATCAGAGATGTATTACAAATGTATAATATAAACGAGAGAATACACAGAAATAAACGTAATTGGTTTGAACATATACAAATAATGTCAAATAATCATTTATCAAAGCAGCTGCTTCATTATAGGCCTCCAGGCCAAAGAAATGTAGGAAGACCAAAACGTCGTTGAAAAGACAACCTGCACCTGCAGCATATAGTGCACCAGGGAGCGGAATGGGCCAACAGGCCCATACCTTGAAGATGATGATACACGTGCAGCTATTGCAGATTTTTTTATTTCCTCATTTTTAACATTTCTAATGTGTTCTTTGAATCTAGTTTTCAAATTTCTTTTTGTTTTCCTATGTATATTTTTTCACAATCTTTGCAATCAATTTGATAAATCCCTGATTTGTTGCCTTCGTCTATCTTTTCATTTTTGTTGTTTTTTTGTATGAGGTGAGTCATGAATACTCCAACTTTGATTAATTAACAATTTATTGTTGGCCACGGTGGACTAATGATTATATTCCTTGCCTCCATTTCTGAAGATCACGGGTTCAAACACAGCTGTGGTTGATGGATTTTAGGATGGAAAAATTCAAGGCACAAAGTCCTCTGGAAGGGTCTTTAGGTTGTGGGTCCTGAGTCTGAAGATCTTCAGGTTTGTAAAAGAACCTCAAGCCTGAATAAAAAGGTCTCTGAGCAAAATTTAACTGCTTTTCCTCCATCTAACTAATATATGTAGTACCTGCTCATGCTTTGTCAGAAGGACAAGGAATTGAAGTAAATGTAAAACTATTGAAACAGATAAATCCAAAGAACTCATAGTTTGAGAAAATTTAGGTCCAGAAATATAAGGAAATGTCATGAATTTTGAAATTCTAGGGGAAAAGGATTTGAGTTGGAAGTTCATCAGTCTATCTAAAGAGGGAAGAAAAAGCCACCTACAAGATTGCCAACCACTAATTCAACAGTCGGAACGAGATGATCATAGAAATACAAGCATTCTGAAATATATAATAAGAATTAAATGAATCGTGATTTCTTCTTACCTCATACTTCTATGTTTTTTAAAACACAGCACTGGAGTATCAGCGACCATTGTCACCATCTTCAGCTGTTTTCACGACTGTCAATTTTTTCTTTTGCCAGTAATTATCCAAACTGCCATCTGGTGTTCTTTTGAAGGAATTACTTTCTAAACTGCCGTCTGGTGTTCCTTTGAATGAATCATTTTCTAAACTGCCACCTGTTGTATTTTTTAAGAACTTTGTAATCAAGCTCGGTTTGTCTGGAATCACGAAGTTCATGGTTCTAGTATGGTTTTTTTTTAATATACTAGAACCATGAACTTTGAGATTCCAGATGAACCGAGCTTGATTACAAAGTTCTTCAAAAATACAACAGATGGCAGTTTAGAAAATGATTCATTCAAAAGAACACCAGATGGCAGTTTAGATAATTACTGGCAAAAGAAAAAATTGACAATCTGTGAAAACAGCTGAATGAAGATGGTGACAATGGTCGCTGATTTACTGCAGTGCTGTGTTAAAAAAAACATAGAAGTCTGATGGTAAGACGAAATCATGATTCATTTAATTCTTATGAATGGAAACCTCATAATGTTAAAAATTCCCAAATATATTATATAAATGATGTTTTTTTTTTTTTTTATTAATTTAACATTTCTCAATGAAAGATAAATTAAATTGAAAAAAAAAAAATCAAATTCAAAATTTATATTATATAAATTCTGAAATATATTCTCAAGAATTCTACACATGATGAGGTGTTGTGTCAATTTTCCGATTCTAATTAATATTAAAGAAAACCTAATAGTATTAACCTTCTAGAAATTATTAAATGAACATAATGTTATATTGTAAACAGGGGATTAAGATTATAAACAAACCTTATTTTCACACGTCATGGAGGAAACGTGTTGCATTGGATGCAGAATGTTCAAAAACATCTGGTTGGGATGTTCTCGATGTATTTCATTAGCGCACTCAATGCCACAGATAGAGTGGAGGTGGACAATCAATAGCCAATGTGATAGAGATACAGTGATCATAACATACTTTGGCTGCCTCAGCATTTCCTGCATTGGGACACATGTCTCGCTGGCAAACAAATGGAACTAAATCTGAGGAAATAACAAAACATTAATAATTACAAATATTACTGAAGTGTGCAACATCTTCAAGCTACAAAAGACACTGGTTAACAAAACTAATCAGAATAAAAAAATGATAATTCTTCTACCAAGAATAAATATGTATTAACATCTCTAAAAATGTATTTTTAAATAACAGAAAACCACACTTTATTATTATTAATTATTATTACATATAGTATAATAAATATTATTTAGATTAAAACATAAGATAAAGTAATTTTTATATTTTAGAATCAAAGTTCCAATAACTGTAAAGGTCTATATTTTAGAATCATAAATGCTCTGAAATATTTTTACCCACTTTTATAATGCTATAAGTTGGTATTTGTAACTTGTAAATAGCAATTATTGCCTAATAGCAGAAGATCCCTTTTATCTAAATTATATATATTATCTATACAACTTCTTGAAATAAATTTTGTAAATTATCTTTTACTTAAAATTCATCGGAGAACATATTGTTTAAACAACTCACCTCATAGGATTCATGCTTCCATGATATCGCGATTTCAAACATAGTCATGTTCATCATCAAGCCATAACTCCGACTGACGAATTCTTCGGCCATCAACTATTCTATTGTCGCCATCTTCAGTGCTGCCATCTATGGTTGAATTTATGAACTTCGAAATCAATGTAATTTCGTTAGGGATATCAAAATTCATTGATCTATTTTATTGATAAAATTCATTCATTGATAAAATAGATCAATGAATTAAGGTAGAATATGTTTATCACTCACCTCATATTGTTCTTCTTATTTGATTATAGACTAGTTTCGGAACATAGTTTCTGTTCCATCCTCAGTAACATCACGACTGTTGTTCTGTCGTCGACAGAACAACGGTCGTGATGTTACTGAGGATGGAACAGAAACTATGTTCCGAAACTAGTCTATAATCAAATAAGAAGAACAATATGAGGTGAGTGATAAACATATTCTACCTTAATGAATATACCTCATAGTGAGAATTCCTAAAATAAGTAGATCAATGAATTTTGATATCCCTAACGAAATTACATTGATTTCGAAGTTCATAAATTCAACCATAGATGGCAGCACTGAAGATGGCGACAATAGAATAGTTGACGGCCGAAGAATTTCGTCAGTCGGAGTTATGGCTGATGATGAACATGACTATGTTTGAAATCGCGATATCATGGAAGCATGAATCCTATGAGGTGAGTTGTTTAAACAATATGTTCTCCGATGAATTTTAATGATTATACCTCATAATGTTTACTTCCCAACATTAATTAAATAATCTTTTACTTACTTGTAAATTTCTGTAGAACCACTCTGCGATCAAACAAATTTGGGTTGAAAGTTGGCCAATAATAAAAGAGAAGTTTTGCTGCCGATGCACGAGCTCCAGATGTCCCATATGCTATCACACACAGCAAGTCTTTCACCACGTTCTTTTGTTAGTCATCAGACACTCCAGCAGTTGGCAGTGGTGTGCTAAATCAAAATAGAGTACATTCTGTCTTAAAAGATCACTACTTTTAGCAACTTCCATTTCAAGATACATATTTCTAAGAAAATATATTAAAACGAGTATTTGAGAATAAAGAACTTAGGAAAAATTTTGGACCAAAGAGAGATGAACAAACAGGTGAATAGAGGAGACTTCATAACAGTGAACTGCTTGGTCTTTATAGGAAGCCAGATATAATAAGAACAGTTACGTCTCATAGACTGCAATGGGCAGGACATGTGGTACAAATGGGGAATGAAAGACGTGCATGGAAGCTTCTTGTAGGAAAACCAGAGGGAAAATGCCCAGTTGGTAGAATAACATTAACCATGATTTGAGGGAAGCAGATTATACAGGGGATGATTGGAAAACATTAGCTCAGGATAGGGATGTATGGAGAGCTTATGCCCATGCAGTCATGAACCTATGGGTTCGATAATGCTAGTGAGTTAGTTAATTAGTTAGAATGGGACTGGTGTCCAGCTACGAAACATTATAAGGAATTTGGGTAGGTACAATATGTAGGGCCGCATGCAAATACATTAGTCTCTACTCAAATTACTTCCAATTACTGGTTAGCTGACTCTCCGTGAGCAAGTGCAAAGATCGAATTAGCTACCCACTAACTGGTCATGCATGAAAGTCGTCATTTTCGTAATACTGGCAAGAAATTACCCAGAATTCTCAGCGATAAAACCACTTCTGTAATTTTCGTATGCTAGAGGAATGCATTTACATTTGCATCCCACAAATAATACCGTATACGACGTATGCATTGCACAATATTATGCTGATTCTCCAGTTCTTCCAGTTGAACTCTTTGGTAGACTATCAAATTCCTCTTCTCCACGTATACCGAAACAAGATCAAAGTCTTCAAGGTCCGACATCTTGGATAAAGGAGCAATGTTTCAAAGTACATCGGTTACCTTCGGTTCCCATCGGTATACTCACGATTCGTTTCTCTCCTAAGCCACCTCGCCAGGTAGCTTAGGAATTTCAACAATTATTACCGCATGAACAAATTTTTGAGTACGCAAAAACGTATTTGGATACAACTTTCTCAGCAGAGTACAGGCAGAGAATGACTTTTACGGTCTAAAGCGTTCATAGATTTGAGTCGTAATAGTTTAAGGTTGAGAAAACCAGCTATAATAACTGGGGGAACTGACATCCTGACCACATGCCACTTCTATACCAACTTGTTTGTACATCTCTGTGACTGACACATATAAATATGAGGCCAATTCTCTAACTGAAGGGTAAAGGAATTTCTAGGCCTATCATGCCATGGTGTTTAATTTCAAGTTATTAGTATTACCTACCTGGATCTTCAGAATACTGGAACACCATCATGATGATCGCTGCAACTGACTGACTCGCATAATTTTCCTGTTCCTCATCATCTCGTCTCGCTGAAAACAATTCACAATATTGTATGGCTCAAATGGGTACAGTAGAAATGCTTTGAAAAAAATATATTGGGAAATCTTTGGAAGAAAAAACTACTAGGAAGGTCTACATACATATGTGGGAGGTTAATATTGAATAGGTCTTAGGGAATTAGTGATTGGACACATGAACTAGATTAATGTTGGCTGAGGATATGGACAAGAGGAAAGCTCTAATGAAAGCTTCATTAAAAGTACAGATTCCGTAAGGAATAGAGTGAGTGAGTAAATTAGTGAGTTAATACAATTACTAATTAATAACCTTTTGACTGCCAAATTTCCCTTTTGCCAGCTGGGCTATGGGTGCCAGGTTTTTTAAATGTAAAGTACTACGCCATACTATATAATATAAACCTGTATAAAGTATAATTTACTGTCTACATGCCAAGCTAAATTGAATAGAAACTCGCTATTATACATTTATTTGAAGGTTAGACGGTGTTGCTTCCACTTGTAAAGATCCCAGGTTCGAATTCAGCACGGGTGTCTTCATTGAAATGTGTTATCACTATCACTAAAACATTTATCCTACTAATTAATTTTGATGGCATTATCACTAAACACTATCATATTAAATATTGTCGAACATTTTTTAGGGTCCTGAGTTTGAATCAATTCCAGTCAAACAGATGTTCCATGCCACGTGTTTTGTCTGGCGCCACCACTGTCACTCACACCCTGTTCATTTAGGTCTACATCACTTGCTTTACTATTTACAGGCTTAGATCCATAGATTGATGAACGACCGAGGTCTGGAGGAGGATGAATGGCGTGATCGGCAAGAATGGCGAATGGGAATACAGGGTAACCGCTGAAAAGTGGAGAGACCCTCAAAAGTAAAAGTAAGTAAGATTGTAATAATATTCTCTTAGAAACAGGATTACTATCACATTCGTCAAATGAATAATCATTTGATGAACTGTTACTTTCATCTTCTGATAAAACTAACACAATAAACTCCCATATTGTATTTTTGTCATCTTCGAGACATGAATCACTGTGTTTCACCACACGACCTATCCCTTGGCCAGGTTTATTTTCAACTAAAAATAAAATAAATAAAGAGAAAATCCTGAAATTGCAACATTCCATAGCCAAAAAAAGACCTTGAAACATGAATATACACCCTCCTTTAGAAAACCCTTTTACCACCAGCCTGTACCGTTATTCTGTAAGGGATGTGCAAAGTATTGCTAAGAAAGGATGTACAACACAGAACAAAAGATAATTTTAGTAAATTGAAGTAAAAACTTTGGGAAAAAAATATTTAAAATAATAAGATTGAAAACCAGAGCTTGCCGGGTGTGGCATATTGCTGTATACACACTTTCACCGGCGCATGGCATACAAAGGGTTACGTAAATCTCATAACATTACTTCCTATTGTATTTTCAAATTTGTAAAGTATTATTTTCTATGTTTCCTGAAGAATGTAGCAATCATTGCGGTTGTGACTTCAGTTCTGATATTCAAATGTTAATCCAATATGAATACATGATTAGATTTGTTTCTTAGGAATCAACACTATGAGATATTATGTATTTAAGTAAAATTTTATCACCTCACCTCATATTCTTCCTCTTGTTTGACCAGTTTCGGGATCTTCTTCAGTTCTATCCCCAGTATTTTCATGATCATTATGTCATCTTGAAGAGCCACCTCCTGCTCCCTCTGTTGGTAGACTGAAGAACCTCAAAATCAAATAATTTTCTCCGGGAATTTCAAAGTTCATTAATTTCTCCTTTCCATTTTTTTAATGTAGATTTTTTTCTAGTTTAGGTGAATTATTACTATTGCTACAATAATAAAGGGTAATAGAAAGTGGAAAGTAAAGAATCAATTTAAAGTAGCGTTGTCTACTGCAAACCCTCCTCAAACTCACTGAACGAGATCAATACCAATATATGGAACTGTTATCTGTACCTTAACTTCTTGTTCAATTTGAAGGCACTTTGTAGGAAAATATCAACATATATTTGTTCTTCAGGTAGTTAATTCCAAACTGCTACAATAATTTTGCGTGTTTTTAGTTTATATTATGTACACATACTCCTGGCACACAATCCCCTAGGAATACAGTATTTACTTAATGCTCTTATTATTGCTTGATACAACAAATCTTTTTCCTTTTATCCCTATAATCATTCGTGCTGATATCATATAGAACATGATTATTTCCAACAAAACTAATCAAAATTTTGTTGTTAAATTTGCTAAAGTTAGAAAATATGCTCTGTTTTGCTGACATTTTATCAAACAATCTTCGTTGTTCTTAGCAATTCTACCAATGGGTATGGAGACTAGCTTCTCTATTCTTTGGAATTAATGACGATGTTCGTTCCACAATTCAAGAAGTTCAATATAGGGCAAAGATCGCCTGTGATGAACGCTTATATCAACGATCAACATTGAAGAGGAACCACATGAATTTATAAACAATATGAACGAATACAACATTGATTGCTGACAATGTTTGGTGGCAATCTTTGCCACAGACAAACCATAGCTTTATGATCAAATCTATAATATTTGGTTACATCAATAGACTATATATGCAACGTTATTGTAATTTTTATTCAGGTGTAGGTTTTGTATGTTGTGTATTTGTTTCGTGTGTAAATTTATTGAATATAATTTTAAATTAAGGCAGCTCCATGGCGCAAGCAATTAGATGCTCACCTTTCACCGCTGGGGTCTCGAGATCGAGTCTCGGTCACTCCATGTGGATTTCAAGGTGGACAAAACACAGCTTGGGCACGTTTTCTCCAATTTCATTCCACCATTTCCCCATACTCATCTCATCCATTTCGTTAATCTGCCTCCATGATGTTCTGTCAGCCTTGGTTGGCCGGCACTCATGTCATTTACAGATCTCTAATTTCATTTCATCTCATCTCATGACCCGATTCCAAGTTTGGACACGAGTTGAGGATATTTTATTTTTAATTTTAAATTAAATATGAAAAGATGATTAGGAATGAAATGGTAATGAAATTCTAATCCAGCATTTGTCTTGATTACCGAAGAAAACCACAAAAAACCTAAGTAAAGTTGGTCAATCAAGTTTTTTTGAGTCTAGAGATATCTTAACCTCAATTTAATGTTGAGTTGTTCTCAAACATTTTTCGATATAATCTTCTATATCATCATCATTTCTTTGAGAACAAATCAATATAAATTGAGGTAAGATATCATTCATCATCATCATCATCATCATGACTAAATTCATTTTAGACCATGTGCCTGTACGGTAAACCTAGCGAAGATGGTCTTGATATTTCCACCGATGTTTTGGTCTTCCTTGGGTCCTATGTCCAGTTGGGGTATATTGGAATGCCAATTTTGGAAGTCTATTTCTTGCCATTCTCCTCAGATGATTTTTTCCATTCTTGTTGGTATCTTTGTATATCTTCATTTAAACTTGTTACTCCAAGTTTTCCCTCTGATAATAGTGTTCCTTTGGTGATCCAGTCCATTAACTCCTAACAATGATCGTAAGAAGCGCATTTGGCCTACTTGAAGTTTATGAGTTTCTTTTATTTAAAATACAAATTTCACTTCCGTATTTTAGAGCAGCTTTGATGTGTGATGTATTGTAATAGGTAAGATATCTCTAGACTCAAAAAACACATGATTAAAAGAACCTCAAAATATTACTTCCTGAAATAAATTATTAAAGTTGGTCAACCCTCATAGAACCTTCAACCATGGTTACAAGACAATCTAATTTCTACTTCTAAAAAAATTACATTTTTAGGAACTTCAAAATCTCTTACAAACAACAACACACTTTATGACAGATCAGAAATACTTACTGATAGTGAAGGGTAGAATGTAGAAACATAGAGAATTAACAATGTCCTGGTGAAGGCTACTGGGAAACACAGCCATGAGAGATGCTGTGAGATATGGTAATGTATCAATCATATCTCGGTCCAAGAAAGGAAGAAGACATCCCAAACACTGTAGGATGGCTTGGCCAAATGCTGTAAAATGCAAATAATAATATGGTAACAGTTATTGTAGAACTGAGCAAAAAGATTTTTAAATATTCAGAAATAGAGATGCCATGTCAGTTCCTCACTAGCACACCTTCATTTAATATCCAACAAGATAGGACATTTTTTACTGTAAAATTTTCTATATTGGAACTAAATTAATTCTGAGCAAGTTCCAGTTGTACTATAACAAACTTGCATCAGATATTCCATCAGCTCCATCTATTAGGGAATGTGGGTACTATTTTTAACTGCCATATGGCTGAATTCTGTAATGAGCTGTCAATGATTAGACAATATCGTATTTTATGGGGAAATAAGACTGAATACAAGATAACATGGTACCAATAATTAGGAACTTCCTCATTTCTTATTTATTTATGACAAAGAAAACGTTTATGATAAAAAATATATATGGGCCTACCTAAGCAAACATTCATGCTTTTTCCATTATGACGATGATATCCTTTATTTACAATTTTATTACTAGCGGAATTTATACTGCTGACTCACCTGTAATTTCTGCTGTTATTTTCACCACATCCTAAATTCACCAAATTGTTTGAAAACATGCAAAATAATTTGTTTCTCTGTGTTTTTCAACTGCTTTCCTTTCTGATATTATAGAAATTCTAGAAAAGTGGCCATTTTGAAACAATTGAAATTCCAATGTATTCTGCATTTTGCAAGTGTAAGAATGAAACAATGCTTATTTAATCTGTTAAAATTGTGATTATATATTTTTTGATTCTCCCACATAACTTATAAAGATATGTGCTAAATAATATATATTTTTATTTTCTTTATTTTGAGTGTTAGAAAGCGAACTACATTTTCATACATGCTCTTATTCTTCAATGAAAATACAGTCATACATCTGTTTTGTTTACATTACAACTGGAACTTCACTTGGAATTAGTGTAGGAGAGATGGATATATATATTTTTCTTTCTTTCTTTCTCATTTTCTTTCGTTTAAAAAGTGTTCTTCCTTTTTTGTTTTACATTTTTTAACCTTTTTAGCTTATTCACAACACAAACACAAAGACAGGATGCCACACCCAGTTCCAAGGTGGAGATTTAAAATCCCCTACCTCGCTGGGAATTGACACGGGCTGCCAGAGTGGAAGGTAGGGACTCTACCTACTGTGACCATGGCGACGGACTATATAGATATACAATATTGTGACAATGAGTTACCTAGTTAAGAAGACAAATTATTTACTTGTCATCAACCAAAGGCCCATCGTTGTGGTCTCGAGGTGCAGCTTGCTGCCTCGTCATGCAGTGGGCCCGGGTTTGATTCCTGGTCAGGACAGGCTCTCTGAATGAGGTTTTTTTTCCGGGGTTTTTTCCTCACCTGTAAGACAAATGTCAGGAAGTTAGGGCCCAATGGTCCCGAAAATCATCCAGCCATCATCATCATCCTTATCATTATCCATCCTTCACCGGTGTGAAAAGCAACAGGAAGCTATCACACCTACAATTCCCTAGTAAAGCTGCAAAGCATAATATGAAAATGCTATGATTGCAGTGAAAGACCTGCCCTCGGGCAGAATTACTATGGATGGATGGATTGATGGATGAATCAGCCAATGGTTTCATTCAATCATCTTTCTTCTTCTTCTTCTTCCTTCCAATATTAGGCAAGGCCGTTACGATCCTATAGAAAATTTTCCCTCCAGCGTTTCATAGGATGGCCCAGAGATCTTCATCCTCCTTCCAGGGAAATTCTCGTTATAAGACTTGAAAGCATAATAATAATCCCTTCGATTGGTGTGCTGGCCAAAGGAAGGCAAAGACCAGTGATGGGGCTGCCATCTTATAGCCTTCTGGTCAGGCTTTTCTGGAGAAGAAAAGAAAATAAAGGAAAGAAGAAATGGAAGAAAGGAAAGACTCCCTAGCCCTCAGATGCCCTAATAGCGTCTGGGGTTGAAAAGACAAGAGTTAACCAAGAGAGGTTAGATATTAAGTTAAAAGAGTCTGGTATAAGTGGAAGAAAGGAAGAAATACCAGATCGGTTAAAGATAAAAGTAAGGAGCAAAACACAAGTAAGTGGAAGCAATGTTTTGCTCAGCTTGGGCACCTTGTGGTCGCCATCCACATATCCCCTAGATGGGGACCCCTGAGGGCTCATTCAATCTCAATTTTTTCAAATGAACAAACAATTCAGATAAATTAGGTTATATGTGAACCATCCTAAACCCCAACTACCATTCCTAATGGTAGATTGCTTAAATACATGAAAATCTAATCATTATCATTTTTATCCCAGACGACAAGCAACAGGTGTCAGAGATAGTAATGTGTGTTGTGGTATTTTTCGGTGCATTTCTAGACATGAATTCCTATGCTATACGGAACCGCTTTGGTCCCAATACACATCTTCAAAGTCTGTAATGAGAATTTAATTATCTTCTTCTTCTTCTACTACAAGGTTTAGGCTATGCAGCCTGTTCCGGCGAAGTTAAAAGTGGAGTCCATCTTCTACGTGGTCGGCCAACATCTCTTGTTCCTCTGGAATTATACAGGAAGGTTGTTTTTGGTATTCTTTCGTTGTTCATTCTCGTTAAGTGTTCTGTCCATTTCTTATTATTTTCGCTGATTTTATCTTCAATTTTATATATATTTAATTCTTCTCGTATAGTTTCATTCCTTATTCTATCCGCTCTTGTGCATCCTTTCACATTACGTAAAAACAGCATTTCCACAGTCTGTATCCTGCTTTTATCCCTTGATTTCATTATCCAATTTTCACTTCCATACAATTTAATTATACCCTGTATAATATGATCTGTTAAAGAAGTACAAAAATTGAAAATAGACCACATTAATGCCATCTATTCGCTGATTACAGAACCCAAAGCACAAAAGGGGCAGTGGGTTGACATTAAATAAATAATAGATTTCACCATATAGCTATGTTTTAGAGAATTAGAGAAAATAAGTTTACTCTACTAACCATTTAGTCCATATTGTATCAGAGGAACCACATCAGTTAGCTGCACTATTGCATTGTATAGGCCTTTGTAATCCAGATTTGGATATAATCCAAGTCTCACTGAATCCTTCTCCAAGGATTTCAACATCTCAATTGGTGAACTTGGTACATCTCTGAGTACATCTGTATAAAAATAACATTATTTATTATAATTGGGGACAGGATGGAACTAAATTCTACCGACAAACTATCATAGGTTGTTCAGGGATGTTGGCTGAGAGTTCTGATATAAGGAACTTATGGTTTCCAGTGACTTACTAACTGGACTCCATTCTGCAAAAAGGAACCAAGCCACATGATAACTGGACTGAGAAAAATACAATCAAATTTAAATGTCAATAAAGAAAAATCACAAATAAAAATAAACATTTACTTATTATTTATATTATTTTTAGCCTGATCATCTTACCTCAATATTAATGTTGATTTTTCTTGGACATGTTTCAAAACAATTCTGTTTTATCGTCAGCTTGTCCAGAACAAATCAACATTAATATTGAGGTAACCTCAAAATATCACTTCCTAAAATTAAATATATTTACTTATTACTTCAATTAAAAGAATATCAAAGAGATTCTATTTTATGAGAAAGATGGTAACTCAAACATTTTTTACTTCTGAGATTTACACTTTTTTTTGTTTGGTTTTTTTCTGCAGAAAGATAAATTGGCACATTCTGTCAATGTTTTCTTATCTGGTTCACAGATGGCATAAGAATGCAGTGGTGTGGTTGGATTTTTTACAGGACATGGAGCGATACTTGAAGAGAAATATATAGTATTAATTCATATATTTCAATTTGAGGGTTGGTTTCTTTATGCAGAATGTGGTCCAATGACATCATTACTAAATAAGTAATAAATAATAATATTTGAAGAGAAAAATTATACACTGAGACAGGTGTTGAAACGAGGACCTTTCGCACTCTAGGTCCTGGGTTCAAACCCCAGTCTGAGCATATAATTTTTCTCTTCAAATATGATTTATCCATCATTGAAATGTATGAAATGAATAATTAAAACATCAAATAAATAATTATACCTATTTTATTTGAAGAGAAACATTTTCACCCAGATCAAGACTTGAACCTGGGACCTTTGGCTTTCTAGGCCAATGCTCTCCATCTGAGCTACTGGGGCGAGTTCCAATCTAGACACAATTTTTCTCTTATATATGTTGTAATTCCCAGCACCAAATGCTATGAGGTCTTTGCTTCTATCTTTCCAAATGGCGACTTCTTAGTTAAGAAGACATTTATTTGGAATTTAAACACTACTTTATAAAGCTAGTAGGGCTTCAATTGATGTTTATATTAATAATTTAACACTTCTCACTGAAGGATAAATTTTTATTTGAAGAGAAAAATTTTCACCCGACCGAGACTCGAACCCGGGATAACCTATACCTCAATTTGCAACACATTGACAGAGCAAAGAGAGGAAGGGCATGATCTAAGTGAAAAGAAAACGGGCTGAAGAGGATGAAACCAGAGGATTGGAATTGGAAGATGCATTGGTTAGAAATAAGTGGAGACTAGAAATGGGAAAATGGCCACAGGCATCGAAATTTAATCTATCTAATAATACTAATCAATAATAAATGTATATAATAGTTTGAGATAGGTGATGTATTTTAATTTAAACTGAACAATTTTATAAAAATAACTGTAATTTAAAGCAACACAATGAAAACTGTTGAATCATAAGTAACTTGATGTAATTTAACATGTTCCAGTTCCTGGACAAATTAATTTTTTTAAAAGAAAAAAAATTAACATCTGAACTGGGAATTGAACCCCAGACCTCTGGCCCTGTGCAGTCCATTACACCATTTAAAACACAATACAAATGTTAACATTTCTTTCCACATATACAAATCTCGTCCACCGCTGTGGTCTCGAGTAGCGCGCTGCCTTGTCACGCAGCGGGCCCGGGTTCGATCCCCGGTCGGGGCAGTTTTTCTGGGTGAGGTTTTATCAGGGTTTTTGCCTCACCTGAAAGACCAAATGTCAGGAAAACTTTAAGGCCCAAAAGTTCCGCGCAAATCATATGGCCATCATCATCATCCTTCCATATCATCGTCATCATCATCATTTCACCGGTGTGGAAAGCAACGGGAAGCTACCACACTTACAATTCCCTGGTAAAGCTACAAGCATAACATGAAAATGCTATGATTGCAGTGAGGACCTGCCTTCGGGCAGAAATTACTATGGATGGATACAAATCTCCTACATCCAAAGGCAAATAGCTAGAGCTACTAACAATGCCAACAGATGACTTCTATTCAAGAATTTTCATTACTTTTAAGTGGTAAAGCACAAGACAAATTTGATATGGAATTCATGATAAAAAGGTTGAAAAACACTATGAATCATGTGGTCTCACAGTAAATTTACAAAAAACAGAATATCTGGCAATAAATAGCAATGAAAGAGAAAATGTAATATTGGAGGAAGGAATCCAAATAAAGCAAGTGAAACAAACTAAATATTTAGGAATAATTATGGATAACATTGAAGGTATAGGCAAAGAGAATATAAAACATAGAATTGAATTGAGTAGCAAAATAATATCATTGTTAAATTCCATATGGTGGGATAAGCATATTTGGAAAGACACAAAAAAATATACTGGTAAAACATTGGTGGAATCTGTTGCAATGTATGGAAGTGAGGTATGACACTCAATAAGTACTACAAGAATAGACTAATAGCTCTAGAAATGGATTATTTACGCAGAAGTGCCAGAAAGCCTAAATTAGAACATGTCACAAATAAGGAAATTAGAAATATAATGGAAGCAGAAGAAAGCATAATTGAAAGAATTGAGGAGAAGAATTGAAGTGGTTAGGACATGTTTTAAGAATGGAAGATGAGTGATGGCCAAAGCAACTATATCAATGGCATCCGACCAGAAGGAGGAAGAGAGGGAGAACGAAGTTAAACATGGAAGGAAAACATGAAGACATTAATGCAAGCAAGAGGGCTAAGCATTGAAGATGCCAAAGATCGTAGGCTTTGGAGGTTTGGCACGGGAAGACGGCAGCAGCTGTAAAAACCCGAAGATAGATAGAGATAGAAGCTTAATATTAAACTTTGGTGCTTAAAAGTAATGAAAATTCTCATTAAAAACTTTGAATAGAAGTCGTCTGATGGCTTGTTAATAAATCTAGCTCTTGTGTCTTTAGACATAAGAGAACTGTATACCGGTATGTGGAAAGAAATGTTAATAAAAATCAAATGAATTGTGAATTCTTCTTACATCATACATCTATGCTTTTTTAACACAGAACTGCAGTTCTGAACAAACCAAATTTGATTACAAAGTTCTTCAAATCAACACCAGATGGCAGTTTAGAAATGACTGGCATGATGAGAATTGACAGTCATGACAACAGCTGACAATGGGAATGTTTCCGATACTGTAGTTCTGTGTTAAAAAACATAGATGTATGAATTAAGAAGAATTCATGATTCATTTGATTTTTATTAAGAAAACCTCATAATGTAAAAATTCCCAACTTAATTATAGAAATGTTAACATTTATATCATGTCTTGTATGGTGTAATTGACTGCAAACCTATATACAGAGTCAGAGATGTAGAATTCAATTCCCATTTAAAACGTTAATTTTTCTTTTAAAAAATAACTTGATGTAAATTACATAATTAAATATGGAACCCACATCAAATGCTGTAATACTCACGGAATTTCATCTTTTGAGGCTTCCAGAGCTTAATCCCAAAAGAAAAATAGATTCAACATAATTATTATAGTCTTAGAACTAACCAAACCAACCAACTGGCTGTGAAAACCTACAAGATTATATAATTATACACTTACTCAGTAGCATTTGAGAAAAGTACTTGAGAGTGTTTGCTACATCTCCTCCAGATGGCACTGGCATTATATTGTGCAACAAACGCAGCTGGTAGTCATGCAGGTTACGAATCTTGGCTGTAACTGGGTTAACATCCAATCAAAACAAATAGTTAATAAAATCAAAGAGATAAAGTTAATAAAATATACATAAGGACAGACAGTCTCTTTGGTATAACCAATGGCTGAGACGTCCTGAGTTTCATTTCAGGGTAAGTAATGTAAGTTTTTCTGCATCTGCTCATCATCTTGAAGACAAATCTATAATTAAACAAAGTCAATAAAAACCCAAATCATCAATTTAAAAAGTTAAAAGAGTAAACGTGTTTTAGTGGAGAAGGTACCATCATCAAGACTTAATATAGGCTGTCAGTATTAAGTCTTGATAATGGTAGCTTCACTACTGAAACACGTTGACTCTTAACTTTTTAATTGGTGATTTGGGTTTTTATTGACTTTGTGTAATGCAAGTTTATCACCAAGAAGATCCTATTTATTAAATACAAATCTACAATAAGAATTAAACGAATCGTGAATTCTTCTTACCTCATACTTCTATTTTTTTTAAACACACCACTGCAGTATCAGCGACCATCGTCACCATCATCAGTTGTTTTCACGATACTGCAGTGCTGTATTTAAAAGAACATAGAAGTATGAGGTAAGAAGAATTTACGATTCGTTTAATTCTTATTAATAAAACCTCATAATGTTAAAAATTCCCAAATTTATTATATTAAAACAAATCTACAAGTTTAAATTCATCGGAGAAACATTTTTTGAAAACTTACCACATAAATTTCATGCTTTTCACAAATCCATGGTTTCTGCCGAAGTCTCGCCCATCTTCAGTCGGAATTTTGACTGAAGACGGGCGAGACTTTGCCTGAAACCATGGTTTCTTGAAAAGCACAAAATTTATGAGAAGAGTTTTAAAAAAAAATTCTCCACTGAATTTAAATGATTATTACCTCATAATATTTACTTCCCAACATCAATTTCAATATAAATCTATAAGTACTTGATATAAGAAACAGAGAGTAAGTTGTGAGGAATAAAATTAAGATTGAGGAATTGTGTCACAATAATTGCCACAACAACTATAAATTTCAAAGGGTCGTAAGAAAGCTTGACAAAGTTCAGTTGTTTGTCAGGACATGACAGCCTCTCATACCATTTCTACAGATTGGGAATGTATCACAAACAAAGAGGTATAGTCACAATGTCCTATCTTGAAATAAAGGATTTACTGAAGCAGGAAGCAGACACACAAGTCTGCCATATTATAGATTTGGTTTCCATTTGAACACATGTCACATTGGAACTGTAATCATATAATGTCATGCCAATATCAAATTAATTTATTTATAATTTATTTATTTTAAATATTTATAACAATAAATAAGTAGAAAATAGATTTAGGCTTTGGAAAGTACTAATTAATATAAACAATAATATATTAATCAGTCCACAGCTGTGGTCTCGAGGTAGTGTGCTGCCTTGTCATGCAGTGGGCCCAGGTTTGATCCCCGGTCGGGACAGTTTCCTGGGTGAGGTTTTTCCTCACCTGTAAGACAAATGTCAGGCGCACCACTATCATCATCATCACCCATCATATCATCAGGATAACTTAACCCCACTTTCCAGGTACCCCAACCTCAGAAGTGGATTACAATTATGCCATTGCCAGGAGAGAACACCAGAAATGTCCAAGAGGACAAACTGGAGCTTTAAAAAAATAATATATTAATCATACACAGATTCTTTTTATAGTTTTGTAGTTGTTCTTCTTCTTCCTTTCATGTGATAGACCTAGTGGTCTGTTACGGTCTCAATCCAACGTTTGAAGGGTCTGCCCAAAGATCTCTTGCCTGGTGGCTGGTAATTTAAGATCTGACGTGGTATTCTTGTTCTGCTCATTCTTCGTACGTGAGATTTCCAGTTGTTTCCGTATTTTTGTACATATTCCAGGACTGATTCTATTTGTAATTCTTTGAGAATGTCAGAATTCCTTTTATGGTCTGTCCTTGAATAGCCCACAGTACGTCTCATAAATTTCATTTCTGCCGCAGTTAGTCTTTGTTCATCTATACTGCAAATTGTCCAGGCCTCACTGCCGTAACATAATATGGGTCTGGCCAGTGTTTTATAAATTCTTATAGTTTTGTTAAGTATTTTTTTTACAAGTTTATTAATAATGTGTCCATTAAAGCTTTTTTTTTTGCAATTTTTTAATATGTATTTCAGTTCTTTGTTGTAATTTACTTTATTAGAGGCAGTTTTAGCATCCTACTTATTAAACTGTTGAATGTGATAATTTTTTGGTAGTAAGGATGCCTTAAATTATTGTTGATAGTATGCATATTGCTCGTTAGGCTTTCGGTAAATGTTTATTTCAAGTTTTTTTTGTTGTTATTGTTGTGTCCAGGTAGTTCAATTTATTTTTTACTTTTATTTCCTCTGTAAATTCTATTTTTTATGCTTATTATTTAATTTTAGCAAGATTTATTTTTCTTTTCTATTTCCATTTTCATGAATTTTGATGTCATCAACACATCTTGTGATCATTCTTATATTAACATTTATTTATTAATTTTTCAAAATGATCATTCTCCAATTTTTTGTAGAAATATTTTTGCTAAAATTCCAGATGTTAGATATCCCATTGGGATTCCATCTTCTTGCCAAATATTTCATGTTAAATTGGAAATAATTTTGGTTAGTTATTGTTTTTATTTTGAGCCCAAGAAAATGACATAAAATATAGAATTCAAAAAGGCAGATCGGTAATAACAATGTTAAATGGAGTTTTGTGGGATAAGAACATAAGAATAGATACAAAATTACAAATTTATAAATCCATAATTCGGAGCACGTTAACATATGGTGTGTGCAGAAACTTGGCAATTGAATAAAAAATTTGAGTTTAATGCTTATGTCTATTGAAATTGATTGTTTTAGACGCTCAACTACATTCTAAATTGAAAAAAAAATCAGAAATACAATCATCAGACAATAAATGAAAGTCCAAAATTCAATATCAGGTTTTGTAAGATACAGCAACTAGAATGGTATGTTCATATACGTAGGATGCCAGAGAAAAGATTACCCAGACAACTCTGGAATGGATTCCACCTGGGAAAGGAAAGAGAGGTCCACCTAGATTTAAATGGATGGATGATATAAGAAGAGGTATGAGGGAGCTGGAAGAATTATGGGAAGATAGAGAAGAATGGAGAAAGAAGATAAACATTTAAATAGCAATGTTTTATTACATTTTAAACCTGTTCATAAATAAATATTGTTTTCATTACTTTGTTTAATTAGTGTATAGAGTTTGTATACATATTGCTCTTTGTTAGTTTATGTTTTATTATGTCTAACGTTTCATTTGTTGGAATATTGGGTTTTTTTATGTCGAAAGATACCATTCTTGTATCATTGTTAATTTCTATATTTTGAAATTTGATCTGCCAATTAATACGAGTTTTTTTTATTGTGTATAGATTTTCTCACCAGCTTTATTCCATAAGACTTATAACTTCAGGCCAGTGTATATTGAACATCCTACACAAACAGTGACTAACAATTATTTTTAGCTTTTGTTGCATTTTATTTTACTTATTATTAATTAACCGACCAGTCTCAAGTGATAGTGGTCAGCATTCCTAACTACTGTTCATGTGGTCCCAGGTTTGATTCCCAGTCAAATCATAGGAATTTTTTTCTTAAAGGGAATAATTACTGTGGTCTGGAATTTAGGTTAAGAACTCTCCTGGTGCTTCATTATCATTTATCACCCATCATATCATCATAAGTAATGCCACAAGTGATTTCCAATTTATCTAGAGAATTTGGAAATCAAGAGTGGCATTTGTTAGGACTATTTAACGAATAAAATTAAGCTGTTTACTCACAAATCTTACTTTAACTGTAGTTATTTTAAAATATTTATATATTTAATGTAAACGGCGATGTTTGAAAACAAATGAGAAACGATAGGTACGCTTCATCTGCTTCTTTTGTTTATCACTGCAACCAGATCATACTATTTATTGCCAAAGGAACGCAATATTGTAAGAATGCTCTCTAGTGGAGAAAAAATTAAACACATCAAACTGTATATTAATTCATTTCTGATGTCGTATGATGTAAATATGACAATTATATTTTTCTGGATTGTTACCTGGGAAAAAATACATTTAAGAAAGCGCAAACAATGGTTTCTTTCTTTGGTGGTATAATCAATTGCTACAAATGTTTTTATATTAACTCCCGCATGCGGCATGTGTTGACATTCATGCACTATATATACAATCTGGTAGCCGTATTTCTCACAGGCTCAGTCACTGCAAAATAATGGTCAGACCTGTTCAGAATATTAAAAAGGAGGAGCCTTCTTTAATATGGTAATTATAACACTGATAAATATTTCGTGAAACACGACTCTGATTGGTTGTAAAACAGAAATCATTGAAATGTGATTGTTCATTGACTCCCATTTGGGGCATGAGTTAAATAGTCAGGGTAACTTAACTCTGCCTTCCAGGTGCCCCAACCTAAGAAATGGTTTATAACTCTGCCAATGCCAGGGGAGAAAGCCAGAAATGTCATAAAAGACAAGCTGGTGGCATTAAAAAAAAATTAACCATGTTTCTGACCCATTAAAATAAATGCATAGCAGATGCTACGGTCCGGTCCTCGATTAGGTTAAAATCTTTTAAAAATTTTTGGTTGAATGCTAGTTCCTTTCTTTGAGAGTTCATTCACCTCATCATTCTCCTTTAATCCGATGTAAGATGCTATCAATTTAGCACAAATATGTTGATCAAACTTGTAGTGAAATGAGATTTATGATATATATATATATATATATATATATATATATACCGGGCTTCCAATGTAAGACAAATGTCAGGATAATTTAAGGCCCAAACGGTCCCCGAACATCATCTGGCCATCATTATCATCAATTCGCCTCATTATATTAAGTTTAGGTTTAAGGCCTCTCCTGGCGCATCATTACACATCATATCATTGGGGCAGCGTAACCCCACCTTCCAGGCGCCCCAACCTCAAAAGTGGGTTATAATACGCCAATGTCAGGAGAGAATACCTGAAATGTCGAATGACAAACAGGTGGCATTGAAAAAGTAACTATGATATGAGGGAAGTAGATTATACAGGGAATGATTGGAAAACAATAATTCAGGATAGCGGTATGGAGAGCTGATGTACGCTCGGGTTTGATAGTGGCGCATCGTTACCCATCGTCATCGCCCATCATATCATTGGGGCAGCGTAACCTCGCCTTCCAGGCGCCCCAACCTCAGAAGTGGGTTACAATACGCCAATGCCAGGAGAGAATACCTGAAATGTCGAATGACAAACAGGTGGCATTGAGAAAGTAAGTATGATTTAAGGGATGTAGATTATACAGGGAATGATTGGAAAACATTAGCTCAGGATAGCGGTGTATGGAGAGCTTATGTACGTGCGGCCATGAACCTACGGGTTTGATAGTGCCAGTGAGTTATTTAGTTAGTCAGTTAGTTAGTGTATGTAGATAAGGATGATTTTATGTTATAAGACCGGTTCAATATATATATACCGCTCTACTTCCTAATATAAACCCGGACCGGCCTCATGGGTTTTCACCCGTCAGGCAGGCGCTCGCGCCTCTCCCGCATTTCACTCTGCCAGCTGCTCGTTCCTTTTAGTCATTTTACTATCGTTCGACAAGATGAGACGTCCAGCTGACATTAGATCAGCACCTTTATGTGTGTAAATGTTATTATAAATACGAATATCACCTCGGGTCGCATTTGCGAGGAATTTATTTCGGAACTTCCCTGGACAATTACCTCCTTCCAGAATTGACAATCCACGATCTTGTGTGACTAAATTTGAAGAGAAATCATATGGGCGGTTTCAACAAGATTCTGCTACTGCTCATAAAGCAGAGGAGTCCATGAATAAAATTAGGGAAGTGTTGGCAGATAGAGTGATGAATGTGCTGGTGTATGGCTGCCTCACTCCCCCCTCTAACAGTGTGTGATGTTTATTTGTGGAAGTAGCCTTACAGAAAAAGTGTAACAGAACAAATCCGCACAACATTGGGAGAAAAACTGAAGAGACAACATAAAGAATGAACATCAGAAACTTGCCATTGCCCGAACCACAAGCGTGTCAATCTAAATGTGTTTACTCGGTATAATGCCTGTTTAACTGCGGGAGGACAACATTTCCAGCATTTTCTATAAGGTAAGAAACAGTTCAAGGATGGGGAAGATAAGATAATATTGTATATATATTTATTTATCTAATATATTAAGTATATTTGACTTCCAATCAAAAAGTTTGTATTTACAAGATAAATAATTTTCATAATAACAATCATAACCTTATTCATCATTATTTTATCTACGATGGGTGGCAGGCAGGGTGAATTGCGGGAGGAAGAGAGAGCACTGCGTGCCGGGTGAAACTCCGTAAGGCCAGTCCGGTTTTATATTGGAAGCCCTTTATATATAGCAAGGTACATCAAGTGGGAATACAAATGCAATGACGAGTCTTGAAGGAACTGCATTTAGAACCAGTCATTAAGTACATACATGAATACCAGAACAACTAGATTAATATTGATATTTTTATTATAAATTTAATACTTCTCACTGAAGGACTTCGTCTTCTTCGTCAGGCTCTACGAACTTCCAGTGGAATGTCTTGGCCTTCTCAACCAGTTTACGCCACTTCTTCCTATCCTGTGCAGTAGATTTCAAATAAAAAATCCCCTTCTCTCTCTCTCAAATCTTCAATTACGTCATCTTCCCATCAATCCTTGGGTCTTCCCCTTGGTCTTGTTCCCTGTGGCTTCCAATTCAAAATATCATTCGGCAATCTTCCCTTTGGCATTCTTAGTGTATGTCCAAACCATTATAATCTTTTGGATTTGATGAAACTAACTATATTTTGTTTATTTTTTATTATTTCACTCACCTCATACTTCATAATTCATAGCAGACCCTGGGTTTCTTCACATAATTTGTGACATTGTCAATGCTGCGTCAGTTGTGAACGTGACGCAGCATTGACAATGTCACAAATTATGTGAAGAAACCCAGGGTCTGCTATGAATTATGAAGTATGAGGTGAGTGAAATAATAAAAAATAAACAATATTAAAGAACCTCATAGTGTTATTTCCTATCTACATAACTTAACTATATTTTCTTTATTATTTTTTAGGTATAATTCGTCATTCCTTCTCAACCTCCAATTTCCATTTTCCTTTACTGGACCTAGCACTCTTCTAAATATTTCCTCTCAAACGTTAATAGTCTTAATTTATCTGCTTCTTTTAGTACCCAGGTTTCAGCTCCATAACATATGATTGGTCTTATTATTGCTGTATATAATTTGAATTTAACATTTTTTGATATTAATTTGCTTTTGAATATATCGAAACTAGCAAAATATGCTTTATTCCCTTGCGATATTCTTGTTTTGATCTCTTCTTCAACCTCACTGAAAGACAAATTATATTTTTCTTTCAAATATAATTTGGCCTTCTGCAAGAAGTGTTAAATTTATAATAAGACATCAAATGAAGCTCTACTGGCTTTATAAAGTAATGACTGAGCAACGATTTGGAACATTTGGCACTCTCGGGAATTAATAATGTGTAAGAGAAAATTTGCATTGGCAGTGTTTAGGGTAGCTCAGATGGTAGAGCATTGGCATACAAAGCCAAAGGTCCTGGATTCAAACCCCAGTCTAAGCGTATATTTTTCTCTTCAAATATAACTATATTAATCATTTGCAACAAATTAGTTCAAATAGAGTTCCCAAAGCCATGCTTTATTATTGTCCAACAGGGAAGAGATTTATATGGATCTGAATCTTGGATACTTACAAAAAAAAATATCTCACTCATTCAAGCCACTGAAATGAAATTTTTAAGATCTGTAAAAGGATGTACACACATGGATAGATTATACAATGAATCAATAAGAAATGAACTGGAGATATTTTCAATAGTTGATAAACTAGAAGAGCACAAATACCAATGGAAAGAACATTTAGACAGAATGGACAATACAAGATTACCCAAAAAGATCAACACCTACAAACCACATGGGAAAAGATCTTTGGGACGGCCAAGGAAACGATGGACTTGAGACTGAAACTGGTCGCATTGACCTAATCCTGGAAAGGAATAAGAAGAAGAAGAAGGGAAGAGATCTCTGAGCCATCCAAGGAAACACTGGATACAATATTCATCAGTGAGATCGTAACAGGTCCTAGACTTGTATGAATGAAGATAAAACTTTAGATGAAATTATAATAAATTTTCTTTATTAGGAAAAAATACAAATTTTCTATCTAGTTTTATACTTTACTGAGTTACCCTTGACTCTAGAAATACTGAATAACTGGTAGACTTATCAAATTACTAAACATATGGTAATTACAAAATTGTTTATTTAACCGTATTTATAAATTTCTTGACAGTTTCAAAATATCAACAGCAATCAATACTCTGTAATGGAATTATAAGAGCAGATGTAATAGGCCTGTAAATGGCAAGGGAAATTGAAAATCATCAAATAAGATTTGTATTAGGAAAACTGATTATAATTAAAATATTAATAATGGACTTACAAGCAGCTGCTTTAGTCCCCATCTTGATTATAACCTATAATATCTGATGTAAAGTTAATCTTTTGTATGATTTGCTAAGACATATTGTAGTTGAGATGATGATGATTTTCTGGATATAGCATCCTCCCAGTTCACATATAGTTTACATTGCAAGATTGCAAGACCCTGGACCCAGCTTCCTGGATAAATCAATACAACTCCCTCACTGCCAACTTTAGCATCTGAAACTGCATTCACTGTGCACTGCAACCACATCAAAAATTTTCCCAACAATTTTAATTAATTGGAATATTTAAAATTCATTAATTACTACTTACAATTACATGAATATAAATACTATACTTTTTAATAGTGAACTTAGAAACCAACTATTATCAAGTCTACATATTACATAGGTGATTTTATTAAAATATTAGGGAAGAGGAACTGGAGAACTATAATGATATTTTATTAAAAATTGGCAAAGGCATAAATGCAGCTGCTTTTAATTAAATACGTTATTTATCTAATGACAGAGATTGATATTATTTCATCTTCTCTCCGGCTTCTCAGTACAGACTTGTTAGCACATTGTGTTGTATAGTTTAGCATTAGACAATGAAAATGCTGACTAACCATGATATCTGGATCAATAAATTGAGTTAGATTTGATATTAATTAATCATCTGAATTGTTGCAGAGTAGATCTACATATTGTACTTATTTTAAATTTTGATACACGATTATGGCAATCTTAATGTATCTTGTAGCTTCCTAACAGAACTTTTATGTCTCTAATTATAACCACTTCAGCAAGATAGTTGACAACAGAATTGCAAATTAAGCAATCTTGTCTTTAAAAGATACATTTATGTAATTTCTACAATTCTGAGAATGGTTGTTCTTAAAAAAAAATATTAACAGCTGACCACTATGAATTTAAAATAATCTTTCGTATTTTATGTTGCAGTTCATTTTTTAAAAGGGCAAGGAAACTCCTTATAGAAAAACCAGAGGGGAAAGCCCAGTAGTAGCCTAAGAATGAGGTGTAAGAATAACACTTATACAGTGGATGATTGGAAAATATTATCTTGGGATAATTAATATAATTGCAAAAAGGTACAATATGGAAATCAATACAAATAAAACTAAAGTGATAGCCTTTTGTGGGAAATACCCTATAGCTAGCAAAATTGTTTTGGATGATGAAATTTTAGAATGAGTAAACAAATTTAATTATTTGGGTTATAATTTAACATTTCAAGATGAAGCTGACATCAAAGAAAATCACAAATTTTACAAAAACAACGGGGATAATTAACAGTATAATGAAACCATCTTTAGTACAGAAGAACACAAGATTACGGCTTTATAAGGTTCTCGCAAGACCAATATTAAGATATGGTAGTGAAGCATGGACAATACGAAGAAGAGATAAAAGCAGAATAACAGCAAATGAGATGTGATTTATGCGCCATACAGCAGGCTACACAAAGTGGGACCATAAAAGAAACGAGGAAATTATGGAAGAGTTGGATATAGAACCCATTCTTCACCATAAACAAAACTACCATCTTCAACGAATGCCATCTCATAGAATTCCAAAAACCATACTTCGCTACTGCCCCCAAGGCAAAAGATCGCTGGATGGAAAATTCCTCTTTGAGACCATAACAGGCCACACGACCTAATACTTGCATGGATGATGATAGAAATGTGTGGAGAGCTAATGTCTGCGTGGCTACGAACCTACGGGTTTGACAGTATGTTTGAAGGAATCAGGTTCTTTATTAGTTTTATTGGAATGCTCCTGGGATTTAAAGTTAACACATTGGTGACGGGCCACGGAGATCTCCGTGTTTAAATGGCCAGCGCTAAACAACGGGCCACGGAGATTTCCGTGTTCTATGGTTTTCCAGCCTCTTTGCTTTTGAAGGAGCATGCAATTTTGTTTTTTCTCATTGTGAAATAAACTTTAGTTGTTTTTGTACCCCTCTCTTCTCTTTTATGAAATTACCAAATTTACAGAAAGAGTTGTTTACAATTTTAAGACAGATGGCTGATGAAATATGGAATTTTAGTGCCGATAGTTAGGCGATTGCGGGATACGTATGTAACCTGTAAATATATGTTGTAGAGGGGAAAAATTAGAAGAATCACTATTTTGCGTTCTGGAGCCGAATTTATATCTGTGGCATCATGTCTACCAGGATAATTATTATGACAGTGTGGCTATAGCTGAAAATTTGCTCGCAAGAAAGACGATAGTTTGTGGAACAATAAGGTTTAACAGAGGGCTTCCAAAATCATTTGTGGAAGCAGGAAATAAACTCAAACCAGGAGAAAGTGTATTTTGTAGTAAGGGGGACCTTTTTGCTACAAACATCGAAAGATAAAAGAGACGTAAGAACGGTTAGCACATTGCATCAGGCAACACGAGAGTGGGAGGGGTAAAGTTGTAAAAATGCCCAATTGAATACTTCACAAGTATGTGAAGGGTGTAGACAGGGCTGACCAGTACCTATCATATTACTCCAACCTTAGAAAAACAGTGAAATGAAGCAAGAAAGTTGTATTGTGGCTTTTGAATTGTGCACTCATTAATGCTTTTTGGGTCTATAAATTTCAAAATACTAACAATATGTCAAACAAAAGTTTTTTGCTTGAAACAGCCTCTTGTTTGGCAGTCGTGAAATTAGGAACAGATGACAGGGAAGAGGAGGAAAGACAGAGTGAAAAGGAACACCCATGTCAAGACCCACCAAGAAGGCTGATACATGAAGAACATAAATTAACACCAACTGTGTCTGTAAAAAAAAAAACCCTTCCAAACCTTGCCACGTTTGTAGTGAACACAAGAAAAGAAACTGGCTACATAATATTATGCTCTTTTGCCCTGTGCCTTTACATAAAGGGAAATGTTTCTAACGCTATCAAACCCTCAAGATTTCTACTAGAAGGTCTGGTGAGAACACTAATAAAGACTTACTTTATGCATTATTGTTATTGACTGTAAAATATATTGAATGTAAAAATACAACACTGTGTTAGCGCGGTTTAAAATTTAAAAGTCCACGCTACTGACAGAAATGTCCAGTCCTAGCAGCGGTGGGTGGAACGCACAGCTGTCGGTCATCAATGTGGTTAAGGAAGAGAAAATTACTATCTCTTACACAGTACCAGTTGACTAGTAGTAACACCTCTAGTAGTATCAAAATCTTGAGTATGGTATCCTTTGGAAGGCAAGAAAACTGTGGGTCCCAGTGCCACATTTACAACACGTGAAAGAGCTTCAAGCCTGATAACAAAAGACCTGTAAGCAAAATTTGACACCCCTTTCATGCCCAGATTCAGAATTGCAATGGCAATAACCAGTCCCCCCCCCCCCCCAAAGTCAGCTCATATTTGATGACTATTGAAATATCTTGTAGACCAGCTAGCTCAGGACTGATCTAGGCAGTGGATATTTGTTTTTCAGAGACTAGTCCTAGGGTCAACTCAGAATCCTATAAAATTAATACAAGGGATATTTCTGAGGATAAACTGGGTCACAGTAGGGCTAGACACACTACCACTTTCTTATCTGCTTGGATAAAAATTATAGTATCTTGCATGTATGCCACTATGGGCCTTCATTGCCTGTAACTTTATCAATATTAATATTTAACTTTAGGAAGTGATATTTTGAGGTTATTTTAATTAAATTATTTTCAGTCTGATCATCTAACCTCAATATTGATTTGTTCTTGGAGAGGTTTCAAATAATTCTGTTTTAGCCTGGACAAGCTGACGATAAAACGGAATTGTTTTGAAACATGTCCAAGAACAAATCAACATTAATATTGAGGTAAGATGATCATTTGTTCATCTGATTCATCATGGTTCTGGCTTCCCAATATTTTCCAGTCTCAGATGTACTGCAAAGAGCTGGGCAGCACATTAAGAATTCTCTGTTCATATCTTCATCTAGATTACAGAGCTTGCAGGTGAGACAGATTTTGGCAAGAATGTCGTGTCCAGTTTGGAGCTGAAACTTTGCAACAGCTTCTTGTCTTGGCCGGTCAGGTATGCTATGTATCCGCAAAAATACAACCATCAAGAAACCCCTACATGAGTTCTCACTGGTGTAAAATTCTCCAGAGGTAAAATACTCCCCCATTCGGTTCTCCAGGTGGGAATTACTTCAGGGAATCCATGCCAAAGGCTCAAACACAGGTGGCACAAATGGAGAATGAAAGAGGGGCATGGAAGCTCCTTGTAGGAAAGCCAGAGGGAAAGCACCCAGTAGGCAGGCCAAAAATGAGGTGGGAGGATAATATTGGAAAACATTATCTCAGGATAGGGATGTATCCACAGCTTATGTCTGCATGGCCATGAATCTATGGGTTTGACATTGCCAGTGAATTAGTTATACCAAGCAAAACTTGAATAAATGTTGAAGATTTGATGATCCTCCAAATGGTCTCTGTATTTCAAAATTATGGTTATGCACAACTGGACCGTTCAGGTAGTTTTGTACAAAATAACAAGACATTCAATATCTTAATATTTAATTTTAGGAAGTTATATTTTGAGATTATTTTAATTATATTATTTTAATTATATTATTTTTAGTCTGGACATCTTACCTCAATATTAATGTTGATTTGTTCTTGAACATGTTTCAAAATAATTCTGTTTTATCGTCAGCTTTCCCAGACTGATTTTATTTATGTTGCACAACCTGGATGTCGATGTCAGCTCCATCCTGTGGTTGGCCAAAGAACCTCCAAACAAGGTCACACTCCATCGGTATATCAAAATTCATAACTCTGTTTCTGTTCTTCTGAATATAATTTTTTTTCTTTTGTATTTTCTAACTGTTTTAATAATTCAGTGTCTGAATTTATATCATGTTTTTCAGACCAAACATGAGCAGCAACTGCAGATTTTTCTATTTCCCCATTTTTAATATTTCCTGTGTTCTTTGGTTCTAATTTTTAGGTTTCTTTTTGTTTTTCCTATATATATCTTTTCACAACCCATCCATTCAATTTGATATATTCCTGACTTTTTATTTTTATCAATTTTTTTTTCATTTTTGTTGGTTTTTATTAGTAACTGAACAAATCAACATTAATCTTGAGGTAAGATGTCCAGACCAAAAATAATATAATTCAATATCTTAACTTTAATTTAATTCATAACCAATCGAAATGCATTCTCTATTTATCACATAGTGATAAAAGATTTGTAATAACTGTTGCTACCAAAAATGACATTTTTCCTTAAAGTAAAACATTCTTTCACTATTAATAAATGAGTTGGAAAAAATGTTTTAACATCTCATTTGAGTTGGAATTTGACTGAAGATGGAAGTAATACTATACTTTTGAAACTGGTATCGTGAAGACACGCAACTTTGTGAGGTGAATGTTAAAACATCTCATTTGAGTTGGAATTTGACTGAAGATGGAAGTAATACTATACTTTTGAAACTGGTATCGTGAAGACACGCAACTTTGTGAAGTGAGATGTTAAAACATTTTCTCCAACTCATTTATTAATATAAATACCTCATAGTGTTTCCTCCCACTGTAACTTTAATTAAATTCTTTTACTAACCTTGTAACTTGTGAGAAGCATAGTTGTAAGAATGAGCTGGAACAAGTTGAATGATCTATCACTCACTAGAGAGGAAGAACATACTCACACAAGCTTTAAAAATTATTATAAAACTTTTAGTTAAAGTACCAACATTTTCCATACATTTAATTCACTCTCTCCACCCATCCATTCAGGTTTCTTACATTTTAAAAATACAATAGGAAGAAACATTAAGAGGTTTACTTAATGATTAAGTTATTTGGTCTGTATATTCTTACTTCTTATGACTGTTTTCGTTGACTATTTAACTCATGTCCCAAATGGGAGTTAATGACCAATCATGTTTCAATGATTTCTGTTTTACAACCAATCACAGTCGTGTTTCACCAAATATTTATCAATATTAAATTTACCATATTAAAGAAAGCTCCTCCTTTTTAATATTCTGAACAGGTCTGACCATTATTTTGCAGTGACTGACTCCGTAAGAAATACGGCTACCAGATTGTATATATAGTGCATGGATGTCAACACATAGTGCTTGCAGGAGTTAATATAAAAACATTTGTAGCAATTGATTATACCACCAAAAAAAAAAAACCACTGTTTGAACTTTCTTAAATGTATTTTTTCGCAGGTAATAATCCAGAAAAATATAATTGTCATATTTACATCATACGACATCAGAAATGAATTAATATACAGTTTGATGTGTTTAATTTTTTCTCCACTAGAGAGCATTCTTATAATATTACATTCCTTTGGCAATAAATAGTATGATCTGGTTGCAGTGATAAACAAAAGAAGCAGATGAAGCGTACCAATCGTTTCTCATTTGTTATCAAACATCACCATTTACATTAAATATATACATATTTTAAAATAACTATAGTTAAATAATAATTTGTGAGTAAACACCTTAATTTTATTTGTTGAATAGTCCTAACAAATGCCACTCTTGATTTCCAAATTATCTAGATAAATTCACTCACTTCGTGAGTCGTGAATTTATCGATAAATTGGAAATCACTCGTGGCATTACTTATGAACATATATTTCTAGAATTGTTTAGCTATTACAGTCTGTAATGCCGCTAACAAGTCTTGAAACATATTATATTATTTTGAGTCTGTTCATCTTACCAGACTTAAAATACTATAATTAAAAGAACCTCAAAATATTACTTCCTAAAATAAAACATTAATTACTTGAAACATATGTTCAATGAAAACAACCATCCATCCATAATAATTATGCCCGAGGACAGGTCCTTCACTGCAATCATAGCACTTTCATGCTATGTTTGCAGCTTTACTAGGTAATTATAGGTGTGGTAGCTTCCCGTTGCTTTCCACATCGATAAAGGATGATGATAATGATAGGGATTATGATGGCCATACAATTTCAGGGACCGTTTGGGCCTTAAAGTTTTTCTGACATTTGTCTTACAGGTGAGGAAAAACCCCGATATAAACCTCACCGAGAAAAACTGCCCCGACTGGGGATCGAACCCGGGCCTGCTGCGTGACAGGCAGAACACTACCTCGAGACCACAGCGGTGGACATAAACAATCATAAGAGGTAAGAATAAACAGACCAAATAACTTAAATATTTATATCATATCTTCAAAAAAACTCATATCTGCTACACACAATATGATAAACACATAAGATTGGCAGGGTGAATTTCTAAAATGTCAGTGGTGTGCTGAGAAGGCTACTAGGTGACAGGTAGTCTCATGGTAAAGCAAAAAACTTCTAAGTTTAGTGTATATCCCATATGCATTGTCCAATTCCCACAATTATTTTATAAAAAAAATCAGCTGCTTATTTGTAAAGTTGATACAACCACCTGCTGGTTACTGATATGCAGTAACAGTAGTAGCAGCAATATCTCTTGTTGCTCTTATCCAGAACATAGGGCCTCAACGAAGCAGCTGCAGCACGCCATATTCCAAGCCAAAACCTTCAACTCTTCCCATGTCTTTTCTTCCCTTTCTCGCTTCCTCTTCCACACTCCTCCTTAACCCATTCGCCTCAAAAGACGAGATACACTCGCCGGCTGTTATATGGCCTTCAACTCAGAAGACGAGGTACGCTTAATTCTGCTGTTATATATTTTGTACATCCCTTGGCTGGGTAATCTTCTGTTAACATTTATGAATAGTAGAGGAATATGTTTTGACCTTCACCCTTATTGTGATCTCAAGTACCATTATCTTTTGTTTGTTTTGAATGTCTGAAAATAGACAATATAATTTACGGTAACTTAAATCTGGTTTCTTGGGGAAATGCATTGAGCATTTAAACCTGAAGAGAATGGGTTAATGACAGTCGTGGTCATCCTCTTTTTTCTCTGGCCCTGATGGTTCCATAAGAGTGCTTCTCTCTCAATAGCATTCTGATTCTTCGTAAGAGTATGGCCAATCCATCACCATTTCCTCCTTTTTATTTGGATATCTACAGATTCATCATTTGATGTTTTTATTATTAATTTCATATATCTCAATGATGGATAAATCATATTTAAAGAGAAAAATTATACGCTCAGACTGAGACTTGAACCTGGGACCCTTGGTTCTCTAGACAAAGTGCTCTACCAACTGAACTACTGGAGCAAGTACCGATGATTTATCCATCATTGAGATGTATGAAATGAATAATAAAAACATCGATAGAAGCCATACTGGCATTTATAATGTAATGTATAATTCCCAAATATGTCTTCTTAATAAAGAGGCCACCATTTGCAAAGATAGAAGCAAAGGCTTCATAGCATTTCATTGGAAATAATATTTGGCCAAAATATGTAAAGGATTTTCCTCAGACACCTATTTAATAAGATTTGGAAGATCATGTTATCTCAGCTGTGACTTTGCAAGTTTCATATCCATATAATAATGCTGATTTAACATTTGACCTGAAAATACGGAATTTGATTGTTATTGCAATTTCTCTGGAGTACCACAGAGAGTATTGTGGATAAAAACTGTATCTGGCTTATGAATTCTTGATTTTACATCACTAATTGCTCTCCAACGTAATTTCTTATTAAAAATGTCTTCTAGAATTAGAAGCCGCCCAGATAGTGCTAGTAGTGACGGCTATCTGCTTCGGATGATAAAGAAAATTTGTATATGAGGAAGAAGAATTAACATTTGTATTGGAAGCCTGAAATAGTGTAATTGTTAACACACTAGCATACAGAGCTAGAGGATTCAGGTTCAAATCCCGATTCAGGCTTTAATTTTTCTATATTTAAATTAATATTGGGAAGTAAACATTATGAGGTTATATTATTAATAGTGAGTGGAGAACATATTTTTATCGACTCACCTCATATGATTTCAAATATCTTTGATACCGACGGTTTCAGACAATATCATGTCCCTCTTCAGTCATGGCTTCCACTGATGAAATTCTGTGATTGTTGATTTCTCTAATGACATCACCTCTTGTGCTGCCATCTTTTGTTGGGATTATAAACTTTGTAATTAAATTTTTATCCACTGGAATATCGAAATTCATGGATCGATAAGGATCAGAAGAATAAATATCAATCTACGAATTTCAATATTCCGGTGGATAAAAATTTAATTACAAAGTTTATAATCCCAACAAAAGATGGCAGCACAAGAGGTGATGTCATTAGAGAAATCAACAATCACAGAATTTCATCAGTGGAAGCCATGACTGAAGAGGGACATGATATTGTCTGAAACCGTCGGTATCAAAGATATTTGAAATCATATGAGGTGAGTCGATAAAAATATGTTCTCCACTCACTATTAATTTAATTTTTCTTTTCAAAATAGTAATTGTCCATCATTATGAATGTTAAAATTCAAATTAATACATTGAAAGACCATTATTTTAATTAATTAATAAGTAAAATTAGAAAAATATTAAGAATTTTGACCAACATTAACCAAGTACAAAAACAAAGTCTATCTGTAGGTAAGTGTAAAATATTACATATTTGGATCTAAACAAATGGAAATGGAATCGTGGAATTTTGAAAAAGGAAAGGTTTCAAATACAAAAGTCGCTGATTAAATTTGCATTTTCATGTTTTCCATTAAGAAGGATTTTTTTTTAATACAGTTGACAATCAAATAAGCATATCACATATTTCTCAAGTCAGTCAAATCATTCCCATAATAAACTTAATTACAAAACTCACAAACATTTCTCTATATATTTACAATAGTTGTGTAGTAAAATAAGTTATTCATCCTTCTTATCTTTACCCATTCAAAAGCTCTCACAGTAACTAAACATATTTATATTGTAAAAATATTAACTATAACTGAAGAGGAAAGTAAGCAAAATGAAAAATGACATCACAATTATTAAATACCTTCATAGTTTTTGTAGCTTTTCAGCATATTAAGAAAGACAATTTTTAGGATAACTTCAAGACAATCAATCTTCGATGTTTAATATTAAATTTCTCACTTCTCACTGAATGACAAATTAAATTTAATGAGGAAAGTATATGTTAATATTATTTGTTTTTAAACATCTTAATGATGGACAAATTATATTTGAAAAGAAAAATATACGCCTAGACTGGGGTTTGAACCCAGGACCTTTGACTTTCTATGTCAATGCTCTTCCATCTGGGTTCAAACCCCAGTCTAGGCATATATTTTTCTTTTCAAATATAATAGGAAAGTATATGCCTAAATCGGGATTTGAACCCAATATTCTGGTTCTGTACACCAGCACTCTTACAATTAATTAAATTTAATTGATATTAAATATTGAATCTAAGCTTTACTGACTATAAAAATATAGTGTTAATTCCCTTTTTAAAGTTTTCTTGTTTAAGAAGCTGCAAGATGGCATTAGTGGAACGAAGTTCAGTGCTACCTGGTGGGAGGGAATCATTAGTATAGAGAAAAATCTATGAGTAAATCAGAAGCCTAATAGCTCAAATCGTAAGAGTGCTGGTATGCAGAACCACAGATATTGGGTTTAAATTCAAATGTAAGCATTTTTTCTTCAAACTTAACAATCAATCTTGTTAATGAATTAATATTATAAAAATAAAGAAAGATAATTGAAAGTATTATTTTTGGCCTTTCTACGCTAAAGATAAAAAATTTTAAAGATGATTTATGGACCAATCCAAGAAAAAAGGGGTATAAAGAATAAGATTTAATAAAGAAATACACGAGCTGGAAGAGAATGAAGACAAAATTAGGAGGAAAGGGACAAAGAAGTTGGCTGAGATATAGATGAGAAAAACAAGTTGAGAAGAATGACGAGAAAAGAGTAGTTGATTGAATGGATGGAAATGATGGAAGAGGAGATATGGAATGTCTTGAGATAGATGGAGGTTTTTGTCCAAAACTTGATATCTGGAATGGGGACACGAGATTAAATGAGATGAAGAAGAAGATGATGAACTGCAACAGGTCTTTAGATTATCCTGATTGTAAGATTGAAGAGGCCTGAATGGAGGCACAGCAGATACCAGGAATGGTATTAGAGCATAAAAAATGATGGGAAAAAGAAGTGGAATTCGACCAAGCGATAGGAAGATGCAAGGAAAAGCAAAATAACGAATAAAAATATTAATTTCCGGATGACTTTTCAAAAGGCAACATATTTTATGAAGGAGTAAATTACGTAATCGATAGTTTATGAAACTTCAAACTTACTGTCTAGAATTCAAAATTTATAAATACAAAAAAAAAAAGAAAAAAAAAAGGAGGAATATATTTCAGAAAGTGTACCATTATCATCTTTTTTATTGAATAGTTAAATATGAATCTTTGCTTGGAACTAGGTAGAAGCATCACAGTAAGTTCAGGATTGGAAATCAAAGCACTTAGTGGCATTGAAAGATTTGATATCAATTTTTCATTATTACCATCTTTTCTCTGAGTAAATTCTTACGTGTATTTTCAAAAATGTTAAAACTGAACAATAATGAACACATTTCTATAATAAAGAAATAATAAAATTCATAACTAGAACCACACATACAATACAATTCAGTTTTGATCATTTATTTATTAAATTAAGTTTAGTAATACTCTCTATTGCAAGATAATATTATACCAACTTTAACACTTTACTATATAATTTCAAGAAAAAGCTGTGGGAAAATTGCTAGAGATTTAACAATTTTTATTTTAACAAAATTACTCAGATCGGGTCTGCCAAAAGTGACAAAGTATACTCAACAATAGAGAAGGAAAACAATAAAAAAAACAATAATATAGAGACAACTTAGATAAAACAAATACAACTCTAATATATTATGCAGATAACTCTATTTTAATGAGATAAGAGGAAAAAAAAAAAAAATGACAGGAAAACAAATGTCCATGGAAACTAAAACACAGTAACACAATATAACAGCAAGAGTTTACCTAAACTATAGCAGTGAAAATTGGATTTTGAATTCTAGACAAAACCTCTGCATAGATGAGATTATTTTTGCATCCTCTTTTAAGTCTAAGTAAATTGGATAAAAGACATTTGTCGAAGGCTAAAAGTTCAAAACAGAGTATGAGGTATCCAAACATATAAAAATAACTGGTTAAATCACCTTCACAGAATGAATTCAAATAATTTGCCAAAGAAGATATTTCATTATCAACCTAAAGGACAGAGAGACAGAGAAAGCCTTATACAATGCCGAAGAAATCAAAAACAATTTGAGACGCAGGAACAGGGTCTGAAGCCTACACCTAAAATGTTCTTGATGATGAAGGTGAACTCAATTTTAGTGAAATATATTAACCCATTAGTAACCATCAGGAAGAAATATATATATAAATGAAATGAGACAAGATTGAAATCTTGTTCATGTTCAGGGAATGAAATGGGAAAGTTTAAACTTTGTAATCAAAGGTAAAAAGAACAATTTATGGCTTAACTGGTAATCAAATCCCAAACCTTCAGCTTTATGTGCTGATGCTCTAAGACCACTGAGTTATTTCAGGCTTCCCTCCTACCGAAAGCATAAATTCTCCTTTTACTTTCCACTCAATCACACATCCAATGCAATGACCATCATTCACAAATACACATTGAATGGTTTTTACATTAGGAATATGTGATGGAATTCCACACTTTCAGCTAGAACTTTATTCATTAAACTAATATTAATAATATCTGAGAGTATAATTTTTCTCTTCAAATATAATTTATCCATCATTGAGATGTATGAAATGAATAAAAAAAACACCGAAAGAAGCCATACTGGCTTTATGCTGTAATGTTTTTTTTTTTTCAAATGCCCCAGGTTTGTCTTTCGACATTCCTGATTTCTCTCCTGGCATGGCATACTTGTAACCCACTTCTGAGGTTGGGGCACCCCGATGATATGATGGGTGATGATAATGAAAATGGTGCACCAGGAGAGTCCCTAATCCTAAGTCTAAACTAAGATGAATATGAATGATGATTGTGATGGCCATATGATTTCGGGGACCGTTTGGGCCTTAAAGCTTTCCTGACATTTTTCTTACAGGTGAGGAAAAACCCCGATAAAAACCTCACCCAGAAAAACTGTCCCGACTGGGGATCGAACCTGGGCCTGCTGCGTGACAAGACAGCACGCTACCCTGAGACCACAGCGGTGGACTTATACTGTAATGTAAAATTCCCAATTAAATGTCTTCTTAATAAAGAAGCCACCATTTGCAAGATAGGGGGCAAAGGTTTCATAGCATTTGGTGCACGGGAATTAACAGTGTATATAAGAGAAGAATTTGCATTTAGATTGGAACTTGCTCAGGTAGCTGACTCGGTAGAACATTTGCCTAGAGTGCAAAAGGTCCTGAGTTCAAGCACCAGTCTGAGCATATAATTTTTCTCTTCAAATATAATATTAAGAAGCTAAAGTAATAGTATTAGCTTTAGCTTCTTATATTCATAATAAATAATGCTGTAGCTGTGTGGAATCCCATCATGTCTTCTTAATGTAAAAGACATTCAATGTGTCATATTTGAAGAGAGAAATTATACACTCAGACTGGGGCTTGAACCCAAGACTTTTGGATTTCCAGGCCAATACTCTACCGACTGAGCTACCTGAGCGAGTTCTAATCTAAACATAAATTTTTATACACGTTGTTAATTCCTGCACACCAAATGCTATGAAACCTTCGTTTCTATATTTGCAAATGGTGGGGCTTCTTCATTAAGAAGACATTTATTTGGGAATTTTTGTATTACATTATAATGCCAGTACGGCTTCTTTTGATGTTTTTATTCATTTCATACATCTCAATGATGAATAAATTAATGTGTATTTGTCAATGATGGTTAAATGCATTGGATGTGGGATCGAGAGAATAAAGTAAAAGCAGAGTTTGTGCTTAGATGGGAGGGAAGCCTGAATTAGCTAAGTAGTCATAAAGCTAAAGTTGGGGTTTAATTCTTGGTTCAGCATAAATTTTTCTCTTTACCACCGATTACAATAGTTTAGTTGTGTAAATTAATTCACTTAATTCCATCATACTAATAGCTTCTCATATCAATTTATTAAATTCAAACTTGTATTGAACTTTTATAGGAATAAATCAATGAGGTTTAATTTACGATAAATTAAAATGTTCCATACCTCTTCTCATAATTAATCTTTTAAGTATGATCGTGATTTCAGGTTCTTGGCTACCCCAACCAAAGTACACTTATGCCTATCAACAGTCAGCTTAAGCGTACTGAGGATGGGGTCGCCAAGACCCTGAAATCACGATCTACTTAGAAGATTAATTATGAGGAGAGATATGAAACATTTTAATTTATCTTAAATTTGAACTTGTTTTACTTTTTTCCCCATTCCTAACAAGTTCAGGAATTTAGTTCTGTTATAGTGCATTTAGTAACATATTTGATAAGAAGTGATAATTTCTTGAGATAATAAAAATTTGAGAGTACTAAATTATAACGTCTCTATAAATTCTTTAGGTAAGAATTACATCTGGTGAGATGGAGTTCTATAAATTGAACATTAAGCTGTACCACCTGGAATCACAGAAAAACGATAATAACCTTGAGGAATTGAATATGATGCCTATAACAGATACATTCATTAGTATCAACAGAAATGGCATCACTTGTGGACCATATGTCCACATATAGGATTCCTATGACAATTTTGAAGTACCAAGAAGAGGATTAAATTAAAATGTTTTATACCTCACATCCAGTCTTCTAATTAGACCGCAGTTTCTAAGCCTGGGCAGCTTCATCTTCAGTAATTTCTCATTGAACTGATGTTATGTTGATCAGAAGAACTACCGTCTGATCGACATAACATCAGTAAACGAGAAATTACTGAAGATGAAGCTGCCAAGGCTTTGAAATTGCAGTCTAATTAGAAGACTGGATATGAGGTGAGGTATAAAACATTTTAATTTAATCTTAAATTAAACCTCATAGCTATTTTTTTCTATAAAAGTTCAATACCAAGTAGAAGATAGTTGGAGTAGCCTAGGAAGAGACAGTTGGAATATTTTTTTTAGGCGGTAACAGTCCTTTGAAAACTACAAAATGAAAGAATCATGATGAAGCATTATAAAGTAAAGTGATCCCAAAACAGGCCTCAGGAGGCCCTTGGGGTAGTAGGAGGTTAAGGCTCCCACCTTTTCTAGACAATCGGCACTTTATGTCAGCCGGGTTGTCAGCCCTGCGTGACGGCCGCCTTTACCCCAGAACAAGCATCTGGTACTCATTTCCGTTAGGGGCTGAGTCAACCCCAGGGCCATAGTGCCGCCAGAGGGTTTGGGTCAGTTAAAAATCCTGACCCCAACGGGACTTGAACCCTCGACCCTCCGGCTTGTAGCTCAGTGCCTTAACCACTACGCTACGGCGTGCCCCGATGAAGCATTATACTATTTCCATTTTGAACATCAAGAGACCTTTCTGTTTCACATTTCGCAGTTTTTCATTTTCTTCTTCATTCTTTACCCCAATTCAGCTCATTTAGGGGTTGAATCACAATTTCCATTTCATTCAGGAAAATAACACAAAATACACATAGGACCAACAATAATAAAAAACACACAAGATTCCAGCTTATTAATTGTGCGACTTTTGCATGTTTTACTGTATTTAACAATGTAAGTATATGATTGCAATTTGTATTTATTTGAAACAATAAATAAATTCCCTTCAATGGATTCCGGCCCATTGTGGAGTGACAGGCAATGAAATAGCCGATTTTCTAGCCAAGAAGGGTAGCAAAATTGTTTCAAACCCAATTTCTGCTCCAGTTTCCTTTCACTCTATCAAAAGAATTATCTCAAATAAATACATCAATAAACTTAGAGAAGAATACACCACCAAAACATCTGGAAAGGAATGGGAAAATCTACAAGCTTATGACATTACTACATTACAAAGAAAATCTGCAGTAGCAACATTCAGACTGCTAACGGGACATGACTGCTTGAATAAACACCTACACAGAATTGGCATAACAGATTCACCTAAATGCCCTTTTTGCAATTTAAATGAAGATATGGAAAGAAACCATCTCCTCCGTTGTCCAGCTTTTGTAGAAGAGACCAGCCTTTCTGCTAAATATTGGAGTGCAAGAGAGCGAATGATTTCATTATCAAGTGCTCGACATTAGATACCAACCATAAATAAATTCCTTTGACAACATAAAAAACTAAGAGCAGTGATCAATTAAATATTTAATATAAAAATAGAATTATCATATGACATCAATAAGTTTTATCAGTATCCAGTATTTTTTTTTTTTAATTTGTCCCCACAGTGTAATTTTTTTCTTGAAATATATATATAAAGATCACATTATATATTATAGAGAAAATTATTATTAAGTGAACAATCTACCATTTGGAATATAACTTACATCATGCTTATTTCTGGTATTAATCCTCATTCCATTTTTCTCTTCTCTTCCCATCAGATCTTCTCAAGAAAACAGAAATTTGGATTAATTAAAATGTACATATTTTTAGGAACATATTCACGGTGACTTTGAAAAGTTTCCTATATTAAAACAGATCTCAAAGCACAAAACAATGACTTAATATGAGAATAAAAATAAGGAAACTCAAAAGAAAAAACTCACGGATTTACTAATGAGTGGCCAACTTAGAAAAATCAAAATATCTATAGTACAACTGTAACAAAAATAACAGGTGTCCAAGTCAAAAAATAACCAAAAGTTTAATTACTCAATAATGCAAGTAAACTAACTATATGGCATGTGATACTACTTTACCATTCAAAGTATAAGGTCATATACTTCTCATCCCCGTAACTATTTGGAGAGGGTTGTTCCTTCCAGTAGCTGAGATCACTGCTCCCTATGGCAATTGACCACACAATGCTTTTTTGTCATTGTTGCCAGTGCCAAATGCATTCCATTCTATAAGTCATTAGCCTAGAGCTGGTTCGACTGCCGAATGAAAGCAGGATTGTTGTAAATGCATCTCTCTTTCTCTGTCTTTCACTGCATGAATTTGAATGATAAAGTAAGATCAAATGCCCTGTAAGTCACTGGCACTATCAGATTTACAGATTTATGGCTGTGCAGACAAACTCTCCATGCAACCCTATGCTGGAGCTAATGTTTTCCAATCATTCCCTGCAAAATTCATGTCCCTTGAAACTGCCACATGCTCTGGAGAAATCAGCATTAACCACATTTCTCCTAACACTATGTATATTTAACTTGACTATATATTAATACAATCTGTTATATATAGATAGTAGTCCACATTAAATAATGAGTTAAAATAATAATAGTCTTAAATTTAAAATAAATTCTTTCTAAAATAATTCATTTTAAATTTAAAGTATACCCCATGGTGTATAATAATTAAGACAATAAGTTTTAAATGTTGGAGAAAATGTTTCTTATATCTCACATCATAAAGTTGTGTTTTCAATCGATAGTTAATAGGAAGTAACACTATGAATTATATTATTTTTGGTCTGGACATCTTACCTCAATATTAATGTTGATTTGTTCTTGGACATGTTTCAAAACAATTCTCTGTTTTATCTTCAGCTTTCCCAGACTGGTTTTATTTATGTTGCATTATGTTGCACCACCTGGATGTCGATGTCAGCTCCATCCTGTGGTTGGCCAAAGAACCTCCAAACAAGGTCACCCTCCATCGGAATATCAAAATTCATAACTCTGTTTCTGTTCTTCTGAATATAAATTTTTTCCCAAATAGTCAGCTCGTTTGTATTTTCTAACTGTTTTAATAATTTAGTGTCTGAATTTATGTTATGTTTTTCAGACCAAACATGAGCAGCCACTGCAGATTTTTCAATTTCTCCATTTTTAATATTTCTTATGTGTTCTTTGGTTCTAATTTTTAGGTTTCTTTTTGTTTTCCCTATATATATCTTTTCACAACCCATGCATTCAATTTGATATATTCCTGACTTTTTATTTTTATCAGTTTTTTCATTTTTGTTGGTTTTTATTAGTTTATTTAAACTGTAGTTATTTTTTGGTGCTAATTTAATATTAAACTTCTCAAATATATTTTGAAATTTATTATGTACCCAGGGGTGATATGTGAATTTCCTATATTTTTTCATAGGTGGTTCTTCTTTTTCAAGATTACTTCTGTTTATCATTTTTTGTTTTTTATACTTTTCTATCCTTTTATGTACCATTTTTTCATCAAACCCATTTTCTCTTGCTACTTTGATTATGTGTTTTTTCTCATGTTTGAAATCTTCTTCGTTTAAGGGTAAGTTTACCAATCTATGAGTTAAACTATTAAATGCTGCTAATTTATGTCCAATTGGATTGAACCCTCTTGATTTTATAAAATTTTCCGTATGAGTTTCTTTCCTATGAATCCTGAATTCAATTTTTCTTTTTTCTTCGTTTCTGACCAATTTAAGATCCAAAAAAGGTATTTGTTTATTGTCTTCTATTTCTTTGGTGAATTTAATGTTTGTACTCTGTAAATTTAATAGTTTTAGGGAATCTTCTACATGTTTTTCTTTAACAATACAAATTATATCATCAACATATCTACTCCAAAATTTAAACATTGTGGGATGTGCTTTAGTGATTTTACATTCAAAATCGCTCATAAATAAATTTGCCAGAAAAGGTGATAATGGGTTTCCCATTGAGAGCCCTGATTTTTGTCTATAGAAACTCCCATTGAATGTAAAAAACATTTGATCAATGCATAACGCAGTTAATTTCAAATAATCTTCTTTGATCTCTCTGTCTATGTTGTTTTTTCTTAACCAATTGTTCAATATCTCCAAAGTTTTTTGTTTCGGTACATTTGTGAATAGTGAAACTACATCAAACGAAACCAACCTATCTGTGGGTTCAATTTCCACTTTTTCTAATTTCTTAACTAATTCCAATGAATTTTCAATCTGCAGACTTTCAAAATTATTAATTCTTTTAAATTGATTATTCAGCCATTTCGAAATTTTGTAGGTTGGTGATCCAATATTGTTAATTATTGGCCTCATTTGGTTTCCCGGTTTGTGAATTTTTGGAAGTCCATGTATATTAGGGTTTCTTGGGTTGCTTACTTTTAATTGAAATTTTTCTTTCTTGGATAGAATTTTAACATTTTTAAAAACAGTTTTCCAACTTTTTTTATGGTTTTTGGTAGGGGGTCATTCTTAATTTTTTCATACTCTTTTTCTTTCAAAAGTTCTTCCATTCTATTTTGATAATCTTCTTTGTCCAGAATTATAATTTGGTTACCCTTATCTGATTTTGTATATACAACATTTTTGTTATTTATTTCTTTGAGTGTTTTTAAATTCTCCTTACAAACTGGGTTTTTATTTGTATTTTTTATTTTATTCAAAATTTCTTCACATTTTTTTCTGATGATTATTTTTTCTTCTGTAACTAACCCTTCTATTGAATTTTCAATGTCCACTATGTATTCTTCTATTCTATTGGAATAATCTATTGCTGTTTTTAGAACCGTTTTCTAACAATTTTGTCTCTTTTAGGTTAAAGGTTGCCTTTGAAAAATTTTTAACATAATTTCTGGTGGATTCTGATTTTTCTTCATTTCTGGTTTTATTCTGATGTTTGATTTTATTGATGATGTATTCTTCTTTCCCTTTGATTTAGTTAACAAATTATTTATCTTTCTCTTTTGTTTCTCAATTTTCTTTTTCATGGTTATGTTCAAAAAAGTGAAAAATTTATTTTCTAGAATAAACACTTTGAAATGATCAGTAATCTGGATATTGAAATTTATTTGCTATTGTATCAAAATTGTCTAAAATATTAGGAAACATCATGTGGGGAAACCTAGAAAATAAATTTTTCACTTTTTTGAACATAACCATGAAAAAGAAAATTGAGAAACAAAAGAGAAAGATAAATAATTTGTTAACTAAATCAAAGGGAAAGAAGAATACATCAAATAAAATCAAACATCAGAATAAAACCAGAAATGAAGAAAAATCAGAATCCAACCAGAAATTATGTTAAAAATTTTTCAAAGGCAACCTTTAACCTAAAAGAGACAAAATTGTTAGAAAACGGTTCTAAAAACAGCAATAGATTATTCCAATAGAATAGAAGAATACATAGTGGACATTGAAAATTCAATAGAAGGGTTAGTTACAGAAGAAAAAATAATCATCAGAAAAAAATGTGAAGAAATTTTTTGAATAAAATAAAAAATACAAATAAAAACCCAGTTTGTAAGGAGAATTTAAAAACACTCAAAGAAATAAATAACAAAAATGTTGTATATACAAAATCAGATAAGGGTAACCCAAATTATAATTCTGGACAAAGAAGATTATCAAAATAGAATGGAAGAACTTTTGAAAGAAAAAGAGTATGAAAAAATTAAGAATGACCCCCTACCAAAAACCATAAAAAAAGTGGAAAACTGTTTTAAAAATGTTAAAATTCTATCCAAGAAAGAAAAATTTCAATTAAAAGTAAGCAACCCAAGAAGCCCTAATATTACATGGACTTCCAAAAATTCACAAACCGGGAAACCAAATGAGGCCAATAATTAACAATATTGGATCACCAACCTACAAAATTTCGAAATGGCTGAATAATCAATTTAAAAGAATTAATAATTTTGAAAGTCTGCAGATTGAAAATTCATTGGAATTAGTTAAGAAATTAGAAAAAGTGGAAATTGAACCCACAGATAGGTTGGTTTCGTTTGATGTAGTTTCACTATTCACAAATGTACCGAAAACAAAAAACTTTGGAGATATTGAACAATTGGTTAAGAAAAAACAACATAGACAGAGAGATCAAAGAAAGATTATTTGAAATTAACTGCGTTATGCATTGATCAAATGTTTTTTACATTCAATGGGAGTTTCTATAGACAAAAATCAGGGCTCTCAATGGGAAACCCATTATCACCTTTTCTGGCAAATTTATTTATGAGCGATTTTGAATGTAAAATCACTAAAGCACATCCCACAATGTTTAAATTTTGGAGTAGATATGTTTGATGATATAATTTGTATTGTTAAAGAAAAAACATGTAGAAGATTCCCTAAAACTATTAAATTTACAGAGTACAAACATTAAATTCAACCAAAGAAATAGAAGACAATAAACAAATACCTTTTTTGGATCTTAAATTGGTCAGAAACGAAGAAAAAAAGAAAAATTGAATTCAGGATTCATAGGAAAGAAACTCATACGGAAAATTTTATAAAATCAAGAGGGTTCAATCCAATTGGACATAAATTAGCAGCATTTAATAGTTTAACTCATAGATTGGTAAACTTACCCTTAAACGAAGAAGATTTCAAACATGAGAAAAAACACATAATCAAAGTAGCAAGAGAAAATGGGTTTGATGAAAAAATGGTACATAAAAGGATAGAAAAGTATAAAAAACAAAAAATGATAAACAGAAGTAATCTTGAAAAAGAAGAACCACCTATGAAAAAATATAGGAAATTCACATATCACCCCTGGGTACATAATAAATTTCAAAATATATTTGAGAGTTTAATATTAAATTAGCACCAAAAATAACTACAGTTTAAATAAACTAATAAAAACCAACAAAAATGAAAAAAAAAACTGATAAAAATAAAAAGTCAGGAATATATCAAAATTGAATGCATGGGTTGTGAAAAAAAATTAGAACAAAAAGGAACCACATAAGAAAATATATTAAAAATGGAGAAATTGAAAAATCTGCAGTGGCTGCTCATGTTTGGTCTGAAAAACATAACATAAATTCAGACACTAAATTATTAAAACAGTTAGAAAATACAAACGAGCTGACTATTTGGGAAAAAATTTATATTCAGAAGAACAGAAACAGAGTTATGAATTTTTGATATTCCGATGGAGGGTGACCTTGTTTGGAGGTTCTTTGGCCAACCACAGGATGGAGCTGACATCGACATCCAGGTGGTGCAACATAATGCAACATAAATAAAACCAGTCTGGGAAAGCTGAAGATAAAACAGAGAATTGTTTTGAAACATGTCCAAGAACAAATCAACATTAATATTGAGGTAAGATGTCCAGACCAAAAATAATATAATTAAAATAACCTCAAAATATAACTTCCTAAAATTAAATATTAACACTATGAAGTTGGTTGCTTGCTAATTCTCAAGGACAGGAGTTCTTCCATTTGTCTTCTTGCTTCTCGGTAATGTAAAAGAGATCTGCAGCTGTTAAATTTTTATACTTCTGGAGATAAGTAATACCCATGACAGTGTTTTTCTTCTCTATAAAGTATAGAATTTGGAAGAATACAGTATTATCATCAGTGAACTGGAAATATACACCTTAACTCATATAAGGGAGGTACGTATTCCCAGTTAAATTTCTTGTTGAAACAAGATATTTTTAATAATAACAAAGATAAGACATATTTCCACTGCAATCCATGATCTATTTGAGGTATAGATCACTCATATGTACAGTTTGAGTAGGTTATTTAAGGAAAACTGGAACTTTGTGAAAGAATTTTGTTTGTATTATGTACTGAAAATCTGTTTTTTTTTAAATTAATTTAGTCAATTTCCAATATATGAGTCCAACACAATTGTTATAAATGTGACAAAGTTCACAGTAACAAATTTATTTATATATTAAATTTGGGAATTTTTAACATTACGAGGTTCAATTATAAGAATTAAATGAATCGTGATTTCTTCTGACTGCATACTTCTTATGTGTTTTTTTAAACACAGCACTGCAGTATCGGCAACCCATTGTCGTCATTGTCAGTCGTGAAAACAGCTGACGATGACGACAATGGGTCGCCGATACTGCAGTGCTGTGTTTAAAAAAACATAGAAGTATGAGGTAAGAAGAAATCACGATTCATATAATTCTTATTAACAGAATTTATGTTCAATGTTTTCATTTTTTAAATATAACAGTTTCTCACTGAATAACAAATTTATATTTGAAAAGAAAAATTTGTCATTAATATTTACAGGAAGTGACACTACGAGGTTTATTTTAATTAGTAAACAGAGTTAGATTTATATTTAAAAAGACAAATATGCGCCTAGACTGGGGTTTGAACCCAGGACCTTTGACACTCTGTCAGATAAGTTGAAGCCGCTCATTTTTTTTTTGCTAAGTGTACCTACTTCTTTACCTGTTTGCCAAAATTTGAAGGTAATTAAACCAATTGACTAATTAGATTTGTGGCCTAGGTAGCTCAGTTGGCAAGAGCACTTGTGTATACAACTACAGACCTTGTTCGAAAACCGGTCTAGGCATAAATTTTTCTTATTAAATTACTATTAAAGAAGTTAAAGCTGTTACTATGATTGAAATAAGTATATTAAAGTACACAACTAAATTATTGTAATCAAATGGTAAAGAGAAAAATTTATGCCTGAACCGGGAATCGAACCCCCAACCTTCAGCTTTCCATGCTGATGCTCTTAACCATTGAGCTAATTTAGGCTTCCTTCCCATCCAAGCACAAATCCTTCGTTTACCTTACTGTCTTGGTCCCACATTCAAATGCTATGAATCATCATTCACAAATTCTCTTTACCATTTGATTACAATAATTTAGTAGTGTACTTTAATATACTTATTTATCACTGGGCCGTCCTATGAAACGCTGGAGGGAAAATTTTCTATAGGATCGTAACAGGCCTTGGCCTAATACTTGGAAGGAAGAAGAAGAAGAATATACTTATTTCAATCATAGTAACAGCTTTAGCTTCTTATATTAATTTAATAAATAATGCTATAGCTATGTGGAGTCCCTTCATGTCTTCTTCAGGTAGAAGCCATTCATTGTGTATTTGTGAATGTGGGACCAAGACAGTAATGTAAAGGAAGGATTTATGCTTGGATGGGAAGGAAGCCTGGATTAGCTCGATGGTGTAGAGCATCAGCATGGAAAGCTGAAGGTTGGGGATTCGATTCCCGGTTCAGGCATAAATTTTTCTCTTTACCATTTGATTACAATAATTTAGTTGTGTACTTTAATATACTTATTTCAATCATAGTAACAGCTTTAGCTTCTTAATATTAATTTAATAAATAATGCTATAGCTATGTGGAGTCCCTTCATGTCTTCTTCAGGTAGAAGCCATTCATTGTGTATTTGTGAATATGGGACCAAGACAGTAATGTAAAGGAAGGATTTATGCTTGGATGGGAAAGAAGCCTGGATTAGCTCGATGGTGTAGAGCATCAGCATGGAAAGCTGAAGGTTGGGGATTCGATTCCCGGTTCAGGCATAAATTTTTCTCTTTACCATTTGATTACAATAATTTAGTTGTGTACTTTAATATACTTATTTCAATCATAGTAACAGCTTTAGCTTCTTAATATTAATTTAATAAACAATGCTATAGCTATGTGGAGTCCCTTCATGTCTTCTTCAGGTAGAAGCCATTCATTGTGTATTTGTGAATGATGATTCATAGCATTTGAATGTGGGACCAAGACAGTAAGGTAAAGGAAGGATTTGTGCTTGGATGGGAAGGAAGCCTGAATTAGCTCAATGGTTAAGAGCATCAGAACAGAAAGTCTGAAGGTTCGGGGTTCGATTCCCGGTTCAGGCATAAATTTTTCTCTTTACCATTTGATTACGATAAATTTTTCTCTTTGATTAGTACTGTCAAAAAGGTAAAATAAAAGGAAGATGAAATTCTGGCAATAATATTAGCATGTCCAACTTCAACAAGGATTTGAATAATGTAATTCAAGTATGAGTGTTTCATAAGACTGCATAGAAAAATCTATATGATGCTACAGGAGGATGAAAGGAAGAGTTGGCCACTATAACAAAGCTTACAATATAAGCACCTCCTACAGTGACTATCTGTAGTAGCCTCAATGTGTTTGTATATTACGTCTGTAATATTGACAGAACACAACAACATATTTTTTATTCAAATTAATAGCATATCACGCATATCATTCCAAACACTCACACACACACATACATACATACATACATATATTCAAAATCACTAGCACTCGTAAACACGATGGGTAAATCCCTCATTTTTTCATTGTTATTATTTTATATGCCCAAGTATTGTTTAACTACTTAACAAATGTTCACTGACCTTACACAATCCTAACACTTCACCACTCTGCATCTCCGTTAGCTTTTTGAAAAACGTAATCTTTACCACTCAAGTTCATTATGCCATCTTTCAAATAGAACTTCCACTTGTTTCTACTTCGTGTGATCTGAAAATAAAACATCAATTAACTCTGCATGCAAATAAAAAAATAACAAGACAGAGTGCAACAATATTACATAATGTGATGCCTTTACATAAATTTATGCACTCATATTGAACAATAAATTAATTTTTGAAGAGAAACATCATTTTTTATTGAACTCGAGATCTCGGTTACTAATCCCAGTTTGGAAAAAAAAAAAAAACTCTTCAAAAATGAATTTATCGTTCAGTATAAGTGTATAAATTTATATAAAAAACATTGAAATATTAGAATAGTAAAATTATAGTGGGAAGTAACACTATAATCTATCTATCTGTAATGGATTAGCCCATCGTTGAGCCATAGCCTCTCCTTTGTAAGGAGTTACTAGACCAGGTTAAATCTTATTTGCTCGAAGATGTCATGGATGGCATGCGGTCAACACACTACCCAATGAGACATCCAACAGGCAACTAACGTATTAAGGTAGAATTTTTATCACTCACCTCATATCAAATTCACTAATGAATGCCTTAAATTAAACATTGTACCAAAGTTCGTAAGAGGAATAATCAAAGACAATGGTAGCCTACAACAACACTGTTTTGGAAAAGAAAGTTTTGAAAATGGAGAAGAACAAACTTACGAAAAATAAAGCAATTTCGACACTCAATTATACTTTTTACATTTGAAAATTTCAATACATTGGCGAATTTTGTTGGGAAAATTTAAGAAAAGTTCTTCAGTAGGCTTGATTACATTATCCAACAAAAAATTAAAAAAAAAAGAGAGAACAATATGGTTGGTTGGTATCTAATGTCGAGCACTTGATAATGAAATCATTCGCTCTCTTGCACTCCAATATTTAGCAGAAAGGCTGGTCTCTTCTACAAAAGCTGGACAACGGAGGAGATGGTTTCTTTTCCCATATCTTCATTTAAATTGCAAAAAGGGCATTTAGGTGAATCTGTTATGCCAATTCTGTGTAGGTGTTTATTCAAGCAGTCATGTCCCGTTAGCAGTCTGAATGTTGCTACTGCAGATTTTCTTTGTAATGTAGTAAGAACAATATGAGGTGAGTTATAAAAATTCTACCTTACTGAATATACCCTCATAGTGAGAATTCCTCAAATAAGTAACTAAGATATTACTAGAACGTTTGATATTGGGTAAATTTTTGCTTAAAGCCTCTTCAATTCAGGCTTAAAGATATTTTACAAGCCTGAAAATCTTCAGACTCGGGAACCCACGGCTTAAAGTCCCTCCTGGAGGACTTACTCCTTGGATTTTTCCTTCCTAAAAAAAATCGACTCTGGCCAGGTTTGAACCTGCGACCCTCGGAATTAGAGGCAAGGAGCATAACCACTAGCAAACCGTGGCCGATGAGATAATTACAATTTATAAATTGAGTTAGATAAGATGTTTATTCATCTCACCTCATGAAGTTCTATGTTTTAACAATAACCGGTTTTAAAAGGCCTTTGTCTTCATCTTCGGTCAAACTCGAAATTGGAGTTTAACTGAAGATGAAGGCAAAGGCCTTTGAAATTGGTAAGTGAAAACACGGGAACATTATGAGGTGAGATGAGTAAACATTTTATCTGACTCGTAAAAATGACTGAAGATAGGAGGAATGCCTCCTGAAACCTGTTCTGTGCTTGAAGAACATGGAGTTTACGAGGTGAGATTTTCACAACTCACTTATTTATTAACCTGAAAGTCTCAATGTTTTTTCCCATAATAATTATTATTAATTTATTAAATCCCTAGTAATAACTATCAAAACTTTCAATACCTGATTATTGGTAAGAACAAAACAGTTTTTGAAGGAGAATGTCAAGGTTGGTTTTAAACTGCTTAATACAAACTATTAAATCAACAAAATTAATTCTAAAAATAGTTATTTCTGTAGATTCTAAATCAGTTATTCAGATAATTGCCCCCAATTACAATCAATTTTCAGAAATTAAAAAAAGCATTATGGCATTTAACAAAAATTGAACAATGGGTAGAGCTTCCCATATTATTAGTATATTGAGACATGTTGATAATTTTTAATAAGGTACCCATGTTCAGAAATGATGTGTTTTCACACTATGACTAGTTAATTATGTCTCAAGATCAGATGGTAATGAGATAGCAGATGTACTAGCAAAAAAAACTACTTTATATGAAATAATGATGGAAATAAAAGAATAAAAATATTATAAAATAAAATAAAAATATACAGGGTGTTGCAAAAAAAATTGGCAATGGAGGAGAGGTGGTATATTGAGATCTGGCCATGATGCTGAGGATGATTAGAAGACTAATCAAAACATGTTTAAGAACAAATCAACATTAATATTGAGGTACAATATTACAGACTCAAAATAATTTGATATTGAGATATATTGATAATTTTTTAATAACGTACCCATGTCTGGAAATTATGTGTTTTCGCACTATGAGTAGCTAACTTCTCAAGAGCTCCGTTGATGTATTTTCACATTATGACTAGTTGGTTAAATGAATTAAGAGGTGTATAGTTTTTCAAGTTATTCTAAGAGTTCAATTATGTCTCAAGAGTTCAGTTAGTGGGATTTCAAGTCTCAATACTTGACAATACTGTCAAAGTCATATCAAGTTTCAAAATATCCACCTATCTCATTGCAGAGTGTATATCGGCGGTGTAGTGATTGGCGCACACGTTCAAATACACCCAACCTCGTTTGAATCATTTCTGCAGCAGCATGGATTCGGGCTTTAAGATCCACATGTGAATCTACTGGAGTCTGATAAACAGACTGTTTTATGTCACCCCATAAAAAAGTATTCGAGGGAGTTAAGATCAGATAATTTCGGAGCCATGGGACTGTCCCCCTCGACATGGATACGTGGTATCCAAATGTCTTCTCACATTGGCATCGAAGTGAGCTGGAGCTCCGTCATGTTGCAGCCACATTCCGTTGGGAAGCCATGTATCACAGGTACCATACCTGTGATTTGTTATCAAGTAATGAGTCTTCAAATCCATCGAACTTACACTGATCTTGAGAAAATAATTAAGAAGTCATAGTGTGAAAAGTATCATTTCCGGACATGGGTACCTTATTAAAAAATGATCAATGTGTCTCAATATACAACCTCACCTCTGTTGTCGGTGTTTTTTTGCAACACCCTGTATGTCATCACAGATAAACAAGGGCTCAATATCCATCTAGATTGGCCAATAAACAATAAAAGTCATGGAAGGTAATATTGTAAAATTGTACTGGGATGCAAGATTCTTAATGAATTAGAAGCACTCAAAAACTAGGTCACTGGACGAAGAAGAAAACTTTCATAACAACATGATTAAGGTGGTTTGGAAGACAGAATACTGAAGAAGATTGGAATCTGACAAGAAGAAGGAAGACCAAAACTAATACGGAATCAAGGAGCAGTACGAAAATAAGAGAAAAAGGTATATTTAAATTAATGTTGGGAAGTAAACATGAGGTTATATCATTAATAGTGAGCAGAGAACACATTTTAATAACTCACCTCGTACAATTTAAAATTTCTTCGAGACCATTGGTTTCAAACGACTTTTCGTTCATCTTCTGTCATGACTCCAACTGTTGAAATTGTCTGATTGTTGAGCATTTCAACAGTTGGAGTCATGACTGAAGATAAACGAAAAGTTATTTGAAACCAATGGTCTCAACGAAATTTGAAATTGTATGAGGTGAGTTATTAAAAATATGTTCTCCACTCACTATTAATGGAGAAAAAGGTTTTTGAAGGAAGGGGCATGGAAAAATTGAGGAGAATGTAGACTGGCTATAAAATCTTGAAATGAGCACAGAAAGATGACAAAGAAATTGTAAAACCTGAAAATAATAATAATATAATTATGTTTTTCTGGCATAGTTAAGAAAATACAGCTTCTCTTTCACTCAACCAGCACAATTATCTTAAAAGTATGTTGTATCGTACAGAATTAAAATAAATGTAATTGTAGTAAAGGTAAAGTGATCCCATTACAGGCCTCAGGAGGCCCTTGGGGTAGTAGGAGGTTAAGGCTCCCACTTTTTGGACAATCGGCACTTGATGTCAGCTGGGTTGTCAGCCCTGGGTGATGGCCGCCTTCACCCCCAGAACAAGTGTCTGGTACTCATTTCCATTAGAGGCTGAGTCGACCCCAGGGCCACAGTGCCGCCAGAAAGTTTGGGTCAGTTTAAAAAATCCTGACTCCACCGGGACTCGAACCCTCGACCTTCCAGCTTGTAGTGCAGTGCCTTAACCATTACACTACGGCATGCCCCTGTAATACTGTAGTAAGAAATATAATTTATTATTATTGAGATGTAGTTATTAAATCAAATTAATATTTCTACTAACCTTATCATACTGACACACAACAACATTATCTGTATCAAACAGATCTGATGGATCTTCATCACTAACATCATCTCCAGAATTAAGTGGTTCCTAGAAACACAAGACATTTTTAAACAGAATATTTACGCACGAGTTATAAGTGTTTTTTCATTTCTGGATTTAACATCTAACATAATGGTTATTTTAGGAAGTAACATTTTGAAGTTCTTTTAATCAAGTTTTTGTGAGAATGGGAACATCTTACCTCAAGAATTTAAATTAATATTTTTAATACCTCTCCTCATATCCTTTATTCTTCTAGACTGCAGTTTTGGAGCTATATATCTATCATCAGTAGCCTCTCGTTGACCGGTGTTATGATGACCAAGAAACAACATAACACTGGTCGACGAGAGGCTACTGATGATGGAGATATTGTTCCGAAACTGTGGCCTAGAAGAATAAAGGATGTGAGGTGAGGTATTAAAAATATTAATTTAATTCTTAAATTAAACATCATAGTGTTTTTTTCCCTGTGAAAGTTAAATAAAATCTAATTTGAGGTAAGATTACTTATTTTAGGAATTCACACTATGAGGTTATATTCATTTAGGTAAAATTTGATCACTCATCTCATATTTTTCTTCTTATTTAACTATAAACTGTCGTAACGACAGAACGGTCATGATGATACTGAGGATGGAACTGAAATTAAGTTCTGAAACTAGTTTATAGTTAAGTAAGAAGAAAAATATGAGGCAAGTGATCAAATTTTACCTAAATTGAGGTAAGATGTTCCCATTCTCACAAAAACTTGATCCAACATAAAATTTGAAGGAAAAAATTACACTCAGGCTGGGACTCGAACCCAGGACCTTTGGCTTTCTAGGCCAATGCTCTACCGACTGAGCTATCTGAGCAAATTACAATCTGAAAGAAAATTTTTCTCTTATATATGCTGTTAATTTCCCACGCAACAAATGCTATGAAACTTTTGCTTGTATCTTGCAAATGGCGGCTTCTTTTATTAATACTTAATTCCTTTAATTTTCCCACATGTTGTTATCAAATGCTGGGCCTTTGTGTTTAGATTGGAACTTGCCCAGATAGCTCAGTAGGTAGAGCATTAGTCTAGAAAGCCAAAGGTCCTGGGTTTGAGTCCCAGTCTGAGCATATAATTTTTCTCCTTAAATATGGCATATTTTTGTTTTCAAATAAAATTTGTCATTTGGTGAGAAGTGATAAATTTAAATTTAAGATGCTATATCTATATCCATACATTTCCATGTGGGGCAACGGTGCTCTCTAGCAGGAATTACTTAATCAAGCTAATTTAGTTAAGCTTATTTCCCTACAGATGTCAGTGATTGTCAAATGATTAACACATTGCCTCACACACACCTAGCAGGTGACAAAGCTACTACTTGGATGGAAATGGCTGATTAAATTTTGCTCAAAGGCTATAATTTAGGCTTGAGGTTTTTTATGAGCCTGAAAATCTTCAGAGTTGAAGGATTTGTCCCTTGGATTTTGGATTTTCCAATCTAAAAATCCATTAATCCTGACTGCATTCGAACCGAAGACTCTCAGAATCAGAGGCAAGGAACTTATTCCCAAAACCAGCAAAAAAATATAATTTAAATTAGATTTTTCAACAAATTAATACTATTCAATACACAACTTCCTTTCATAACCAAAAACAGATTCCACACATAATTTGAAAAAGCTCCATTCCCTTTAAGATAAACAGAGTTCTACTATAGCATAAATTAAATAGCAACATACCTCTTCTGGTCCACCATCATTTTCTTCTTCATTTTCATCATCATCTTTATCATCATTTTCATCATCGTCGTCTATATCATCATCGTCTTCATCATCTTCATCCTCGTCAGAAGTGTCGTGAAGACCATCAAGTTGTCTGATGTTACCGCTCACTTGTTGGAAGCCCTGACGTGCAGCCATAACATTGCCATTGGTAGTCGTGCTCTGAGTAAGAGAAGGTGTTGCTGTGGTTACTTGTTGTGCCTGTTGTTGCAGTTGTGTCACTCCTGATGCTGCCTGACCCTGCAGGGCAGCAGATACATGTTGCTGCAGCAAGGATGAAGCTAACTGTGGAGGCAGAGCCATCGTTGCAGAAATTATAGGACCAGTCAGAACACTTTGTAATTGATTAGCTGTAACAAATGATAATAATATGCACTATTAGTTCATGTATATAACCAAGTATAATAAATATACTACTCTACAAAATTGCAAAGAAAAGAAGAAAATACAAGAAAATTACTTACCATCCTAAAATACATAAGAAATTTAAAAAAAAAATGTTTGACAAATACAATATTACTTTGGCGCTAATAAATACATTTAAACTGGGTAATTTCCTAAGTAATTAAAACATTTGGTCTGTTCATTCTTACCTCTTACAGTCTGTAATCGCTGATGATGGGAGTTAAGAAGCTCTGAAACATATTAAGTTATGTAGATAGGAAATAACACTATGAGGTTTTTTAATATTGTTTATTTTTTATTTCACTCGCCTCATACTTCATAACTCCTCGCAAACCCAGGGTTTCGTCACATCCTTTGTGACATTCTCAATGCTGTGTCACGTTCACAACTGACGTCCGACTGCCTTCTATCCTGCAGACTGACCTCCGCGCCATCTGATGGCTGACCGACGAACTTCCAAATCAGTCCTCTCTCCTTATAACCAGGTATTTCAAAATTCATAGTTGTATTTTCATTCTTGCATATGTCAAATTTTTTCCCAAATTGTGAGTTCCTTCGGTTTTTCCAATTGTTTAAGTAATTTTGTTTTGGTTTCTATTCTATGTTTTTCTGACCAGGAATGTGCAGCTATTGCAGATTTTTCTGTTTTTCTCCATTTTTAACATTTCTGAGGTGTTTCCTTTAATCTTGTATTTAGATTCCTTTTTGTTTTTCCTATGTATATCTTTTCACAATCTTTACAATTAATTTGATAAATTCCCGATTTTTTGTAGTCTTCAATCTTTTCATTTTTGTTGGTTTTTATTAAATTACCTAAGCTGTAATCATTTTTCGGTGCTAATTTAATGTTGAAGACTTTTTGAAACTTGTCAAATACTAAAGGATGGTATGTGAACTTCTTGAATTTTTTACCAATATTTTTATCTGTCTGAAGAGTACTTTCATTAATCATTTTTTTGTTCTTTAAATTTATTTATTTTCTTGTGTATCATCTTCTCTTGAAAACCATTATCCTTCGCAATTTTGGGTTTTGCGAGGAATTATGAAGTATGAGGTGAGTGAAATAAAAAATAAACAATATTAAAAAACCTCATAATGTTATTTTCCTATCTACATAATTCTGTAACATATGTTCGACAAACACAACTCTAAGAGGTAAGAATGAACAGACCAAATGTTTTAATTATTAAACAAACTTGGATAGAAGGGGTACAAAGCAGCTAATATCAGCGGATTGGTGGAAGATCAATGGATGGACAGAGAGGAATGGCATTTGGTTTCCGGAAGACGGCGGCAGCTGCCATGATACCGGATGATGATATACGTTATATACAATGTATATAAGAGAAAAAAAATTTGTATTTCATTAGAACTCGCTCCAGTAGCTCAGTTGATAGAGCATTGGCCCGGAAAGTCAAAGGTCCTGGGTTTGAGTCTCAGTCTAGGCATATAATTTTTCTCTTCAAATATGATTTATCCATCATTGAGATGCATGAAATGAATAATAAAAACATTGATACACTATCTGTGTTGCAATCTTAACTTTTAGTGCATAAAAATCCGAGCTCTAGTGATAACAATGAATGTTAAAAATATTGATGATTCTGATCTGTTAATAATGATCTTAGATATACAAAAACTTTCATGTTTACATAAGAATTATATATATATATGATATGAAAAGAAAAAAGAATGCTTGAGTCGGGATTTGAACTCGAGTCTCTAAAGTCTGTACCTTTAGCGCTCTAACCAACTGAGCTACCCAAGAATTCCAATACAAGCATACAATTTTCTTATACATGTAGTATTCTCAATTCACACAAGAGGTAACGGAAATTTGTTCCAACTGCCATCTCGCGGCTAACATAACAGTTAAGCAAATTTTTAAAGAGAATATTTACTTTATAGCAGTAACGCTTGTATATATAGATATTATATATATATATATATATATATATATATATATATACTAGATGGCCCGGCGAACTTCGTATCGCCTTTAACTATTTTTACGTTAATTTTTCCGTATGGTTTTTTTGATTTAGATGAATTTATGTTGTCTGCATTCTCAGTATCATCCATAAGTGCATCATAAGGATTATATACATTTATTGATGGAATATTTTGAGGAGGCTTGCTGATTTCACTATACTTTCGTTTTTTTCTACGAACTTGTTAGCAGTTTGGATTCTCATCATCATCAAGAAGTCTCTGTATAGTAATATCATCTTGTGGTATATTATAGTCATCTTGTTTTTCATTTAATTGAGGCATGGAGATTGTTTTCTGTAATATTAGGCATATTATTATAACTAACAGACTTACTTACAGTTCTGTTATTCCGTTCTTTAAGACCTTCATATGTTTTCAAATTGACATTCTTCTTAAATGTAAGATTTATGTCACATAGGTCTATACCAATCTGTGGAAATTCACTTGATATCTCACCATTCAATGTCTCTAGAACTAATTTGCCATATTGTTCAATGTCCCTTCTCGGTCCAGTTAAATTTAAATTAAGTTGCTGTCTTTCAGCCAGATTACTTAAAACTAATGCTTAAACACGAAAATAATATTATTATTAATATATTGAAAATAAAATAAACACTGAACACACTTAAATTATGAAATAATATTTGTAATTCAATAAAAATTCGCGGTTGCAACAAAACGCACAGCCACCTGGTTAAATAAACAATTACCTTACACTGTCATCTGTTAGAATCGTATGGAACTCTCAGATAATTATAACTCTTTGTTAAATAATAAACAATTTGCAATAAAAATAATGCAACTATAAATTTAGTTATAAACAACCGTAGGTCTCAAGTTGTATCAAACAGCACACAGTGTGCAAAATTTTATTAAAATTGGTTCAGTAGTTTAGGATTACATTGTGGACAAACAACATGCATGTAATTTTTATATATTAAGACATAGTTACCCTGCCATTATAAAGGATAGCAGTAAAAGTAAAATTGAGTGGAGTGAATGACATACCGTGTAGTGCAGAAGCTGGAACTTGTATGGTGAGTACACGAGGAGGGGCGGGTTCACCACCTGATGGTACAGTTGGTAATGAGATGTGAATAGGAACCTGCCTGTTGGGATCAGCTGTGATCACTGTTGTCTGTGAAGGCTGTGCTTGGTTCTGTGACTGTACTGTTGACTGTTGTACCAGCTGTGTTTGCTGTGTTAACATTCCTTGTTGTGCTCCATGCTGGTTCCCTGTGAATACTGATGATGCTGGAACAACAAAAAGTTACAAGTTATATTATGTACAGTGAAAGCTCCTTATTCGTGGGGGATATGTTCCGCAAATACAGAAACTGCAAATATGGAATGGTAATTTGTATGGGTGATACCAACTGGAACCTCAATAAATTTTATAATATTAATACCTATATCCTAGGAACATTTTAAGTTACCTTCCCCACAATTCAGCCTAAAATATACAATTATTGATAATTGCGAGCTAGGGTAATTAGGGGTATGTTCCAAGGTTCAAAAATAAAATAAAAATTATCATAAGTAATGCCATGAGTGATTTCCAATTTATCTAGAGAATTTGGAAATCAAGAGTGGCATTTGTTAGGAGTATTTAACAAATAAAATTAAGCCGTTTACTAACAAATCATCATTTAACTATAGTTATTTAAAATATTTATACATTTAATGTAAATGGTGATGTTTGAAAAAAAATGAGAAACAATTGGTATGCTTCATTTGTTCTTCTCTGCAACCAGATCATATTATTTATTGCCAAACGAATGCAATATTGTAAGAATGCACCCTAGTGGAGAAATTTATAACCAACATTATAAGTATTAATTAATTTCTGATGTCCTATGATGCAAATATGTCAATTATATTTTTCTGCAACATTATTTCCTGGGAAATAATTCGTTTAAGAAAGTGCAAACAGTGGTTTCTTTTTTTTTGTGGTATAATCAATTGCTACAAATATTTTTATATTATCTCCCGCAAGCACTATGTGTTAACATTCGTGCACTATATATACAATCTGGTAGCCACATGGGGTCACTGCAAAATAATTGGTCTGACCTATTCAGCATGTTAAAAAGGAGGAGCTGATTTTAAAGTGATAAAATTAAACTGATAAAATCGAGGTGAAAAATGACTGTGATTGGTTGTAAATAAAAAATAATTGAAATATGATTGGTCATTGACTCCCATTTGGGGCATGAGTTAAATATTCAAAATAAAATCAATTAATGAGAGATTTTGAACAATTTTCCTTTTACTCGACATTATAAATTGGCAACAAAGTAGAAGATACATGTGTTATTCAATCAAAATTATTGCAACGAATGGCAAACTGAAACAATAAAAAACCAATCGTGACGAGGGCAGCACTTATCAATGGACATAGCGGCACGTGAAATACAGCGATGGTGACTTTTAACAATGTTTGTTTTACTTTGATATTAATCTCTCCATTTGATTTGAATCACTCTTTGTAAAAGCCACCTTGATGTGTGCCTGCAGTAAAAAAGTTGCCGATGCATTAATAAACGATACTAATCCTTCTAAATACCGACTGGATTCACGAATAAAGAAATTTTTAGCAGCGAATATAGGAACTGTGTCGCAATTTTTACTCATGAATAAGGAGCTTTTACTGTATTTCAAAACAGTGACATAATTCAAATTTAACTCAGATATTCCATTCATTGCCTTATGAAGTGTGACCCCTATATCCCTGTTATGAAAGGTGGACAACATTAAATAGGAGAATGCTTGTGATCCACAGTGAGACTTTCCATGGTAAAGGAGAAGGTCCAATAAGAACACTCAAAATACATTATTCCATCCATCCATAGTAATTCTGCCCGAAGATAGGTCCTTCACTGAAATCATAGTATTTTCATGCTATGCTTGCAGCTTTACTAGGGAATTGTAGGTGTGGTAGCTTCCAGTTGCTTTCCACGCTGGTGAAGGACGATGATGATGATCATATGATTTCGGGGACCGTTTGGGCCTTAAAGTTTTCCTGACATTTGTCTTACAGGTGAGGAAAAACCCTGATTAAAACCTCACCCAGAAAAACTGCCCCGACCGGGGATCGAACCCGGGCCTGCTGCGTGACAAGGCAACATGCTACCTCGAGACCACAGTGGTGGACAATACATTATTAATCAATTAAAATAGAAAGCAACATAATGTAGGTATTTAAATGTATGCTGACTATCATTCAAGAAAATGAAAATAATTTGCAGTACTCTTTACATCAATTAAATCAGTTATGCCAAGAATATAATTTCAAAATATCAAAAGAAAAACAAAAATAATGGCATTTTGGAGAAACGAACATATAAGATAAAAAATTGTAATAGACAACAAACCACTGGAACAAGTAACAAATCTTAATTATTTGGGTTGTAATGTTACTATAAACACAAAAACTGAAAGAGACATACATATGCAACTGTCGAAATTTCAAATGATATGTGGAACTATACATAAAACATTAAAGAATAAAACAAGAAGAGATATTAGATTGAAGTTTTATAAAACATTGGCAGTTCCTGCATTACTTTATGGGAGCGAAACTTGGGTAATGACCAAAAAATTACAAAGTAGAATACAGAGCGCAGAAATGAACTTCCTTAGAAGAACAAAGGGCTGCACAAGATTGGATCAGATAAAGAATGAAGATATAAGAACAGAGTTAAATATGTATCCATTGGATGAGAAAATCAGAGAATATAGAGAAAAATGGTTTACATATGTGGAAAGAATGACTGTATCAAGATTACCGAGAGCAGCATTCAACTACAAAGTAAGAGGTTCAAGGAATGTAGGAAGGCCAGTGAAAAGATGGACAGAACAACTGTGAGGCAGAACAGGCAATTTTTGCTTAGCCTGTGAAGAAGAAGACGAAAAGACTGAGAAGAAGATGAAGAAGAAGAAAGCAACATTATGAAGCTCTTCTTAATAAATAAGGTAAGTCTGTTACATCTTATCTCATAAAAGTTGAGTCCTTTTGGACATGCTTCAGTCGGGGAAAGCTGAAAATGATACCCATGAGTATTGAAACATGTCCGAATTAACTCAACTTTTTTATGAGGTAGATGTAACAGGCTCACCATATTAACTCAAAAGACAGTTGACAACAGCTCGGTGAAGTTAGGTCAGGCCTAGCAAGCAGGTATGGATAATATTCTGCTTTCAAAGGATAGCCACGACTTGGAAAGATACATACTTCAAGAAGACAACTTGGCAAAGAACCAGAAGAGATAGAATAGTGAACACTACAGTAAGTAAAATTTTGAAATTGAATAAATTAAAGATAAATGGAAGATAGTTAAATAAGATTGTATGGCCATGTTAAAAGAATGAATATTGGAAGGATACTAAGATAAGCACCAGAATTCAGATAAGGAGTGAAGAGATCAAGAGGTTGGTGAAACATATATATATAGAAAGAACAAGAAGAATCAAGTTTTTTTTAGTCTATAATCATCTTACCTCAATATAAGGTTGATTTGTTCTCGAACATGTTTCGATATAATCTTCTATATCATCTTCAGCTTGCCCAGACTGATGCGTTTTATGTTGTGAACCCTGGATGTCGATATCAGCTACGTCTTCCGGCTGGTCGAAGAACCTCCATATAAGGTCACGTTCAGCAGGAATTTCGATATTCATGACTCTATTTTTGTTCTTCTGAATGTAAATTTTTTTCCCAAATGGTGAGTTCCTTTGTATTTTTTAACTGTTTTAATAATTTAGTGTTTGAATTTATATTGTGTTTTCAGACCAAACATGAGCAGCAATTGCAGATTTTTCTATTTCCCCATTTTAATATTTGTTATGTGTTCCTTGGAATCTGAAGTTGCTGCTTATGTTTGGGCCAAAAAAACACAATATAAATTTGAACACTAATTATCAAAACAGTTAGAAAATACAAAGGAACTCGCCATTTGGGAAAAAATTTACATTCAGAAGAACAAAAATAGAGTTATGAATTTTGAAATTCCTGCTGAATGTGATCTTCTATGGAGGTTCTTCGGTCAGTCGGAAGAGGGAACTGATATCGACATGCAGGATTCACAACATAAAACTCATCAGTCTGGCCAAGTTGAAGATGATATAGAAGATTATCGAAACATGTTCGAGAACAAATCAACATTAAATTGAGGTAACATGATTACAGATTGAAAAAAAAAAAGACTTGATTAAAAGAACCTCAAAATATTACTTCCTAAAATAAACCATTAGAAACAAGAAGAATGTCGATAAGAGAGGAGTTGAATGGATGGAAATTATAGAAGAGGAGACATGGAATGGCCAAGACAAATGGACCAAAACATGACCCCCCCCCCAAAACTAGAATATGAAGATTCCATTCATCCCATATGAGGGATTAATGATTTACAGAAACAAAGAATGCTAAATGTATTTAATTCAAGATGCACTGTTGTTGGGCTAGTGGTCAGCATTTCTGACTATAGTTCATGAGGTCCTGGGTTCGATTCCTGGTCAGACCATAGTAATTTTTCCTTAAAGGGAATTATTCCTGTGGTGCCCATGGTCTGGAATTTAAGTTAAGTTTAGGTTAAGGACTTCCCTGGCACTTCATTATTATTTATCACCCATCATATCATTGGGGTAACATATTCTGCCTTCCAGGTGCCCCGACCTAAGAAATGCTAAAGTAAGGTTACTATTGACTTATAATATGTTTAGTGTCAGTGTACTTGCCATGTAGACGAGCACGTGATTCTATACAGAAGAAGATCCTGAGACTCCGGACTCCCTCTAGAGAGTCAACGTCGTTTCATGGGTGGAATTTGCCAAAGTAAGGTTACTATTGACTTAATTAAGAAACTTATAATTTGTTTAGTGTCAGTGTACTCGCCATGTAGACGACCTAAGAAATGGATTACAATTCCACCAATGCCAGGGGGGAAAGCCAGAAATGTCATAAAAGACAAGCAGGTGGCAAAAATATAAAAAAAATACACTGTTTTAGTTCTCAAAACACATACTGGCATTCAAATTTTGGAAGCATCATATGAGATGACACGAATAATGGATAAAAGAAAAAGGTGCCCAAAAAATGGTTTAAGAATATAGATAAAATTGAGGTAAGATGATCAGACTAAAAATAATATATTAAGAATATAGAGTTTGATGCAGTTATTACCAGGAACTGTCTTCTGAGTGCTGATCTGCGGAGGCTGAGGTTCTGGTGGATCTGGATTTGAATCCACAGCTTTACTAGATATAAGTTTTGACTCCCATATCTGTTTGAGTTCTTGTAGCACTTGCTCGTCCACTCCCTCGTCTAGAAATGAATCTCTTACACCAGCTATTACATCCTCTATCACACTATGGTACAGCTTCAACTGCAACAAATTTAATTTTTAAGTTTAAAACTGATGTGGATCAATGAATCATCAACAAATTCACTTACATCGAACACGAAATGTAACACATTTTATCTCATGAAAATATTAAAAAAATATCTGACCTAAATTAATAAATTTTCCATTTCTTGAGCTTTATGGATTGATTTCTAAATTTTATGAGGTGCACAATGGGCCACTGAGTCTATGCATTTCTTTATCTTAAATATAACTTTTCCCTGTAACTGCCAGAGCATTGGTCCGGCTTCATGGAAAATGCTCATGAGAGAGCTGGGAACAGCACAGGTCATAAGAGTGCAACGGTTGCACAACAATTGAAGTTTTCAATTGTTGTCGGATCACACTATTCCCCGTAGCTGCCGGAGCGTTTATAAGCCTTTAAGATGAAGAAAAAGAAAGAGAAGAAGGAGGAGGTGGAGAAGATAAGAAAGATCAGAAATGATACAATCTTCAAATTTCATCCATTTTTATTATTCTTGCAGTAAAACAAGAGCAGAGGAAGGTGTGGATAATTTAAAGATGATATCAGAACAGCATTTTTCAACCTACGGACTTTATAAGTGGTTGGTGGAATAAGAAATATAGTGATGGAATAATGAGCCAACAACAAAAATTTATTCTTAAATGCAGAATTGCAAAATTATATAAAATTAGTTTTCATGTGATCTTTTTTAAATTTAATTCACATTAACTTTAAATATATTTATTAATAATCATTTTTCATGAAATCCCCACCATCGTTAAATGATCCAAGAGCTACATAATGCGCACCAGTTCAAGAAACAAGAAATTTACTCAATGAATTTCACCAAGTGTATGTGACTGGGCATAACCAGGATTGTGATTAATTTGGAAAGATTTAATGTATAACAACTTCAAATTGAGAAAAAGAAACAGCTGTAATGGCTGACCGCATATCTCTCAATACTTGCTAAATGACTGTCCAGCTCTGGACCAGCAGCTGCCTTCTAGGGCTATTGCACCATGCAGTTAGAGAATTAGTTCAAGAATAAAAACATTTCAATTAAATTGGAGCATAAATTTAGATTATGGTAATGCAGTTTGATTATTTATTTTTGCATTAGTATAAGTATAGTTAAATTTGGTATTCTTCGAGGTACATCTTGGAACAAGAAAAATAAGATTAAGGTGTCTCAACAAAAGGTTGATAAATTACCAGAGAAGACCTTTAAAATTGTAATCAAGATGAAATAGGCCTAGAGGGAGACCAAGAGGCAGATAAAGACAGTATTTTAGCATATTATATCTAGGATCTCAGATTGTCTACTCTATGTATTAATTTGTTTTGTACATGTTCACCAAATTATTTATAATTTACAGACATAAATACATAACTGGACAATCTCCTAGTCTTTAAACACTGAATCTAGTGAAGGGCAAAGTTAAGGTAGAACCGGTCTTGTTGCCATATTGTAGGTTTAAAGTTTTGGTTTATAAACAAGTCAAGTTGGAGCTATAACTTTATTAATGTTCTTTCAAGATTACAAAAAAACATGTTACAATAGTATAGTAAAACCTGTCTTAACAGGAAGGTTAATAAGAAGGAAACCTGTAGAGACATAACAAATCTCCAGAACAGTACGATTTTATATGTAAAATCGTCCTGTATAAGCTGAAAACCTACATAACACAGAAACGGAATGGTTTTTAAAGTACCAATGGTTAATTTTTACCTCAGTAAGACAGAAAATTATTCTTAAGCACATTCTAATTACAATATTAATGACCACATGTGATAATTCTGCATATGACGCTTTCTGCATTATATAGTTTTAGTTTCTTGTGTTGCCATTGTATTGCGGGGATACCCTTGCTTATGTGTGACAGTGGGGAATCCCTCATTTTTCCTTGCCTGAAGTTACCTGCGAGGGAGTTGGGAAACACTTCAGTCTTCCTGTAGTTGAGTTCCTTCCGGCTTTTGTATAATAAAATTGCTTTGTATTGCCGTGCAAACTGAGCTGTGTTACATACACTATTTTGTCTGTATTTGAGTCAATACGTTATGTCTGTAAAGCATGCATATAAAACCCTTACAGTGCATGAGAAAATTCAAGCTTGTAATTTGGGAACTCTTTCTAAGAAGGAAAACTGCCAAGACGGAAATATATTTAAGGAACCGTCATGTTCCTTCATAGAACAGGTTTTACTGTATATACAGAGTTCTTCATTTATAAACTAATGGGCACGCGGCGTTTTGCCTGTGTGTGGTTGTGTGCCACAGCTGGCTTTGTTCCTACATAAACTCTGCACGTAAAGCATGTATAAAAAATTATAGAAGATGCTGGAAATGTCTCTTTACTGGCTTTTTAAAAATACCAATCACTTTTTGTGCAAGTATAGCGTTTACATTTTATTACCTTTTTTAATACTATTATTTATGCCAGTTTCATGTAATGATTATTTTTTTATTGAATCTCCAATAATATGAACCCTATTTCACCATCCGGTATGTTAGAGTTATAGCAGGATTTTAATATTATAATAAGTGTGAAAGTTAAAGTTAATAATTTTGTATTTTAAAATTCTTTTAATATTAAATATAACTTAAATAAATAAAATCATCTAAATAATTCGTTGTTAGTTATTGTTGAATAAAAATGTATCAGTAACAATTGAAGAAATTGTACTACATAAGGGTCTTTTTAAAGAATGCTTTTAAAAATTGTTTTTTAAGTCATTGTTGTCAAAATTATAAATCCTTCTATTATAACTGTAATAAGAACACCTGCATAACTTCATATTCTTAAATGAAAGTAAACTAAACTCTGATTGATGTTAAAACAATTAACTTTTTGATTTAACAAATCAAATTAAATTTATATATATATATATATATAACTTTTAACCAATAGAATTTCAAATTACCATCATGTGATGTAATAAAGGCCTTAAAATTATAAAAGAATTACACTAGTCATTCTGCATATAACTTTCAACAAAGATAGAAACAATAGAGCTCTCCAGATAAAATGTAATATTTAAGACAAAAAGAATAATTGATTTAAGAAAGGAAGAGAATTTATTTTTTTTAATTGACGGTGAAGAATAATACCACCTACATTTACTTGATCTGCTGGGAAATTAAGAAGTGAATAAATTTGTAATTATATCTACGAGTAACTTTTTTTTAGTAATTTTGAAGTGTTTTCCTATCCAGTGTACCAACTTCCAACCCTAAGAAGAGAATCTGGCTCTACCGAAAATTAAACCCTACCTGAACCAGTAATTCTTTTTGGGCACAAATCCTTCTTCAAAATATTACTAAAACATCGGGCATGAAGAGAATAACTTCAGTATAATATTAACAAAAAAAGTGAATAAAAAAAATAAAAAAGCTATATTAAAAACTTAAGATATACAAGTTGTAAATTACATCTCTGATTAATTTTAGTATTACAGCCTTTGAAAAAAATTGCTGGTGCAACTCTTGATGATGAAAAGTTAAAGTTTTCAAGAGAGATTTACACCAGTAAGTTATTACATTAATTAAATAAAAATAAAACTATCAATAAAACGTAGTTTTATTTGATTTTCATATTTATTATATAATTCAGTGACAGCTGTTTCGGTACATTGTACCTTCTTCAGACATGTTAACAAATTATGAATTGTGTTCCAACTGATCTAAGCAACAATACAACAATATTTATTTAAATTTTTAAATTTAACAAAGGGGATTCATTCAAATCAAGTTGAGAATTTAACAGTTTTTTACTACTTTTAAACTTATTAATTTCTACAGCCTCCAAAAGATCTAACTTCTTACCCTTATCACAAATATGTAAAATTTCAAAATTTGGATCGAAACAATGATTAAGTTGGAATAGGTGGTTAGAATAGTTTGAATTTTCTAAATTAACTATTCTAACCACCTATTCCAATTTAATCATTGTTTCGATCCAAATTTTGAAATTTTACATATTTGTGATAAGGGTAAGAAGTTAGATCTTTTGGAGGCTGTAGAAATTAATAAGTTTAAAAGTAGTAAAAAACTGTTAAATTCTCAACTTGATTTGAATGAATCCCCTTTGTTAAATTTAAAATTTAAATAAATATTGTTGTATTGTTGCTTAGATCAGTTGGAACACAATTCATAATTTGTTAACATGTCTGAAGAAGGCACAGTGTACCGAAACAGCTGTCACTGAATTATATAATAAATATGAAAATCAAATAAAACTACGTTTTATTTTTATTTAATTAATAAATATGGATTTTCATCACGTAAACACCAACTCAATTGATTAGTTATTACATTTGCTGTCTCCTTTGAGTTCAAATAGGGCAAATTAAGTCTCTCTTTATGCAGTATTCCTATCATTTGCTTCAGTGGAGCAGTCTGTGAGATGCTCTCTTGTGACACGCTTGCCTGATCCTGATCAGGAAGATTTTTTTAATAACGCCATTAATTTTCATAAAGCCTACATGTTACCAGGCTTCATTAAATAAATAAATTTGTATATGTAGGAAAATAAATAAATTAACCCATTGGAGACTTTTAACGAGTCTCCCTCGTGAGCAGGTAGAAAGACCAAACAGCTCAACAACGACCTACACTCGTTATTGTGTTAAATCCCACCACTATAAGAAGTTGGCACTCTCTTTAGTGATTAAAGTTTTCTGTTCGCCGTCTGTAAAATGTTTTGCAGGTTTATATAAGCATATATGTAGGACAAGTATATTGTAGAGTTTATTATAGAAATAATTTATAGAATAATTTACTTTTTAGGTACTTATGACGGTAATATATATATGTAGTTTCAATATTTTATTTTTCGAATATCATGGCTGGTAATATAACTTTTTTAGAAATACCCCTGATGAAGTGAAGGCCTATTTTACACTATAAGTCAAGATAGAAAACCTAACATAAAACGGTTCTGGAACAATAGACCAATTTTATAAATGCCCATTTACAGTAAAACTGTGCCTTTCAAAAGTTTATTCCTAATTTCGATGTTTCTTCACTTCAAAGACAATGAATCCGTAATTAGAGATGACAGAATTTACAAAATTAGACCTGCTGTAGAGTATTTGAATACAACATTTCTGTCCTTGTATGTTCAAAGTGAAGACATTTCACTTGAAAAATCTCTTACGAAATTACGAATTAGACTGGCTTACGACCAGTTCAAAATCTCTATTCGGAATAAAACGGCACGATTTGGAATAAAATATTAGAAATTGTGCGAGACCTCTTCGGGATATGATCCAAATAAACACTGAACGAGATGCACCAGAAAATTCAGATTTTACTGTAAATTAAGAGTGTAGTCCTAGAATTAGCAAATCCGTTCGTAGACAAAGGTTACACATTACAATTAGACAACTTGAGTTCTCCTAATTTATTTTTAGAGCTCAATAGACGAGAGACATATTAGGGACAGTAAAATCTAACAGAAGAAACATACCTATGGATTTAGTGAACATCAAATAAAAAAAAAAAAGGAGAGGTAACATTATCTAGTCGTAGACTTCCTGCATTGAAGTGGAAAGATAGGAAATACGTTTATTATTATCATCCGAACACGAAAATGCCGACATCACTGTCACCAGTAAGAAGCAATGGAAGAATAAAGGCAGATAACAAGAAGAAAAATTCACAAAGGCTAAATGTATTCTAGAATACAATACAGAAAAATTGCTTTTTTACATTATCGATAATTTGAGAAGAACTTTCTATGATTTGATAACGTATAGGTCTATGCTTTTATATATTTAATTTCATTTATTTTTATAATATACTGTATTGTATATTCTTCTTATTTTTACAGTTCCTGTTAGAGCATATGATTCATGTTTACTTCAAATTTAATGACCAAGAAATGTTAGTAAAGGACGGTTTTTTGAAAGGTTTGTCAACTTTCACAGCCTTCAAACTAACAATAAATAACGGTTAAATTACACAAAAGAGGGTTGTAAGCAGCCACATTCCTTTGCAATTCTTAAAAGTACAAAATACTACAAGAAAAAACAGGGGTAAACAAATTATCTGAAATTCATAAGTTCTGAGACGCAGAACGCATGATCTGGGTATTCTGATTTAAAACCCAGTGCAGCGCTGAGGTGATTTAAATGGGTTTCCAGTGAACGTACCAGGCGATTTAAATGTGTCTTCAATGGGTTAAAGGAAACGGGTCATATATAGAAAATGAATAACGATTGTAACATCTCATTACTTCATTTACAAAAAAACAAGGCATAACAAGATTGTTTATTTCCAAAAGTAATGCAAAACACATCTGATTAATTTATACTAAATCAAGTTAATATCTAATTCGAATATACAAGTCAGTCTTGGGAGTATTGCATCGCTTCATACAGACAGTTTCTAGCAGGGACATGTGGTCTAGTGGAGGGAACATTGTTTCCGATGCACGAGATCACATGTTCGATCTGCTGTCATATTTTCTTCTCTCTCTTGTCCTTATTTCAATTCATTTTATTTGTTTTCCTTTGTTTTAATTACAACATTTATCACACTACGTTAATGATGTGAAATTAGTGTCCCTTGTGTGGCACGGCAAAATAGATAGCGGATTGAGTTCTTTAAAAAGGGAAACATCCTATGACTCCATGCCAAGCAAACCAACTTTGGGATGCAATGGTTGATGTTGTTAATCGATTTAACAATGATTTCAACTTGTCCGAAACGGTTGTACCAGCAGTGTCAGGCTTCGGTTAAAGTGAGTAAGAATGATAACCTCTTCCATTCAGAACTACTAAAGGCCTGCGACGAGGGCCTGTAGTATGTCCCCTACTCTGTTGGTCCTAGTGGAGGGAATATCTGTTTCCCCGATGCACGAGATCATGTGTGCGATCTGCTGTCAGCATATTTTCTTCTCTCTCTGTGGGCCTTTTTTTCATTCATTTGTACGGGTTTTTGTTTTTCCCTTGTGTTATTAACAACATTTATCACCCCCTACTTATTTATGTGAAAATTATTTTTCTTCCCCTTGTATGACACTTCAAAATAGAACGGATTTAGTTTCTTAAAAAGGGAAACATCTATGACTCAGTGCCAATCAACCAACTTTGGGATGCAATGGTTGATATTGGTATCGATTTACCAACGATTTCACTTGTCCGACGGTTGTACCAGCAGTGTCAGGCTTCGGTTAAAGTGGGTAAGATGATAACCTCTCCATTCAGAACTACTAAAGGCCTGCGACAGGGCTGTAGTATGTCCCCTACTCTGTTCAAAATATACATCCAGCATATATTGGAGCAGTGGAATCGATATTGTGGAGGCATGGGAGTACCAGTCCAAGGTGGCACAATACATTCCTTATTATTTGCAGACGATCAAGTGTTGATAGCTCAGAGTCGTGAGGATGTGAAATACATGATGAGACAACTTCTAAATGCTTTTGAAATAGGAGGATTAAGAGTAGACATGGAAAAAACTGAATATCTTGTAGTAGGAGGAAGTGGACGAGATATATCCCTATCCCAAGGAATTATTAGAGCTGTTTAAAAAATTTAAATATTTGGGATCACTTATTGATGAATCAGGGAGTTGTAAAGCTGAAGTAGATAGCAGGTTAGTACAAGCACGAAGAGCCATTAAAATGTTGAATGGAGTACTGTGGAGTAGGACCATGTCAAACCACACGAAGAAGAGGATTTTGAAGTCTGCTGTGGAAAGCATAATGACTCATGGTGCTGAGGGATGGACTTTGGTAGAGGGACAAAAAACTAAGATCTTGGCAGTGGAGATGGATGGAATAAGACGCAGTGCCAGGGTGTCCAGGTTGGAAAGAAGAAGAAATGAAGAAGTGAGGCAGATGATGGATATGGAGGAGACAGTGGTGGAAAGGATTGAAAGACAAGAATGTCATGGCCATGTCAGGAGAATGGAGGATGATAGGTGGCCCAAAACTCTTTTGGAATGGTCACCTTCTGGTAGAAGAAAACGGGGCATGCCAAGAACAACTTGGAGAGGAGAGATCCATAGATTAATGAACGACCGAGGTCTGGAGGAGGATGAATGGCATGATCGGCAAGAATGGCGAATGGGAATACAGGGAAACCGCTGAAAAGTGGAGAGGCCCTCAAAAGTAAAAACTAAGTAAAAAGGGAAACATGGTAGACCAAAGCAAATGTGGATAAGGGGAATTCAAGACAACATGAAGAAGAGAAATATGACAGAAGCAGACACACAAGACCGGGAAATGTGGAAGAAAAAAAATATTATATTTTGATTGAGGATACCTGTGTAAATAACAGAAACAATCCTGAAATAAAAACAAATTGTTTTACACTTGTGAATTAAGTAGCTGAGCTCTGATCATGCGCAGTGGCTTCGTTCTGAGACTTAAAAATTATCTGTGCACCATCAATTATTTCAAAGGCTGTACACATTATAAAAAGTGCTGAATATTGCTGTTATCCAGGTAGTATTTCCATTACATGAAACACTTAAAATATCAATGACATTAGATTAAAATAATGATAGTAGTCAACAGTCCCTGACATGACTGGGAAGTGAGTTCCATGCTCTAGCCATAGAAATTGTGCAAGATTCAGAGTATAAACAAGTCCTGTGCTGTGGTGTTTAAAGTAAAGTATTTTGAGATCTTGTGCCTAAATTATGATGAGCCAATAATTTTGAAAACTTTTTGACAAATAAACTTGGTGTTGGTAGTAAAAGATTCCGGGCTATGTGGCCGTGGTCTATAACTGGCTTTTCTTCCAGACGTTTCTCCCTCAACTGCGGAGGGCATCTTCAGTGGCGAGCGCTAGAAGCTGTTGAAGCGAATGAATTCGCAGTCGAGTCTACGACAGGGAAACAACAGCTTCTAGCGCTCGCCACTGAAGATGCCCTCCACAGTTGAGGGAGAAACGTCTGGAAGAAAAGCCAGTTATAGACCACGGCCACATAGCCCGGAATCTTTTACTACCATGATTACTGGCCATGAAAGCCTGCATTCCACTATTAAACTTGGTGTATTTCCAGAATTTGGAATAGCAAGACATGTGAATCTAGAGTTCTTTGGTCATTTACACGAAACCAAGATAAGACCTAAAATGATGGAGATAAGTGATAATAACGATGGAGATTGAATAAAAATTAAATGTACGCATTGCAATCACACTGTAATCTGTCCCTTAAGTCAGTTGCCAGATCAGTCAATAGTATGTTGCAGTAATCAAAGTGGGTGATCACAAGAGTCTCTAGAAGAATTTGTTTTATTTTTAGTACAAGGAATTAAGCCTCGGACAATAATGAGAAGGGTCCATGGGTATGCATGCGCAATATAGTTCCCATTGCGAACACTCAGCCTCTGCATATCAACTCCTTTCCCAACCTGCTCGAGGTGGACCTGCTAATCCGAGTAACCCAAATCAAGGGTGTGGTATAGAATCCCTTTGGCGATTTGGGTTGGTGAACTGATGGGAAGAAGAGGTCCTTTCTCTGAGATAAGAGACCCATGCTCGTGGAAACAAGAGTAAAGTCCATAACGACAACCAATTTTTTAATAGGTTGGAGGAAGTGGCAACCCTCTAGATGAGGTTAGTATATCCAGAAGCTGGACCTAAAGCTTTGAGGTGGCAGCCCCACCAATGGTCTACTCTTCATAGCGTTGGTACAGCGATCAGAGGAAAACACATTACTCCTATTCTTCACAATAGACTGAACAAGCAACTTATGCCTAAACCAGGGAGAGAAGAAGACACACATTGACAACTGGACAGAAATGAATTGTAACCATATTGGAAAACTAAGGATGATAACATACCAGTGGTAGCGACTTATGCTCAGAGCTACATGGCCTGTTGCTATCTCTTTACGTCTATGGCAATATCATGGTGAGAGCTTCATAACTCAGCAGATGAAAATCATCTTCAAGTCTTTTAAAGGAAAATTCTTAGGGGAATATCTGGACCAGATTACGTAAATGGTCACTGGAGAATAAGATAAAATAAAGAAATTAAGTTAAGTAGGTGAGAAAACTGAGTTTTGCCGAGTCGGTAAGACTAAATGGCTGAGTCACATATTATAAATGAAACCTAAAAACCTTCAAAATTGTTACCGGATACCAGATGAAGAGAGGAAGACAGAGAGGACAATCAAGGAAAAGAGATGGATGGATGGCATTGAAAAAGACATTGCAAGTTTGGGATTGAAGAACTGAATAGTTGCCCCAAAAAAAAAGAGATCAAAATCACAAAAATTGGAAAGTTGAATTTTCAGTGGATTAGTGATCTATCCAGAGAATATCATGGCTTGGTGCATGTAAAACTATCCTTGCTCTCTTCCAGACCCATTTTATTTATTCTTAAGAGTTGGCATTCAAGTGATCTATATGTAATAAAATGTCCACCGCTGTGGTCTCGAGGTAGCGTGATGCCTTGTCATGCAGCAGGCCCGGGTTCGATTCCCAGTCAGGACAGCTTCCTGGGTAAGGTTTCTTTCCTCACCTGCAAGACAAACGGCAGGAAGTGTTGGGCCCAACGGTCCCAGAAAATCATTCAGCCACCATCATCATCATCCTTCACCGGTGTGGAAAACAATGGGAAGCTACCACATCTACAATTCCCTAGTAAAGCTGCAGAGCATAGCATGAAAATGCTGATTGCAGTGAAAGACCTGCCCTTGGGCAGAATTACCATGGATGGATGGAACAAAATGACAGAAGAAATTAGTCAAGTCACGAGTAGCAATTTATGGGTTAGATCTGTTTTCGGGGTAACTACTCAATTGGAAAATGAATGTTAAGGGCAGAGGACAATGAAGGGCTGTTGTGAGGGAAGTTGGACTGCCAAGCTACAAAGAATAGTTTCGAAAGTGGAACTACAGATTTTTAATTCTCCCTGAAGGAACTCTGCTTATAAATTTACATCATATAAAAAATTCCATCAAACCTCCATCCAGAACAAACACTGAAAATCACCAAGTTCAACTGCTTCCTATAATAAATGTGAATCATCATAGATTTGACTACTTAAATATGTTCACAATAAATAATAAAAAAAAGCTTAAAACCTATAAAAATAATAAATAGTTTAAAGATAATGGTAAGAAACTCTTTTGCAACCATATACATCAATTTTACCAGTTTAATAATCTTATTACACTGAGCCACAAAAAAAGAAACATTTTTTTTTGTCTCAGAAAGAAAAACATGTGATTCTGATAGTATTTTTCTCCTGAATTCAAATATGATATCGGTTTTCTCCATCATACAAAGTTTCTGAGAGATTCCATCCTTTTAGCTGGGAACCAAGCATTTCATACTGGTTTTTGGATAACTTTAAATCTCATATTAGTCAATAAATGAGGCTCAGATGAACAGCTTTGTTCAAAAGTTGTATACACCAAAATCTGTTTTCTTCTTCTTTCTTACTTCCATCAGAATCTGAGCTCTCTTCATCTAATGTCACATGTTCTGAAAGCTTTGGTATGGGCAATTCTTCGCAGTATGAAACTGGTCTCATTACAGATTGCAAGTCAGGGTACACCACTTGATTTTGACATAATTCCTTTAATGTTGTTAAGCAGAAATTAAAATAATAATTATTTAAATTCATTAATTGAAATTGAAATAAAAAAAAAACTGGGTGATGGAGAAATTTTGAATACATATTTGAAAACATGATAAACTGCATCAAGTATAACTATTGGTACCATGAGACAAAAATCATGTTGATCAGTGTTGTTATTGTGCATAAGTACCAGATTTAAAAAAAAAAAGGTTTTCCTTATAACGTTGAGTGATTCCGGGCTATGTGGCCGTGATCCATTACTGTCCTACCACACACAACACATAAAAAACAGTTTTCAGACCCACAAGAAAAATAGAAGGCTACCTTCGCTCAGCAAAGGATCCTCGGCCACCTCTCTCCACTTGCAGCATATATCTACTGCCATGTTCGTGTATAAAATCATACATAGGAACCACGAAAGAAGTATCCATCCATCCATAGTAATTCTGCCCGAAGGCAGGTCCTACACTGCAATCATAGCATTTTTCATGCTATGCTTGCAGCTTTACTAGGAATTGTTTAGGCATGGTAGCTTCCCGTTGCTTTCCATACTGATGAAGGATGATGATGATGCTGATGATGATAATGATAAGGGCCATATGATTTTGGGGACCGTTTGGGTGTTAAAGTTTTCCTGACATTTGTCTTACAGGTGAGGAAAAACTCCGATAAAAACCTCACCCAAAAAAAAAATGCCCCGACCGGGTATTGAACCCGGGCCTGCTGCATGACAAGGCAGCACGCTACCTCGAGACCACAGCGGTAGACGAAAAGAAGTATAGCCACTCATTTATCGGTACACAAAAGAAACTGCAGACAAGGAGAAATGGACAAATCAGCTGTAGCAGAACATGCTATTATAAATGGACATCAGATTCTGTTTGAAGATACACAAGTTTTAGCCACAACATCCTATTATTTTCCTAGACTATACCGAGAGGCTATAGAAATTTACAAACATAAGGAAAATACAATAGAAAAGAAGAAGGAATCTAATTGGCTAAAGCCTGGCATCATACATTAGACAACAGATGTATTAACACTATCAATAATAAGGAGACAGTTCAGAACCAATCAGATGCTAGATTGATGATGACTAGCCAACCAGCAGCAGCCACCCTGTATCTATCACTAGTATAAATTACAGCTTCCAGCAGCCCAACACTCTTTCATCATCATCGTAGATAGTGAACACTAGTGGAGAGCCTCCACAACGGTAAAACCATCAGATCGACAACGAAGAAGCCGTCCATCATGGGTACGGATGACGAGGGATTCTTCCCCCCCCCACCCACCCGCCATACCGCTAAGAAGAACTACACCAAGAGAAACTACACACTGATTGAAACTAGAAACCTATTCGAACATCTGGACACCGAAAAAGAAGAAATGCCACCACCCATAGTGGTCAACTCTGAAGAAATTACTCTATACAAGCTAGAGTGTATCACCGCAGGCAACAAGAAGGATGTATCCATGCGATACAACCAAGGTCGACCGACGATATGAACAACAATGAAGAAAGCTTATGAACAGGCATACAAACACCTGAAGGAATTGAAGACACCTTTCTACACCCACAGATAAGTTCAACCACCAATCTTCAAGACCACCATGAAAGGTCTACCACTCTCCATCACATTAGAACAGATATGTGACGAAATAGGTCACCGGAAACTGCCACTTATAGAAGTATGCAGTTTAGAAAAACACGTCCAACAAGATGGCGTGAGGAAAATTATTGAACTACCAGTCTGGATCTTCATGTTCCACAAAACAGACAAAGTCAAGATTAAAAGAAGACCTCGACGCACTACTTGGCATCAAAGTTCATCGAACCCTACAAGAAACCAACAGGAGGCACATAATGCTTCAACTGCCAAGGATTTGGACACATCACAAAGTACTGTTTCAGGGCAACGAGGTGTGTCCGGTGTTCTGGAGAGCACAGAGTAACTGAGTGCGACCAGATTACATCGAAATGCAGCAACTGTAACAACTGTAACATGGAACACGCGGCGAGCCACCGGCAATGCCCAGTATTCCAAAAGTATCTACAATCAAGGCAACAACCGACCAAACAGAAGACCACAGTCAAACCTACTCCACCCACACCAACTACAAGAAACTCAGAACCCATCCCTACTCCAAACACAACCTCTCCAAACCTCCCAGCATTCCCCAATTCCTCTCTCCAACAACTCCTAACCCTTCTCACAACTATCCTACAAAATCCTGAATTAACCGCAAGTTATACTCACCTTCCTATCCAACTTGGTCCCGCAATGAGAGGAATACTCTCATCGCATCACAAAATCCTAAATACCTCAGACCAGCACCTTAATCCCCGGGTCATGGCGAGTAACCAAACTCGCCGGTACCAAATCCCTACCACCATTATGCGGCATGACCACTCATTCACAGTCGAGCATCCGACCAGGAAGCAACACCTAGAAGTACTCGCCCTGAAGATGCCCTCCGCAGTTGAGGGAGAAACATATAGTAGGAACACCAGTAATAAACCACAGCCACATGGCCTGGAATCACTCAACATTATGATTACCAGCCATGAAAGCCTGCATTCAAAGGTTTTCCTTATGTTGATTTCACAAACAGTACATCCTGTTAGATCAGTTTCCCAAGGTCAGCATTGAGCTTAACAGTTCCAAGCTGGTTAGTATTTTATTAAGCAATGCTCTTTAACAATTCAGGGCGTGAAAGAATCAATAACTTTTGCTGAGAAACCTCTTTATTCATGGGTCAAGTTATTTTATGTCCTGCAAATCAAAAACATTACTTTTCTTCCAAAGCAAACTTTTGTAAGATTCATGATATGTCCCAATGAGGTATTATTCATCATCAACAACAAGGATTAAGCCCAATGGCCTGTTCCGATCTCATTATAGGTCAAATTGGTCCTTCCATCTCTTCAATGGTCTTCCCAACATTCTTCTCCCTTTTGGTTTATAATTATACATTCTTCTTGGCATGCGCTGCTCATTCATTCGTAATACGTGCTGAAGATAAGCATTTTGATATTTTATTCTTTCACAGAGATTAAATATATTAAGTTCTGTTCTTATATCGTTTTTCTTTTTATCGGTTTTGTTGTCCTGCTATTGCTCTCAGCATCTTCATTTCGGCAGCCTCTATTTGTTTACCATCTGCCTTTGTTAATGTCCAGGTTTCACATCCATAGATAAGAGATGGAACTGCCAATACTTTGTAAAACTTCAAAATAGTTTCTTTTCTAAGGTATTATTCAAAATTAAAATATAAAATTATGGAATATTCACCTGAAAGGTCCGTCTCCTGAACTTTATTAGTTATTTAACTTGTCCCGAAAGCACTACAGTTAAATAGCTAATAAGTTGAGGAGACGGACTTTTCAGGTGAATATTCCATAATTTTATATTTTAACTTCCAAAGGAAGCCATATTCAGGATTTTTAAGTCCTTAAAACCTATCAGTAGTCCCGCACCATAGCCGAGAGGTTGAGGCAAGAAGCCTTGGCGCAGAACTGCGGGATGTGCGCTGGTTCAAGTCCCCATGGGAAAAGAAATTTTCTCATGGAATTTCGGCCAGTATGGGACCAGTGCCCACCCAGCATCGAGAGGCATTTGGGTAGCTACAATAAGTAGTGACTCCAAATTGAGAAGACCAGCTATAACGGCTGGGGGATCAGACATGCTGACCACATGTCACCCCTACACTGCTAGATGTTCACCTATCTCTATGATTAACACATGTGGATGTGAGGCCAGCAGCCGGCTAGGAGGCCAAGGGCCAGCTGGGAGGCCAAGGGCCTTCTAGACCTGTCGTGCTTGGAGTTTTAAAACCTATCAATCCTACCTATTATATTGTAGACTTTCATGGCAGGTTTCTTGATTCATGTCTTTCGGGCTAAATGGCCGTGGTCTAGTTTTCTTAACACTCAACGTTTCGTCTACTACTGCGGTAGACATCCTCAGGAGATTCTGCATGCTCTAGGACCTCGTGAGGATGCCTACTACAGTAGTAGACAAAATGAGTGTTAAGAAAACCAGACCACGGCCATTTAGCCCAAAAGACATGAATCAATCCTGCCTATGTTTAAATCTGCAAACCCTAGAACCAAAGGCTACCATGGTAACCACTAGTCCACTGGATTTAACGTAACTGTTACAGATAAATGTTAGTTTTCTGAGAAGTAGCTGACTTCAGGCAGCACTAGCGACATTACAAAAGGGTTACTATTACTGATAATTTTTACATTTAAAAGGAAGGGATAATGTTTCCATTAAGCGCAGTGAGTTCAAAGTCCCAGTCAGACACCACGTGCATGACCCAACAAACGTGAAGTGGTTTACGCTATGGAATATCACGATGCAGCCAACATTATACAGGCTATTTAACAATCCTAAAAGCTAACCTAACACAATTTATGTACTCTAACCTGTGAAAGATCAACCTAAAAGCTAACCTAATGCAATTTAAGCACACTAATCTGTGAAAGAATGCAATGCCCAAAAATAAATAATAAGTTGTGAAATTCTAAAGTACATACTCTATGTTGGCTGTACTGTTGTATAGAATATTTGTTAAAATCAATATGGCTGCCACGTATATAGTTAAATATCACAGAAAAATATGTTGAAATAATCGATAGAAAAAATTAAAAATTTATTGTAAATAGTGGGAAACAATTTAAAAATATAACATGTTGGTGCATGCACATGGTGTCTACCTGGGACTTAGAAAAAATACTCACTGCGCTTAATGGAAACATCAGCCAAAAGGAAGTTACTGCACAATTGTATTTGTATTGTATTGTAAGCCTATGTTTTCCCTTTACAGAGATTTAGGCGCTCTCCCCTTACAGGGAAGAATTTGAACCAAACTAATTTAGTTACACTTGTTTTCGTATAGATGTCATTTTGAGTGGTCCGTGGTCAGTGTTCCGCCCCATACCGACATCCAGGAAACCAAGGTAGTACTAGGACGGGAAAATTCGGTAAATTTTGCTTAGAGGCCTTTTCATTCAGGTTTAAGGATTTTTTACGAGCCTGAAAATCTTCAGACTCGGGACCCACGGCTTAAAGTCCCTCCTGGAGGACTTGCTCCTTGGATTTTTTAGGTCCTAAAAAATCCATCGACTCCGGCTGGGTTTGAATCTGCGACCCTCGGGACCAGAGGCAAGGAGCATAACCACTAGTCCACCGTGGCCGACTCTGCACAATTGTAAGATACTTTATTGGGATGCTTAGAAATAAACTCCATGATGCGACAGGCACAGAAGACCTTTAGTGTACTGCTGCCTTACATCTACAGTTGTTAATAACAGAGATGGATGATCATCCAGCTGATATGTGGTCAAGATATCGGGGCCCAACCTGTTATACGTGATTTTCTCAATCTGCAGCCACTACTTATTGTAGACGCTTAATTCCTCATGATGCTGGATAAATGCAGGTCCCATACTAGTCAAAACTCCAAGAGAGCTGATGGCTGATGTTTCCATGAAGCACAGTGAGGACTTTTTCTAAGTCCCAGGTAGACACTACGCGCATACGCCAACAGGTTACTTACTTACTTACTCACTGGCACTATCAAACCCGAAGGTTCATGGCCGCGCGGACATAAGCTCTCCACACATCCCTATCCTGAGCTAATGCTTTCCAATCATTCCCTGTATAATCTACTTCCCTCAAATCATAGTTAATGTTGTTCTCCCACCTCATTCTTGGCCTACCAACTGGGCGTTTTCCCTCTGGCTTTCCTACAAGAAGCTTCCATGCACGCCTTTCATTCCCCATACGTGCAACATGTCCTGCCCATCGCAGTCTACGAGACTTAACTGTTCTTATTATATCTGGCTTCATATAAAGACCATGTAGTTCATTGTTATGTAGTCTTCTCCATTCACCTGTCTGTTCATCTCTCTTTGGTCCAAAAATTTTCCTAAGAACTTTATTCTCAAATACTCGTAATCTCCTTTCCTCCCTTAAAGTAAGAGTCCATGTTTCGTACCCATATAATATAACTGGTAGAATAACAGTTTTATATATTTTCTGCTTAACGTTTTTTGAAAGGAGTTGGGACATCAAAAGTCTCTGCAATGCATAATAGCATGCATTTCCAGAATTGAGCCTATGTTTAATTTCTTTGTGCATCTCATTCCATTTGTGATTATTGTTCCTAGTATTTGAATTCAGCCACTTCCTCAAAATTTCCCTCATTTGTCATTAGCTGTCCATTTCCATTATATACTGAATTTCTACATGTGACCATATATTTAGTTTTACTGATATTTACTTCCAGTCCTAATTTCTTAGTGTTACTCAATAGTGTGTGCGTGTTGGCCTTTAGTATCTCCTTGCTATCGGCCAGTAGTACTACATCATCAGCATAAACTAACAGCTTATTAATACCATTGAGTTGTAAGCCTTCCTCATTCTCTAAAGATTTAATGGCATGCTCTAGTACAAAATTAAATAGTAGAGGAGATAGTGCATCTCCTTGCTTCAACCCATTCTGGATTTCAAAAGTGTCTGAAAACTGTTTGCCTACACGCACCCTACCCTTTGAGCCATTTAGACACATTCTTATAAGTCTAACCAACTTTTTAGGAATTCCAAACTCCAGCAGGATACTATATAACTTCTCCCTCTTAATTGAATCATATGCTTTTTTGAAGTCTACATATAGTTGATGTACAGTACCATTATATTCCCATTTCTTTTCTAAAATCTGTCTTATACTGAAAATCTGATCTGTTGTAGACCTGTTTCTTCTAAATGCACATTGATGATCTCCTAGAATGTCATCAATATAGGGATTAAGTCTGCTTACTAATATATTTGTTAGAATTTTGTACGAAGTTGAAAGTAATGAGATGCCCCTATAGTTGTTGCAATCAGTTTTATCTCCTTTGTTATAAATTGGTAAGATAATTGATTCCTTCCATTCATCTGGAAGAGCTTCTTTTTCCCAAATCATACTAAGCAACCAGCGTATCTTGTCCATCAATTTTTCTCCCCCTGATTTTATCAGTTCTGCTGGGATCTCATCTGAACCTAATGCTTTATACATCTTCAATTTTTCAATCGCCATTTCAACCTCTAATGCACTTGGCTCTGCGACTAGCATTTCTGCTGTCTGTAACTTATCCTCCTCAATGTCCTGTTCTGTATGTACATTTAATAGCTGATTAAAGTAACTTTTCCATCTATTTAATATACTCCTAGAATCTGCAATCATATCCCCATTTTCATTCCGAATTATGTTTGTTCTAGCCTGAAACCCCTTCTTCTCTATACTAATTCCCTGATATAATTCTCTAATGTTCCTATTTTTTGCATTCATTTCAAGATCATTAATCTTCTCTCTCAAATATTCCCTCTTTCTACTCTTTAGTAACTTGGTGGTTTCCCGCCTAACACTACCCAATTGCTCTAAATTTACCTCATTTGTCTCGTGTAACCATTTAATGTTTGCTAGCTTTCTTTTCTTTACAATGTCGGCACATTCCTCATCAAACCATTTCTTGTTTTGCCTCTTTTTTAAACAACCTATGCATTCTGATGCTGACAATTTAATAGTATCTCTTATAGCCTCCCATTCTTTATTTATATCACTTTCTTTTTCGTTTGCCACATTGCCATCTGAAGATTCCAGTACTTCAAATCTATTAGCAATTTTGATTTGGTATTCTTGCCGCATTTCATCATTTTTCAAGATTTTTAATTCATATTTTACAGAATCATCTTTAGCGTTCGTTCCTCTCATAAGCGATAGCCGTTGTCTGATTTCCACTCTGACCAGATGATGATCCGAATTGCAGTCTGTCCCTCTAACTGATCTAACATCAATGATGCTACTGTGCCAGCGTTTATCCACTAATACATGATCTATCTGGTTCCGAGTTTCTCCATCTGGGGACGTCCAGGTGTATTTATGAATATCCTTATGCTGAAATGTTGTGCTCTTAAGAATGAGATTCTTTGATGTGGCAAATGTGACTAATCTAACCCCGTTGTCGTTACTATCTTCATGAAGACTGAATTTGCCTATTGTTGGTTTGAATATATCTTCCCGCCCCACTTTTGCATTAAAATCTCCTAAGACAATTTTCATATGATATCGTGAAAGGCTATCAAATAAGCATCTTGTCATCTTTATCTTCTGTGGGGGCATGTACATTTACAATTATAAAATCATGTCGTTTACCCTTTAGAATTATGTATGATATCCTATCACTAACAAAGTTAATATCTCGGATAGCGGATAGGATCCTCCTTCTGACTAAAAAACCCGTTCCAAATGCAGGTCTTTCTGCACCCCCATAGTATAATGCAAAGCTTCCTGATTCCTGCCAACAGGTTATATTTTTAAATTATTTCCCACTATTTACAATAAATTTTACATTTTTTCTAATGATTATATCAACATATTTTTCTATGATATTTAACTATATATATAACATGAAGACATGGCAGCCATATTGATTTTAACGAATATTGTACACAACAACAGTGCAGCCAATGGATAATCTTTCCATTAAGCGCAGCGAGAATTTTTTCTAAGATCCAGGCAGACACCATGTGCATGTGTTAACAAACGCGCAGCGGTTTACTCTATGGAATATTGTAATGCAGCCAACATTATACATGCTATTTAACGAACCTAAAAGCTAACCTAATGCAATTTAAGTACTCTAACCTGTGAAAGACAAACCTAAAAGCTAACCTAACGCAATTTAAGCACTCTAACTGTGAAAGAATGCAATGCCAAAATTAAATAGTAAGTTCTCAAATTCTGAAGTACATACCCTACGTTGGCTGCACTGTTGTTGTATAGAATATTCTTGAAAATCAATATGGCTGCCACATCTTCATATTACGTATATAGTTATATATCATAGAAAAATATGTTAAAATAATCATTAGAAAAAATTAAAATTTGTTGTAAATGGTGGGAAATCATTTGAAAATAAAACCCAGTTGGTGCATGCACATGGTGTCTGCCTCGGACTTAGAAAAAATTCACACTGCGCTTAATGGAAACATGAGCCCAGCCAATATAGAGTATGTACTTTAGAATTTCAGAACTCACTATTTATTTTTGGGTGTTGATTCTTTCACAGGTTAGAGTGCTTGGATATGCTACACTTCGGGTCGCATGAAAATTTTTCTAAGTTCTATAGAATCGCAGTGCGCATGCGCTCCAATTATCCCAGGTAGATAAATGCAACCTCCAGCAGTTGGCGGTATATGTATGAGAAATCAGTATGACCAACATTGACACAAAATTCCCAGAACTTGTCTAAAAATGTATAATTAACACGAAATGAACTAGTGGAAATATGATTTTACATGGTAACCGTCCGATATTTTGAATTTTTCATAGAATAACAGATATGAAGAGGTAATTTATTTTACGTATCAAATCACATTTAAAAAGCAAGGAACCTAAAAGCTAACCAAACCTAAATCAATTACTGTAACACAAATCAATTACTCTAACGTAGGTGAAATCCAGGGAACGTGGAAATGGTTGGCAACATCTGGAGTATTTTGGGTTGTTGATGGTGGCAACGCTGGAACAACATAGGAAGAGGAGAGAAAATAGCAGTAAGCAATGTAGCATGACCATGTTTTACGTAAATATATAAATATAAAAAAAAGATCGTTGCAACATTGGAAGATGTTTAAAAGTGTTGCAAAATGTTTTAAACGTGTTTAGTGCATCAGTGGAATAAGATATTAAATTGAAAAATTTTGCAACCTGAAGTGTACAACAGCCGAGTGCTTAAATTGCGCTAGGTTAGTTTTTAGGTTGGTTTCTCACAGGTTAGAGTACTTTAATTGCGTTAGGTTTGTTAAATAGCATATATAATGTTGGCTGCATGGCAATATTCCATAGAGTAAACCGTTTCGCATTTGTTGCCACATGCACATGGTGTCTGCCTTGGACTTAGAAAAAATTCTCACTGCGCTTAATGGAAACATCCGACAATTCCTTTCCCGATTGGGTCTCAAACCAGAGCAAATCCCTTAGTTTTCACATTATAACACCATTACTTTCAAGCCTCAGAAAAACTGTATAAGGATAGATTGATGCAATATAAACCCAAAGGACATCAACCAGGAAGACCTCTTAAAAGACTGCTAGATGGAGCCAAAACAAGTCTATAAAGGCCTAATTCGCGACGGATGATGATCATCAATTTTATAAAAAAAAATTTATGAACATAAATTATGAAATATTTTACATCCTTATCGGTTTACATTACAATTCAATGAATATACTAATGTAAATAAAACTAAAGACAAATTAATATTCCGGGTTTCCAATATTCCTTTATAAAATGCACTTTTTAAATCAACTTCCTTGTTTTAAATTCAATATAAGTGTAAAATAAATATAAAAAATAGTTCTTTGTAAGTGATTTCGCAACGTGCATTTAACTTGCGAGTGTAATTAAATTACAACTATTTTCACATAAATTTTAAGTAAATAATAAGTAAAAATTATTGATATTCCTTTTAAATGCTATAATTATATTGTTTCATACGATTTATTGGACTTCGGGCAAAGGTTCGCTTGAACTAATAATAATGGGAGATGATGTGTCATTACTTTGTAACTAGATATTACTAAAAATGGAATTTCGTCTACATGTAATACAAAATATAATTGTTCAATACTTACCACCCCTGCCTGGCTTTGTCCTGACATTCCTATTTTACTAAATAAGGACTCCTACAATAATACAAACTAAATTATTAGCGTTTGATGGGCTTCAGAGAAGCCAACTCCGCTAGCCGTTCCGTCGTCTTTTATACTTTCTCCAGTCTACCCATACCACCTTATAGGGTGCCGACAAATACGTCACATCCGCCTTTAACTTTCAAGTGTAAAACGTTTAACATTATTAATTATACGAATAGGCATAATTTAATCACAAAATCATTTTTAAAATTTAAAATTATAATTATTTATTGGAACACAACTAATATAATATAAAATTAAACAAATTTAAGAGTTTATCAACAGAAGAAAATTATTGTAATCTAATCTAGTACCAACACAAAAAGATAAAATTCCTACATAGGACAGAAATTCCCAATTTAACTCCTTAATCAAAGTTTAGTTACTACTCAATAGGTGTCAGGAGAGGCGTCCAGTTTATTAGTGACATCTGGTGTTACTTTTAAATACTGGTAACTGCAGTACAGGGATGACCAGATAAAATCCATAACGAACATTTTTTTTTTTGAGCTCGTGCTGATCACGGATCTGCAAAGTAACAAATAAAAAAACTCCTGGCGCGACGGGCCTACAAGGCCCTTTAGCCTACCATCCGGCTGCTGGCTTCACATCCACATATGTCAATCCCAGAGATAGATCATCATCCAGCCAGTGTAGGTGTGACATGTGATTAGCATGTCGAGTCCCCCAGCCGTTATAGCTGGTTTTCTCAACCTGGAACTGCTACTTATTGTAGCTACCCAAATGCCTCACGATACTGGGTCCCATACTGGCCGAAATACCATTAGAAAATTTCTTCCCCATGGAGATTCGAACCAGCGCAAGTCCCGTAGCTCTGCGCTAAGGCATCCTGCCTTAAACACTTGGCTACAGCGCGAGACGTAACACATACAAATATTACCTATTTCAATATCTCTGTGGTGCGACAGACACAGAAGTCCTTTGGCCTACCAGTCGTCTGCTGGCCGCTCATCCAAATGTGACAATCACTCTGCTTAAAACATTAACTAACCCTTATATAGTAACAAACAAAACTTAATTTGTGGATTGTAATGCAAGTAACAGTTTGCAGTAATTGGAATAAAATATTTAAAAAACAAACAAATTATTTTAGCAATAGAAGAAAGTACAAAAAGTACCTAAAAATTGAATGAGAAGTTGGAAATAACCTAAAAAGGTTAATGAGTCAAAAGCAAAACTTTTTATACAATCAAAGACAAATTTTAATAGAGATCGGCAGTTAATAATAGGCACAAACAATTTTGAAGTATATTTAGGCAAAATGATTACTAATAATAATGATTTATTACAGTAAATACTAAATAGAATCTATAGATCAAATAAGGCATATTACGGACCACTTCCAATCCTAAAATCCAAAATTATCTTTAGGAAAGTTAAAATAAGACTATATAAAACCTGCATACGTCCAATAGTGGTATATAGAAGTGAAACCTGGACTAAGACAAAGAGTTCTGAGAATTTAATAAACACGTTTGAAAGAAGGATTTTGAGATGGATATATGGACAGTAAAAGAGAATGAAAGATGAGGAATGAGGTATAATAAGGAAATCTATTACCTTTTTAAGGAACCTGATATATCAGCTCTTGTGAAATTAAAAAAAAAAATCCAATGGGCCGAACACGTTCAAAGAAAAGATGGGTAGATTCAGTAAAAGAAGATTGTCATCAAATCCTGAACTGTAAGAACTGGCAACAGAAATCAATGGATAGAAAAGATGAGGTCTCGCATCAAGAAGGCCCGGCCACCCCAGGCCAATGCAAATGGAAGAGGGTGATGCCAGGCCTAGTTTTGGAGCGCTGCAGTCACTATGTCGAAAAGCAAATTCGTCTGCAGTGAGAGTGCAGCCAACAGACTTCCTGAATTAAATATATTTTTTTTTATTATTTGAAATGAGCTGACCTTCTCTTAATTTAAGTAGAAACATTATCGTGATAAAACGTTTGTTTAAACTATTTCATATAATATTAGGTAGATAGATCATCGGTTGATTAATGTCTTTGACATCGTCCGATTCCTAATAGCCAGTTTTGTCGGTCCATCCAATCTCCTGGTTGTAGATGTTTCTCCTTCATATATAAACAAATTCCCTGACTCCAGGAGGTTTTAGGTCTTCCTCTGCTTCGTCTTCCCTCAGGCTTCCATTCCAAAAACAGATTTTGGTAGTCGATCCTCTTCTATTTGCTGGACATGTCCATACTATCTTAATTGCTGAGTTTTAATATAATCTAAAATAGTGTCTTCAATCTTCATTTTCTCCCTTATAACTGAGTTCCTAATTTTTTCTCTTCTTGAAATTCTTGCAGCCCTTCGTATAAAATCCATTTCCGTTGCCAAAAGGTACTTACTTGTTTTTGTTGTTAATGGCCAAAGTTCTGCTCCATGAGTAATGTTGCTTTTAATAATTGTATGATATACGAGTATATTCATAAAAGGGAAAATGCTAAGAGGAAGGAGAGCCTCTAATTGCTTTAAATTCTAAGACTTAGAGGAACCGACCTGCACATCTTCCTAGTGTCCAATCCCACCTTCATGTGGTGCAGCTGTTAGTAACCATATTACTTATACGCATAACTTATGTGGTGAACGGACGGGATGGGCTACTCACCAATTGCATTGGTCAGTATGGTGAGATATTGACCGATATGGTATTACTTCCACTTCCATACCATATCTCTTGTTTATTTTTCCTATCCAGTCTCTCTGGACTGAACACTTGTTGTTTTCCGACCCCGATGGTATTAGAGTATTCGAGGCCGAGGGGATCATTTCATCTTATCTTTTCCGTCAAATACTTCCTATAGGGCAGATCAGGCTCTTAGCTATAGTGAAAGCAACTGATCTAAGGAAGGACAACTGAAAACATCCCTGGTCCTCCAGGTTGGGGGTTGATGCAGTAGGCCAGCTCCCTCCCATCAGAAAAAAATTGCAATGCTAAAAAACCTAATAGAGATAAGATGTAATATTAGCTTTGAATAATTTTTATACCTAGTTTTTTTTATTTATATCATAATAAACTGTATATTTTATTCTATTATATTGGCTGCGTATTTTAAAATGTAGGAGCATTGTGCATCAATTTTTGTTTGTTTAATTAGAAGGAACTAATGTTCTGTTAAAAGAATATTTTCTAGTAAGTATTATTAATATGTTTATGCATAAAAATAAATATTAAAATATATGAATTGGCGGCTGAGGTCCAAAAATGGGTGCACACAATTTTACACTTACATTCTTATGCCACTGATGCACTAAACACTTTTCAACAATTTATAATTAGGTTTCGTACTATTTTAAACATTTTGAAACCATTTTATAATAATTTCTTATGATTTTTAAATATTTATTAATTACGCAAATATTGTGCATCAGGTTCTAGAGACGTGGAAATGCTACATGTAACATAACATCCACTAGGTGGTTCTCAAATCGGAGTTACCAACATTTGAAAATAATGTTATACCATATTTAGTTTTAGTGTACGTAAAATTAGTTTATACTTTATTAAATAATATGCATGTAAATTGTTTTGTTAGGTTAGGAAATGACAAGTTAGTTTACGTCCATTTTTTTTTTTAGCATTTGGGAATAAATAATATGCATGTAAATTGTTTTCTTAGGTTAGGAAATGACAAGTTAGTTTACGTCCATTTTTTTAGCATTTGGGAATTTATTCCCAAAGTTGGCGATGCCGACTTCAGAGCCATCTACCGGAAGCTACATTAACCATTACAGCAACTCACGCATGCGCACTGCGATTCTGTGGAACTTAGAATAATTCGTGTGCACCCATTTCTGGACCTTATCCATTTACTTAAAATCGTATTATTTTTAACACTATACAAAAGCATGTTTGCTCCCTAACATTTCTGTAGGCCTATGCAATATAGGTCTATAGAATAACAATTATACATAGGAAGATTTTCACTAGATCACGTAAGTAATAGATCAGTCGCATAAGAATCTTGTATTATGCGCAGGAAAAATATTAATTTTAACAAGCATTAGAAAAATTGGGCGAGGTAAGTTATATGCCGGTCACAATTCTTCTACACTTACACATTCTTATGCCACTGATGCACTAAACACTTGTAAACACGTTTTTGTACTGTTTTAAACATTTTGCAAACGATCTTCAAGCTTTCTTTACAATATTTTATATTTGTATATTTACGTAAACCATGATTGTGCATACATTACTTACTTGCTACTTTCCCATGTTGTTCCAACGTTGCCACCATTTGAAAATAATTCTTCTTCTTCTTCCTTCCAAGTATTAGGCCAAGGCCTGTTACGATCCTATAGAAAATTTTCCCTCCAGCGTTTCATAGGACGGCCCAGTGATCTTCGTCCTCTTGGTATATAATTATAAACAGCTTTGGGGATCCGATTTGAACTCATTCTTTCAAGATGGTGTTTCCAATTTAGTTGGTTTAGTTGGTTTAATTTCAAATCATATTTAGTGTTAGTGTACGTAAAATTAGTTTATAGTTTATTAAATAGTACTCATGTAAATTGTTTTGTTAGGTTAGGAAATGGGAAGTTGGTTTACGTCCATTTTTTTAAGCATTTGGGAATAAATAATATGCATGTAAATTGTTTTCTTTGGTTAGGAAATGGCAAGTTAGTTTACGTCCATTATTTTTTTTTTTTTGCATTTGGAAATTTATTCCCAAAGATGGTAACACCTACTGCAGAGCCATCTACCGGAGGCTATATTAACCATTACAGCAACTTGTGCATGCGCACTGTGATTCTGTGGAAATTAGAAGAATTCGTCTCCGACATATAACTGACTTTTTCCGAAAAATTTTATATAAGTAGGAAATGTAAGTAAAAACAAAATCATTACCTAATAATTCCGTAAAAGTAATTTGAGGAATTTTAAAAATACCGTGACCAAATGGAAACATGAGCCAAGTAAATTATTTTTTTTCTAGTAAGATGGATGCAACATGTTCATCGAATGGAAGATCAAAGAATACCCAAACAAATGTTAAGATATCAACCTGCAGGAAGAAGAAGACCAGGACGTCCACTCAAAAGACTTCTGGATGGTGTTTCTCTTGAGGCCGAAACACGTCAACAAATGGCCTAAATTCGTGAATGTACTGTGATAATGATGATGATGATAGGTACATATATGCCATATCTTTGACGTAATTATATTGAATTATTATTCTTCATCTAGCCACCTGTCATTGTTCTGGGGGTCAAGTTTTGGATAAGATTCTCTTTCTATCTTGGTTATTCCATGTCTACACTTCCATAATTTCCATCCATTGAATTACCCTTTTCTAGACATTTTCCTTAACTTGTTCTACAGACTTTTCCTATATCTTGGTCAATCTTTGAAAAGACGGTGTTAATAGAGCCAGTAAAGTTACATAAGACATAGCAAGCCATAATAGATAATTGTCTGCTATCGAAGGATAAATATATTGAATTTATATATATTGTAACTTGAACCCCAGAATGTGTACTTGAGACTAAGTCATATTACATTAATTAAAACTAAAAAAAAAAAAATAAAGGAATATTTAATTATAAGTATGATATTTGTTTTATAATTTTTTTATTTCAGTAAAAGAACTGATATTTTTAGATAGGAGAATGTTTGTTTTCTACTAGTTCTTTTATAGCTTACTTTATGGTTATTCTGTTGAAATAATATGTAGGATTTCTGTATTTTTTCATGTTTATATAACTGTAGTATGTTTATGAAGATTCAAAAAGCTATGTAGTGTCCATTACAGTACATACTTTGTAAAACTTTTTTTTATTTCCATTTAGATGTGCAGATGTGTAAATGTCCAGTAATGCTGCTCTTGACCTCCATCTGGAAAGGGGTCATTGATAACTGAATTCACCGCCAATACAATGAAATGAATGGTTTATTGTAATTTAATGCATTGTTTGATTGAGATTATCACATGTTAAGAACAGTAAGGTAGTAAAATACTTGTAACTTTGAATGTACCTTTTTTGTTAGGGACCAAATTTTGTAGGGAAAGTAATTAAAAAATCTCAATGCATTAATTCTTCATAAGTAATTAAATTCTCTTATTGTTTATTATTATTATTTTCATTCATATGTCTAAAATAAATAAATGATTATTTAATGGTATCTCTATTTTTATTTGAATCTTTCCTTGAATATCAGGGTCATGCTTTCTTTAATTCTAAGAAAATGTAATGCAAAAATAATGTTATTTCTAAGAAAATTTTGAACAAAAAACCAGTTTACATGAATACTTTAAAAGAATTAATTGAATTATAAAATATTTTTCCAGTTTTCTAAAACTAATCAATTGTTTTTCTGATGTTAGGAATATATTTCATGTTTTGGTAGGAATAGTAGGGTTATTAATTATAGTTATTTTAGGGGGTTCCGTATTAAGATGACTAATTTTTCCTACTCCTTCATTAATTTGTTTACCTCTATACTTGAAATTGTTAGTAATTTTTGTTAGAATTGTAGGGGGTTGAATTGGGTTTGAAGCTTGGATAAAGAGTAAGTTGGGGTCTTGGAAATTGAGATGAAGTTCTGAATTGATATATTCATAACACTGTCAGGTTTTATTTAATGATAATTAGATTAATAAAAAAATTTACAGCTTGCCTCATACTTTCGTAAAACAGAGGACCGGTTTCGAAAGAAGTTTCCTTTTCGAAACTGGTCCTGAGTTTTTTCAATAAAGTGAAATATGTTTAATTATTATTATTCCAGTCCACCGCTGTGGTCTCGAGGTAGCGTGCTGCCTTGTCACGCAGCGGGCCCGGGTTCGATCCCCGGTCGGGGCAGTTTTTCTGGGTGAGGTTTTTATCAGGGTTTTTCCTCACCTGTAAGACAAATGTCAGGAAAACTTTAAGGCCCAAACGGTCCCGGAAATCATATGGCCATCATCATCCTTATAATTACCATTATCATCATCATCATCCTTCACCGGTGTGGAAAGCAACGGGAAGCTACCACACCTACACAATTCCCTAGTAAAGCTGCAAGCATAGCATGAAAATGCTATGATTGCAGTGAAGGACCTGCCTTCGGGCAGAATTACTATGGATGGATTATTATTCCATGAATTATTTGAAATGTGGTATTACAGACGCCAAAAGTGACGACTGAGCCACCGGGGTCAACATTGATTAGTTATACTTTCATCGATAGATAGCGCAAATTGTTTTGCCGATAATACGGTAAGCTGTAATCGGTTAGTGTTTTCTGCCAACGTTTGAGGTCTCTGGAGTCTAGTCATCAATGAATAACATTGTCGTTGGTCATCTCCACAGAGTACCAGAGAAGAAAGTGGACAAATTTCGTGTACATGCCACAAGAGGCGCTAGTGTAGAACAATTAGCGACATCTATTTTTTTTATTTTTTATGGTACTAATATGAAATTCAGCACCGTCTGGTGGTAAAATTATAATTATATAACTCCATCTAGTGAGTGGAATTTAACTTTTATAGGAATAAATAACATATTAATTAATCTTAAATTATGGAATTATTTGTACCCAACCTCTCAGATCTAAAGATTTTCATTAATTTTAACAGAAGGGAAGAATGGAAATGAATAAAGCATGTTAATTTATTTTCGTTTATTAAAATTAAAAAACGTGCATTATGAGCTCTTTTAATAAATATGTACAATTGATCTACCCCTTATTCTCACATACATATTTTATACAATATTTATTAAAGAACATTAGCCATGTCGTACATCTGAAGTCCATTATAAAGTCACATTTTTAAAATGTTTATTAGAAATGGCTGTACACTAACATCACTCTTCCTAACCTAATAAATCTTAGAATTTTATCACTTATAGTAGGTTTATTATAAGTAATGCCACGAGTGATTTCCAAAGTATCGATAAATTCACGACTCATGAAGTGAGGAGTGAATTTATCTAGAGAATTTGGAAATCAAGGAGTGGCATTTGTTAGGACTATTTAACGAATAAAATTAAGCTCTTTACTAAAAAATAATTATTTGAATATAGTTACCGGTGTTTTAAAATATTTATATAGTTAATGTAAACGGCGATGTTTGAAAACAAATTAGAAATGTGAGGTTATGTATATTCACTGCAACTCGATCATATTATTTATTGCCAAATAGGATCGCAATATTGTAAGAATGCACTCTAGTGGAGAAATAATGAAACACATCAAACTATTATAATCAACATTATAGGTTAATCATTTATACTTTGAATAAACAACTCAGTAAAATCACTGAATCTATTCATTATTTGCTATATTCAATGTATTTGTTAGAGAAAAATAATGGTCTAACCTGTTCAGAATATTAAAAAAGGAAGAGCTTTCTTTATCACAAAAGCAGGAGCTGATAAAGGGAAATCGATAAAGAGCGAGGTGAAACACGACTGTCATTGGTGTAAAACAGAATTCATTGAAACGTGATTGGTCATTGACTACCATTTGCGACATGAGTTAAATAGTCTTTGAAAATAGATTCACATTAAAAACGTAAACAAGCTTGAATTTACTTACAAATTAGAGTAAAATAAAATCTAAGTAATTATTTTAACTTTCGATAATATATAAGTTTTACAGTACCGTCTACAAAGAACGAAAGGTTAGCAGTTAAACATTTACATTTACAAAATGGTTAATTTCCCATAATCCCTAGTGAACACACCGTGCACGACGCCGTGTGCCTTGCATTTGTTTTATTTAGTTACATATTCTGTGACTACGAAACAGTGCTATCATTTTAGTTTGCTAATTGTAGTTCATCGTAAACGACCGAAATTTTTTAGATGTCACTGTACTCTATTCGAAGTTTCTCTACGGGTCATCTCTATAGTGGGTTATCTCTGGGCCCGGCCCGCTATGGGCTGTAGCGCCAATGGAAGAAGAAGAAGAAGAAGAAGAAGAAGACGGAGAAGATTAAATTTTAATACTGGTTATAGGTATAATAATTTAGCCAACTTACGAGAAAGCGCTGAAATCTAAAATAATAGTCCATATCAGTATTTAACCAGTCCGGTGGTTGCTACCTGACTCCGACCGTGCGGGACATTTATTTATGCTGGCTCCTCCTGTACTGATACTTTTTAATTGTTGCAGTGATTTAAAATTCAGTAATTTTAGTTCTATCTTCAAATGACAATAATTCTAATAATGCTACTTTTAATATTACAAATAAAGGTAGTTATGTGCGAGAACATATAAGGAGTTATGTGGGAGAACATATAAGGAGTTGTGTGGGAGAGCATATAAGGAGTTATGTGGGAGAACATATAAGGAGTTGTGTGGGAGAACATATAAGGAGTTGTGTGGGAGAACATAAGGAGTTGTGTGGGAGAACATATAAGGAGTTGTGTGGGAGAACATATAAGGAGTTGTGTGGGAGAACATATAAGGAGTTGTGTGGGAGAACATATAAGGAGTTGTGTGGGAGAACATATAAGGAGTTGTGTGGGAGAACATATAAGGAGTGTGTGTGGGGAAACATATAAGGAGTTTGTGTGGGAGAACATATAAGGAGTTGTGTGGGAGAACATATAAGGAGTTGTGTGGGAGAACATATAAGGAGTTATGTGGGAGAACATATAAGGAGTTATGTGGGAGAACATATAAGGAGTTATGTGGGAGAACATATAAGGAGTTATGTGGGAGAACATATAAGGAGTTATGTGGGAGAACATATAAGGAGTTATGTGGGAGAACATATAAGGAGTTATGTGGGAGAAAATATAAGGAGTTATGTGGGAGAACATATAAGGAGTTATGTGGGAGAACATATAAGGAGTTTATGTGGGAGAACATATAAGGAGTTATGCGGGAGAACATATAAGGAGTTATGCGGGAGAACATATAAGGAGTTATGTGGGAGAACATATAAGGAGTTATGTGGGAGAACATATAAGGAGTTATGTGGGAGAACATATAAGGAGTTATGTGGGAGAACATATAAGGAGTTATATGGGAAAACATATAAGGAGTTATGTGGGAGAACATATAAGGAGTTATTGGGAGAACATATAAGAGATTATATGGGAGAACATATAAGGAGTTATGTGGGAGAACATATAAGGAGTTATGTGGGAGAACATATAAGGAGTTATGTGGGAGAACATATAAGGAGTTATGTGGGAGAACATATAAGGAGTTATGTGGGAGAACATATAAGGAGTTATGTGGGAGAACATATAAGGAGTTATGTGGGAGAACATATAAGGAGTTATGTGGGAGAACATATAAGGAGTTATGTGGGAGAACATATAAGGAGTTATGTGGGAGAACATATAAGGAGTTATGTGGGAGAACATATAAGGAGTTATGTGGGAGAACATATAAGGAGTTATGTGGGAGAACATATAAGGAGTTATGTGGGAGAACATATAAGGAGTTATGTGGGAGAACATATAAGGAGTTATGTGGGAGAACATATAAGGAGTACATATACGTAAACATTTAAGCGTAAATATCGCACTTTTAAAATTTAAATCGAAAAAGAAAATGAATGGATGAGCTCGTAAAAAAGATATAAATTACTCGTAGTATATCAGACACTGATTTTTAGAGGACATTCATCACTGATTTTCTAAGGAATTTACCCTCATTTAAAGTTTGTCTCCCCTTCTGGCCGGAAATAATAAATAACTGTGCCCCAATAAAACAGTCACAATTTAGCGCGGGAATCTGCAGAAATTCTTAGTAAACAAGTTGATCTGTTTATTTTCTGACCTTCACACACATTTACCAGTTCACCCTAATAGCTATATAATTACAAAGCAAAAAGCTGTAAATAAATAAATAAATAAATAAATAATAATTAATTAAGACTATTTAACTCATGCTCCAAATGGGAGTCAATGACCAATCACATTTCAATGATTTTTTATTTACAACCAATCACAGTCGTGTTTTGCCTCGAATTTATCAACCGAAGTTTATCATATTAAAGAAAGCTCCTTTTTAACATTCTGAATAGGTCATATCATTATTTTGCAGAATTTGTAGAATGAAACAACTGTAATCAGCGCTCTCTCTCTCTCTCTCTCTCTCTCTCTCTCTCTCTCTCTCTCTCTCTCTCTCTCTCTCTCTCTCTCTCTCACCAGTGCTGTCGGTGTTTCTTCACCAGATGTTAATAGGGGAAAGGGGGAAGAGGAAAACTGACAACAAGGTGGGTTCTTTCTTTTGTATCTGGACTAAAGTGGTCAACGATCTACCCCACGGATCTACCCTTGTATCTCCATCTCTCTCTCTCTGTCAAGTTAAGCCAGCTATACAATAGGTGTGATACTAATATTCACAGAGTTTCCAAACTAAGTTTGGAAATTTATAAAAATAAGGATAAAATAATGAATAAAGACAAGGGCCCTATTCCGTACAGCGCCCTCTTTTCTCTACTTGAAACAAAAGAGGATTAGTTTTATTATGTTTTATTGTTCACTTATGAATGATTGCGTCATGTGACGTAGTTTGTTTTTAACTGAATTTGTTTCTTTACTTATTATCAATTCTGTCTTCAGTCAATATCTGGTCTTGAGAATGACAGCTTGGCTGTAGAAACTTGTTGACCATTTTAAAACATTAATTGGTGAAATGGGCATATTGACTACATATATATTTTAATATTATATCACCAAGAAGATCACTTGTGTATTAAATACTAATGTAATTATTATTGTTAATCCATTTCCCTTCAAATCACGATTAATGTTAACATCCCACCCCATTCGTGGGATAACTATCGAGCGCTTTCCACCCTCTGATTAAAATATTCCCATGACCCTTTTTTAATCCCCAATCGTCTCATATGTTCTTCGCATCGCAGTTTACAAGATTTAATTAAAGCCATTTCATCTGGTTTTCCATAAAGATCAGTAGCTCTCTGGTAGGTGGGTTTCGTCATTCACCCACCTGTTCGTCAAATCCTAAAAGTCGCCAATATTGCAAAAAAAAAAATCCTAATATCCGAACAGAGAGACGAATGGAGGAAACTACATAACAGTGAGAACAATAATCTGTGTTGGAAACCGAATGTAATAAGAACAGTTTGGACTCAAACTCTGATAACCAAAAATGTAGCATGTATGGGGAATGAATAGGATATTGAAATATCTTATAGGAAAACCAGACGAAAAGCGCCCATGGATACATGAAGAATAATATGAGAAAATAATATTAAGCTTCATTATCCATCCATAGTAATTCTGCCCGAAGGCAGGCCCTTCACTGCAATCATAGCATTTTCATGCTATGCTTGCAGCTTTACTAGGGAATTGGAGGTGTGGTAGCTTCCCGTTGCTTTCCACACCGATGAAGGATGATGATAAGGATGATGATATCCATATGATTTCGGGGACCGTTTGGGCCTTAAAGTTTTCCTGACATTTGTCTTACAGGTGAGGAAAAACCCCGATAAAATCCTCACCCAGAAAAACTGCCCCGACCAGGGATCGAACCCGGGCCCGCTGCGTGACAAGGCAGCACGCTACCTCGAGACCACAGCGGTGGACTAGCTTCATTATAGGGAGCTGAATTATACAGGTATTTACTGAAAATATTAACTAAGGATAGGGATATATGGAGAGCTTATATTCGCACGGCCAAGAACCTCAGGGATCGATAGATTCAGAGAGTTAGTCTTATTTATTACTTTTTTTTCACATTTCATACCTTCATAACTCAACTCACGAGTTACTAAAATATAGTAGCACTCTACCTAAATTTAAATGTAGATTTCACCTAAAATAATTATCAACCGTAACTGCAAAACAATTGACTATTAACCCTTAAATTGGCGAAACAATAATTTTACATGCCAGTTATTCAAATGTTTCGGACCGCAAAGAAAACAAAATCATATAAAACTCTTAAGATATTATTGTAGGCTACATTATTACGTAATATGACACAAACCTAAGTAATTTATAATCATTTGTGTTTTATTGTCTTATAAACAATAATAATGATTAATGTATCTTAAAAGATATATTGTGAAGTTAAGGGTTAAAACATTCAATTTGGTACTGGTGACAAAAATAATAAGCGTTAGTAAAAAAAAAAATCTACATAAATAAAAGAGTACATACAAACTATGGAAACCAGAACTAATGAGGATACAGGAAGTCAGTTGGCAACATTGGATAATTTAGTTTTTATTCGAGCAGCGTGAGATACACAATTGACTCTGATTAGTTCACAGTTCTCTAACGAACAGGAATCGATGAAAAAACAGAGCCCTGCCATAAAATCATCACTCTTTTACAATCGTTCCCAAGCGATAACGATGATTATAAAATAAAATACCACGTGCAACTGAACATTTATAAATAGACAGGAATGCAAATTCAATAATGGGACTCATGTTTAAATAACAATAATAGCAATAAATAAGTAAGGTAGGTAAAGTGATATCACTGCAGACATTAGGAGGCCCTTTGGGGGTAGGTAGTAGGAAGTTAAGGGCCCTACCTTTCTAGACAATCGGCACAAGATGTCAAATAATAATAATAATAATAATAATAATAATAATAATAATAATAATAATAATAATAATAATAATAATAATAATAATAATAATAATAATCATGATAATAATAATAACAACAGTAATAATTAGAGCTAGGAATTTTAGGTTCAAAATTTTGGTGAAAAATGTGCAAAAAAGGTGCTTTAATTTAGCACAAAAAGGCGCAATTTTTTAAAAATAGAAGGTACAAATTTTCCATGTGAATTATCATTAAAGAGTACCAAAACAAATTACATCAAGTAACTCACGACACAAAATTCAGTCATGTTGTCATATATTAAAAAGTCTGAGTAAGACAAGTCCCAGAACATTATATTATTGATATCATAAGTCCAGAAAACTGTTAAAGCAGATATTATTCAATAACTCAAATGTTTAGAACATATCTAAAAAGTTCAATATCTCAACTGTCTATCAGTGGTTTCGTCTAATCTAAAATATACTGGTTTTCACCTTCAACTTGACTGATCTGTTTTAATTTTTCTTCATACAGAGGTTGAAGGTATGATTTTCATCTGGGACAGACTTCCCAGTATATTTCTCCAAATATGCGTTCATAATAGGGTTGTTAAGTTTGGAAAGAGGAATGCAACATGTCACAAATGTCTTTGCTGTATCATTTTAAAAAATCTTTTTAATTTATTAAATTTGAAGGCAGTGCCTCGCCAATAAACTGTTATCACAATACACATTTACTGCTTTGTAGTTCCTTATTTTTCGTGTTTTGCACTACCTATATGCTGCATAATACGATTGTGTTGGTGTTTTTCATCAATTGTTATTGAAATATCACAAAGAATGCACCTCATAACAGATCTGTCACTCTGAATTCCATCTGCACTAAACTGTTTTACAAAATCATGTAGTTTGTAGGAGTTAACATTCGGTTTTGTCATACTGTATTCGGGTCACTCAGTAAAATAGCAGACCGCAGAAGTCAAATATTATTTTGAACTGAAACATTTTTTGTTTATGCACTCAACAATCTCCCTTGCTTAAATAATAGCTTTCGCATAACTGTGGTGCAAGAAGGTGGGAACTAATTTAAAAGGAATAGCCTAACGGGACTGCACTAAAGTGGAAGTAATGTGATGTGGACTGATACCACAAATCATTACCAACCCTTTGAAAGCGTATTTGAAGAAATGTAAGAAAATATATACACATTATTTTGGGAATACAATGCTTCTAAGAGACAAAAAAGGTTTAAAAAATGTTCAAAATGTGCTTGCATTGATAAAAAGGTGCAAAAAAGTGCTAGCATTGAAAAAAGGTGCAAAAAGATGCAACTAAAACACATTTAGGGGCATTTATTTAATGTTTTCTTTGCAAGACAAACTAATTTGAGCATTGTAGTAAAAAAAAAATTAAGATGCAGCACCTAAAATTCCTAGCTCTAGTAATAATAATAATAATAATAATAATAATAATAATAATAATAATAATAATAATAATAATAGAGAACATAAAACATAGAAAAAAAACATAGAATTGAATTGAGTAGCAAAATAATATCATCATTAAATTCCATATGGTGGGATAAGCATATTTGGAAAGACACAAAAAAATATATTGGTAAAACATTGGTGGAATCTGTTGCAATGTACGGAAGTGAGGTATGGACAATCAATAAGTACTACAAGAATAGACTAATAGCTCTAGAAATGGATTATTTACGAAGAAGTGCCAGAAAGTCTAAATTAGAACGTGTCACAAATAAGGAAATTAGAAACAAAATGGAAGCAGAAGAAAGCATAATTGAAAGAATTGAGGAAAAGGAATTAAAGTGGTTAGGACATGTTTTAAGAATGGAAGATGAGCGATGGCCGAAGCAACTATATGAATGGCATCCTAACAGAAAGAAGAAAAGAGGAAGACCAAGGTTAACATGGAAGGAAAACATGAAGACAGTAATGCAAGCTAGAGGGCTAAGCATCGAAGATGCCCAAGACCGTAGGCTTTGGAGGTTTGGCACGGGAAGACGGCAGCAGCTGTAAAAACCCGAAGATAGATAGAGAGATAGAATAATAATAATAATAATAATAATAATATAATAACAACAACAACAATACTGGTCAACATGATAGTTGTACTTAATGCAGTTTTTTATCGTGTTTTCAAATATGTATTCGGAATTTCTCCATCACCCACAGATTTTGTTACTTCAATTTCAATTAGGCCTAATGAATTTAAATAATTATTTTTAAATAGAAGTCACTGCGAGAGTAATTATAACTTCTTCTCCATATAAAAGCAATTTCACAGAAGACTAAAAAAAGGAAATGGAAAGTACTTGCAAAACAGTGTGGGAATAATAGCGAAAAACAAAAGTAAAGGAAATCTACGAAAGAAGAACAAGAAAATGACTGATAATGTCAAAGTTAAGTTTCATACAGAGACTGAACCTGTTGTTCCTAATAGGTCAATAATCTTCTGATTCTATGGACGCAGAGTATATGATTTGTCAACTTTTCTCTGGAGACACTTAAGGAAAAATGTAGGTCAAGTGTCTAATATGAGAAGTTTTGGCACGTAATGTCAGTGCTAGTATAGATAATGGATTTTTTATTTTTATAAAAATAATTATAAAGCAGTCATACGCCCAATATGGGGCACGCCAAAGCGTAGTGGTTAAGGCAATACCTACAACCCGGAAGGTAGAGGGATCAAGTCCCGATGGAGTCAGGATTTTTAAACTGTCTCAAACCCTCTGGTGACACTATGATTCTAGGGTCGACTTAGCCCCTAACGGAAATGTTACCAGATGCTTGTTCTGGGGGTAAAGACGGTCGTCACACAGATTGACAACCCGGTTGACATCAAGTGCCGATTGTCTAGTGGAACCTTAACCTCCTACTATCACAGTGGCCTTGAAAGGCCTGTAGTGAGATCACTTTACCTTTACCTTACGTCCAATATGCTTGAGCCAAGAGCAGGTATTTCTAGAAAGAAACAGATTCCAGCGTTAAATTGAATACATATTTTAAGAAGAATTGTGTGTATAAGAGATAAGGTAAGAAATTAGAGATTAGAAACCAGTTAAATATCCTAGCAATACGTGAGGTTCCGAGTCTGAAGATTTTTTAAGCTCGTAAAGGAACCTTAGTACTGAATAAAGAGGCCTCTAAGCAAAATTCATCGACCTTCATCATTCTAATATTACTTTAGTTGCCTACTAGATGTCTCATTGGGTAGGATGTTGACTGCATAGCGTTCTATAACATCGGTAGGGAAATAAACGTAACTAAATTAACTTGATCTACTCCTAACAAAGGAGAGGCTCAGACCCAAAATTACGTCAATACAGACAGAGGAAAAAAAAAAAAAAAAAAAAAATCAGCGAAATTTAACGATTAGAAGTGTGGGGGGGTTTACCTGAAACCCGAAATTAAAAATTAATTTTTGCACGATAGTGCGTTTTGTCATACTTACTGCAATGGCGACCATGATTGAAAGTTCAACTTCCTACATTTCGGGGTTGCCAACCTAAATAACTATACTGTAATAAAATAACTATACTGTAATGTTACATATTACAAACCACGTGTGGGAAGTAAAACACTGCCCTCGATATATACTAAATACAATGAATACAGCCTACAAAAAATATCCGAAAGATAGTGTTAATATACATTATACGAAATAAATTACTGCATTTTAAATGAACTGAACTTTATTTGAAACAATATAAAACAATAAATACGTACTTGCCGCCATTTTATAACTGATTGGTGTCACGGCCTCCTATAGTTTCAACTAATAAACTTTGCCCACACTGTTAACGTTAGTCAGTTGTTTATAATGAACGCAAATATTTCCAAGAAATATATTATTTTTACTACTATTTAGCGTATCATTTTGAAAACACCATCGTGCAAAAAATAACGTACAACGCAAGTTTGTGAAGTGTTTTACTTCCCAACCTCGCATTGTAATGAACTACTTATTATTATTTTTTTACTTATTCAACTAAACATAAAAACACAGATTTTAGAAAAGAAATGGGAATATAATGGTACTGTACATCAACTATATGTAGACTTAAAAAAATCATATGATTCAATTAAGAGGGATAAGTTGTATAGTATCCTGCTGGAGTTCGGAATTCCTAAAAAGTTAGTTAGACTTATACGAATGTGTCTAAATGGCACAAAGAGTAGGGTGCGTGTAGGCAAACAGTTTTCGGACACTTTTGAAATCCAGAATGTGTTGAAGCAAGGTGATGCACTATCTCCTCTACTATTTAATTTTGTACTAGAGCATGCCATTACATCTTTAGAGAATGAGGAAGGCTTACAACTCAATGGTATTAATAAGCTGTTAGTTTATGCTGATGATGTAGTACTACTGGCCGATAGCGAGGAGATACTAAAGGCCAACACGCACACACTATTGAGTAACACTAAGAAATTAGGACTGGAAATAAATATCAGTAAAACTAAATATATGGTCACACGTAGAAATTCAGTATATAATGGAAATGGACAGGTAATGACAAATGAGGGAAATTTTGAGGAAGTGGCTGAATTCAAATACCTAGGAACAATAATCACAAATAGGAATGAGATGCACAAAGAAATTAAACATAGGCTCAATTCTGGAAATGTGTGCTATTATGCATTGCAGAGACTTTTGATGTCCCAACTCCTTTCAAAAAACGTTAAGCTGAAAATATATAAAACTATTATTCTACCAGTTATATTATATGGGTGCGAAACATGGACTCTTACTTTAAGGGAGGTAAGGAGATTACGAGTATTTGAGAATAAAGTTCTTAGGAAAATTTTTGGACCAAAGAGAGATGAACAGACAGGTGAATGGAGAAGACTACATAACAATGAACTACATGGTCTTTATAGGAAGCCAGATATAATAAGAACAGTTAAGTCTCGTAGACTGCGATGGGCAGGACATGTGGCACGAATGGTGAATGAAAGAGGTGCATGGAAACTTATAGGAAAACCAGAAGGAAAACGTCCAATTGGTAGACAAAGAATGAGGTGGGAGAATAACATTAACTATGATTTGAGGGAAGTAGATTATACAGGGGAACGATTGGAAAACATTAGCTCAGGATAGGAATATATGGAGAGCTTATGTCCGCGCGGCCATGAACCTACGGGTTCGATAGTGCCAGTGAGTAAGTAAGAGTAAGTAAGTAAGTAGCAGCGCAAACTGGGTATCAGCTAGTAGGTAAGAATAACTTATGGTTAAGCGTAATTTTTTTACATTGAGGTCCGATATTTTTAAATAAGTTGATTTTCTCTAATTTAATAAATTAAATATATAGAGTGTAACAGGACCTCACCGACAAAAAGATATGGATGATAATAATATTAATATTAATATTATTATTAATAATAATAATAATAATAATAATAATAATAATAATGCTTTATTTTAGCTGGCAGAGTTAAGGCTATAATGCCTTCTCTTCCACTCAACCAGCGAATTGTAGAATTATAAAAAAAATTACATACATCTTACAATTTTAAGATATTATTAAAAAAACAGACTAAACAAAATACAATGATGATGTGATCTAATACTAGGTAATACTAATAAAAAATAGAATATAATAAAATTAAAATGATATAAAATAGGCCATGCAGAGAGGATAATTTTTTATGAAGGAAAATATAGTCGCAAACACGTCGCTTATGAGTTATGCGCAGATGAAGGTGTTCACCAGTAAGGGTTGGAATTGAATACAAAAAATTGTACACGTATCATTTCATTGAAAAAAAAAATATGTTTTTACAATAAGTGTTCAAATAATAAGTGTTTTGTCGACGTCAAAAAAGAATCCTGCCATGATCGGTCGTGCTGGCCGATCATTGCTGCGACGACATCAAACATGGAATGAGACACAAGGTCGACTCTTTGAATATTTATTGTAAAAACATGTCTTTTTCAATAAAATTATATGTGTACAATATTGTTTGTATTCAATTCCGACCCTTACGGGTGAACACCTTCATCTGCGAATAAGTCATAAACGACGTGTTTGCGATTAATGTTCCATCACAAAAAAATGGTCCTCACTGCATGGCTTATCATCCCTATCATTTTGTCGGTGAGGTGCTGTTACACCCTGTATATCCTCCCATCTAAGTTCAGGTCTTCTCTCGGGTCTTTTTCCTTCCACAGTTGGAATTCGACTTGCTGAGGAATTTGTTTAGTTTACGCAGTTCTGAGTGACGGATTTTTAAAATATTTCATCATCATCATAGTACATTCATGAATTTAGGCCATTTGTTGACCTGTTTCGGCCTCAAGAGAAACACCATCCAGAAGTCTTTTGAGTGGACGTCCTGGTCTTCTTCTTCCTGCAGGTTGATATCTTAACATTAGTTTGGGTATTCTGTGATCTTCCATTCGATGAACATGTTGTATCCATCTTGACTTATAATCAGAAATTTTGTTTTCTAAAGGTTCCATGTGTAATTCTTCTAAGATGTCTTCATTTTTTTTGTGATCTAGTAGTGTGTATCCTGCAGTCCTCCGAAGATATCTCATTTCAGCAGATCTAAGTCTCTGTATATCCTTCTGTTTCAACGTCCATACTTCGCTACCATACAAAAGAGTTGGAAGAGCCAGTGTTTTATACACTTTCAGTCTTGAATGCTTTTGGACTAACTGTGGCTTGAAGATAGAATTTATTAACCCTAAAATTCTTAAAAACTTAGATATTTTTGCATTTACATCCTTTTCTTCTTCATATGAGATATTGCATCCTAGATATGTAAAATTATTCACCTGCTCCAAAATTTTATTGTCCAGTACAATTTTACTTCTGACAGGATCTACACCTTGAAATGCCATAATTTTTGTTTTTTCTGTAGATATCTTTAATCCATATTCTTCTGTAATTTTGTTAAGTTCATACAGACCTTTCTGTAGATTATCTTCGGAATTTGCTATTATTATTTGGTCATCTGCAAACAATAGGGTGTTTAATTTTCTATTTTCTGATATTCTTATTCCAAATTTATATGTTTTTTCCCAGCAACATATTACTTGATTGATATAAATTGCAAAGAGTGTTGGGGATAGGGGGCAGCCTTGTCTCACACCACGATTTATAATTCCTTCTTCAGAAAATCTGTTATTTAATTTAATCTTCATGGTGTTGTCTTTGTAAATATTTTGTATGTTCTGCCGAAGTAAATTTGGTATATTTCTGTCTTCCAATATATTTAAGAGTTTTGATCTCTTGACTGTGTCGTTAAATATTTAAATTTGGATATAATTAACGTATTTATAATTAGAAAGTGTAACTTGTTACACAGATTAAAGCTCATAACAATATGAGTACATGGAATTTATTTAAGTTCATTCAAATATTCATGTAAAACATTAGAATGCGAACACATGCAGAGAAGAAAATGTTAGAATACGAAATTCTGCAAAAATTGGTATACAATGTCATTTGGGTTATTTTCCTTATGCATACGAATGGATTTTTCTGTAATGGGGGCACGTACGTACATACTTGGTTTGCATAATGGGGCAGACACCGTCCCTAAACAAAAAAATAAACAAACAAAAATGCTCACATAAATAAATACCGTAAACAAATAATTATAAAACACGAAAAATAAAATAATTATTCTTAAGTAGGGGTTATACGAGCATTTGAGAATAAAGTTCTTAGGAAATTTTTTTGGACAGAAGAGAAATGAACAGTCAGGTGAATGGAGAAAACTACTTAACATTGAGCTACATGGTCTTTGTAGGAAGCCAGATATAATAAGAACAGTTAAGTCTCGTAGACTGCGTTGGGCAGGACATGTGGCACGAATGTGGAATGAAAAAATGTTTCTGGAAGTTTCTTGTAGGAAAACCAGAGGGAAAACGCACATTGGTATACCAAGAATGATGTAGGAGAATAACATTAACCATGATTGAAGGAAGTAGAATATACAAGGGATGATTGGAAAACATCTCAGGATAGGAATGTATGGAGACTTCATGACCGCGAATTTATGGTCCAATTTTGTGGATTTACATCATGCCTTTGTTCTGTCAAATCTTTTTTTGTTTTTTTTTTGCAAATGCCCCAGGTTTCTCTCCTGGCATGGCGTTCTTGTAACCCACTTCTGAGGTTGGGGCGCCTGGAAGGCGGGGTTACGTTGCCCCGATGATATGATGGGTGATGATGATGATGATAGTGGTGCGCCAGGAGAGTCCCTAATCCTAAACTTAATCTAAGATGAATATGAATGATGCTGATTGCGATGGCCATATGATTTGGGGCACCGTTTGGTGCCTTAAAGTTTTCCTGACATTAATCTTACAGGTGAGGAAAAACCCTGATAAAAACCTCACCCAGAAAACTGTCCCGACCGGGGATCGAACCCGGACCCGCTGCGTGACAAGGCAGCACGCTACCTCGAGACCACAGCGGTTGACTTCTGTCAAATCTTATGTATTCAGTTTCACTTCGAGAAAACAAGTATGGCGGCCGCTAGAGCGACTTTCTAGTAAACTCTGTACCAGGTATTAATAGGCTCATATACTAAAATAATCAAGGCATACCATCTTATTTATATTGTTATAAAAGACGTATGTGGCAAATTAGTAATACTGATCCAGGGAAATTCCAATATATCAAAATAATAATAATATTTTGTTAAAATTGACTACACAGGTAACAAGAAAACATGAATACAATAAAAGGTATAGGTATTGTTATAATATTTAAACTCTCTCGCTTGACTACACAGGTAATAAGCAAATAATATATGCACACAAAGGGTATTGTTAAAATAATAAAACTATTTAGATTTATTACAGGTAACAAGAAATATTCATTCCCCCTTAAGAAGAGATAACATAGTCTCTTGATATGACAGTTTACAAATTTGAAAGAAACTGAAAACATAGTTATCTAACAACAATATCAAAAAGCAATTATAACCCAGTTCCCAGAAAACGTTAATTAACGCCTCTGACCAGTAGAACACCAAGACATAAGGATGACATTTACACGTGAAAGAATCGCAGGTGTAAATTATCAAAATATTCATAGCTCTGTTGAACAAACTTAAATTTCAGGAATTCCCAGAGCGTAAACCCCTCTCTAAAGAACACACAACTAACGAATAAGATTAACGATAACATATGTGTATTCAAATTGTATCGAGTGGAGTGGATGGACTAGGATGAGCCATCTTTTTTTTAAGCGAAAACGCATATCAAAATTTCTTCACTCTCGCTCATTCTCTATACAATATTATAATATATGCAGCTCTCGAGACTGCGATCTCCGACACAGTTCAATTCGGAATTGTCCGCGACCTTCCTAAATTTAAAGTGATTTAGAACTTGGAAAGATTTAGCGTTCTAAAATTTGGACTTTGATATTTTGAATAACGCACGTGGACTTAAAAATAGCTTCATCGAATCCACTCAGATAAAAAGAATGTGTAAATTTTTCCATTAATAAATAGTTTAATATCATCATCATCCAGGGTTTAAGCCTGTTGGCTCGTTCCTTGTTTCATGAAAGCTAGAATTGTTAAAATTGTTCAGACCATCTTCTGTGTGGGCGTCCAACATTTCTCCTTCCGTGCGGTTTATAATTTAACAATAATTTTGGAAATCTTCTTTCTGGCATTCTATCATTCTATCTTTCCAATCGTTCCAATATTTAATTATTCGGTCTGTAAGTTCGAAAATATTTAGTTCCTTTATTATATCTTGATTTCTTTTCTTATCCAGCAGAGTATATCCTGCTATATTTCTTAAAAATCGCATCTCAGCTGCTTCCAATCTTCGTTCTTGTCTTTTAGTGATCGTCCAACATTCTGATCCATACATCAATACAGGAACAGCCATTACTTTAAAAAATTTAATTTTTGTTTCTTTTCTTGTGTTTTTAAGGGTTCTTTTAATAGTGCCACATATTAGATTAAATTTATTAATTTTGTCATTAATATCTTCAATTTTACCATATGATAAATTTAAACCTAGATATTTAAAACTGTTCACCTGCTCTAAAATTTTATTATCAATTACTATTTTTGTTATAAATAGTTTAATACTCGTTTAAAATTTAAGTGGCAAATTTAAATTATTTGTACTTATATAAACAAATTATAAACCCTGAAATATCATCAGCCTACCGTGAGCGAACCGGCACAACTCTTAGTTCTAATATCTGATTTCGCTGATTTTTGAGAATGTTTTTCAGTAGCTTAAACTGAGTTTCGTTGTGAACTATCGAAAACTAAAGCCGCTAAAGCGAATTTTAAAACTGCATCAGACGAATCTCTTCTCCAAATGGTCCTATCTTGTCGGTTAACTAACTCTACCTTACTTGTAATTTATTGCTATATGCCGAGTTGGATTCTTGATTATAAACCTGAAGGAAGGAGAGATTTGGGAAGACCACGGAAACTTTGGTTGGAGAATATGTGAAACCGGAACAGGCATAAGAGCCTAATTCCTGATTGAAAAAGAAGAGAAGATGCAGAGTTAGACTCCGAAAAAAATTGCGGCCGCTAGAGCGTTAAGAGACAAATAGGTCTATGATATATATATTTCTTTTTTGTTATGGTCATTTTCGATATATACTATATGGTATCGATGAAGATATGTAAACATTTTCGAAAAATATCGTTTTATGAATACAAGATCAATAGTTTCATACCTTCGGATTTCGCTAAAAAGCATAAATATGTCGTTAAAAATATACCCACATCCTGCATCACTTAAACTCCATTAGCGGGACTGTTTTAGTAATTTCTCTGTAATTTATGTTTACCATTTGTTAGCGAACAAAAACGAACAAAGAGTGATTTGTAAAGGCGTAACTTCAATGCCATCTGGGGACCAATACTGTAAGATGGATGTACAAGTAGTTAACAGAAATCCGTTAGCCAAAGCGTAGTTCACAATGATACTATAACTTCGCAAATAATAGTTTTAAAATGTTAGTACTAGTAGTAGACCTTTGTATTCTACCCCGTACATTCCGCATGGGTGCACCTAATCAGGAGTTCCTTAACCAATCTAATTTAGGTAACGCCTTATGGATATATTTATTTATTTATTTAGCCTGGTGGAGTTAAGGGCATGTGGCCTTCTCTTCCACTCACCAGGACAAACATATATTACATCAGAATACAACAATCACAATTAACTCTAATATTAAATACTAAATGAAGATTTGATCAGTAAGATAATATCTAATATATTAAGATCTGGGGCACGCCGTAGCGTAGTGGTTAAGGCACTGAGCTACAAGCCGGAGGGTCGAGGGTTCAAGTCCCGTTGGGGTCAGGATTTTTAAACTGACCCAAACCCTCTGGCGGCACTATGGCCCTGGGGTCGACTCAGCCTCTAACTGAAATGAGTACCAGACGCTTGTTCTGGGGTAAAGACGGCCGTCACGCAGGGCTGACAACCCGGCTGACACAAAGTGCCGATTGTCTAAAAAAAGTGGGAGCCTTAACCTCCTACTACCCCAAGGGCCTCCTGAGGCCTGTTGTGGGATCACTTTAAATATTAAGATCTATAATACAACCACACTAATGATAGCTTAAATTAAGACTAAAACTAATGATAAAATGTATTCATGCAAGATAAATTAAATTGTTCGTAGACTGTCCTATCTAATGTATATATATATATATATATCATCGGTTGATTAATGTCTTTGACATCGTCCGATTCCTAATAGCCAATTTTGTCGGTCCATCCTCCTGGTTGTAGATGTTTTTCCTACATGTATAAACATATTCCCTGACTCCAGGAGGTTTTAGGTCTTCCTCTGCCTTGTCTTCCCTCAGGTTTCTATTCCAAAACAGATTTAGGTAGTCGATCCTCTTCCATTCGCTGGACATGTCCGTACCATCTTAATTGCTGACTTTTAATATAATCAAAAATAGTGTCATGAATCTTCATTTTCTCCCCTTATAACTAAGTTCCTGATTTTTCTCTTCTTGAAATTCTTGCTACCCTTCATATAAAATCCATTTCCGTTGCCAAAATATATTTATTTGTTTTTGTTGTTAATGGCCAAAGTTCTCCTCCATAGGTAATGATGCTTTTAACAATTGTATGATTATATATATATATATATATATATTCATTTTATTCTTATTACTTCTATTTTTATCCCACAACATTCCCATTGAGGCAAGCAATTGCAAATTTTCCTTTATTACTTCTATTTCTTATTTCCTCTTCATAACTCCCATTTTTATTTATTTTAATTCCTAAATATGTAATCTCACTACAATATTTTATTGTTTCTCCAGTCTCCAAAATTACATTTTGTTCTGGTTCACCAATTGATAAATATATTGTTTTTTTCATGTTCTAAATTAATCCCACATTTTTCGTAAATCAGGCTGGAAACTAAAATAATCAGTTTAATTATTTCAAGGAGTAGTTTATTTTAAAATATAAATTTTGGAGATTTATGAAGGGATGCCTCCTCCTTGAAGTTCTAAAAGATTAACTTATTTTTGGTTTACAAGACCAATATTTTACTTAAATTATTAGAACTATTATTAATGTTAATACCTTTATATATAATAAATAATAATAATAATAATAATAGCTTTATTTTACCTGGCAGAGTTAAGGCCTTAAGGCCTTGTCTACCACTCAACCAGGTTTAAAAAAAAATACAAAAGAAAAGTCTTAAATCTAAATTACAATATATATATATATAATATATATATATATATATATATATATAGATATAACGATTACAAGTTATTGAATTTACAATACAAATAATAGTTTATAATATGTATTTTTGATTTACTCTAAATTTAAACGAAAATTAAATATATAATATGTACAAGATATATAAAAAAAAAAGAGAAAGGAAAAAAGGAAGGAAAAGATTAAGCCATATATAAATACATAATAGAGAAAAAAATTAATTATTAGACAACAGGTAACTGTATAAGCGTGACTTAAAGGTGCCAAGTGTGCGCAAGTGGCGGCAACCCCTGATATCTTGAGGAAGGAGATTCCAGGAGCGGGCGGAGGCTACTGTGAAGGAAGTAGAATAGGAGGAAGTGCTATGAAGAGGAATTGTTAGCAGACTGCTATCTTGTGACCTAGTGTCAATATTGTGGTAGGAGGATAACTTCTCAAATCTGGACGCCAGGTAAGTAGGGATGTATATGTATTACTTTTTTTTTCTTCTATTAATTTTCTAGTCATATATTCTAAATCGTCCACCGCTGTGGTCTCGAGGTAGCGTGCTGCCTTGTCACGCAGCGGGCCCGGGTTCGATCCCCGGTCGGGGCAGTTTTTCTGGGTGAGGTTTTTATCGGGGTTTTCTTCACCTGTAACACAAATGTCAGGAAAACTTTAAGGCCCAAACGGTCCCCGAAATCATATGGCCGTCATCATCATTATCATCCTTATCATTATCATCATCATCATCACCATCATCCTTCACCGGTGTGGAAAGAAAGGGGAAGCTACCACACCTACACAATTCCCTAGTAAAGCTGCAAGCATAGCATGAAAATGCTATGATTGCAGTGAAGGACCTGCCCTCGGGCAGAATTACTATGGATTCTAAATCTTTATAGTCTTGTGCAATTAACAATTGATCATCTTCAAAATGTAAGTTGTATAAAGTTTTGTTGTTTATATATAAAATAAGAATATTGCGATCCTATTTGGCAGTAAATAATATGATCAAATTGCAGTCAATAAATAAACGAAACATAAGCACACTTTTCTGATTTGTTTTCAAACATCGCCGTTTACATTAAATATATATTTCAAAATACCAATAACTATGTTTAAACAATGATTTTCGAGTAAACAGCTTAGTTGTATTCGTTAAATAGTCATAACTCATAACAAACTCGTCGCTTCTTGACTCGTGAATTTATCGATGATTTGCAAATCACTCGTGACATTAATTATGATAACATCATTCAACATTCAACGAGATTTCAACATAGAAGTTTGCCTTTGTGAAATTACTGCATTGTGCTCTACTAACGTTAAATTGTGCTTCGCTCGGTGGCATGCCGTCAGGCAGTATGTGTTTAGTGTGCTCTAGGGCTGTACAGTAGTGCTCCTATGAGGGGCTTAACTGTTTCACTAATAACTAGAGCTAGGAATTTTAGGTGCTGCACTTTTATTTTGTTACTATAATGTTCAAATTAGCTAGTAGTGCAAAGGAAACATTAAATAAATGCCCCTAACTGTGTTTTAGTTGCACCTTTTTGCACATTTTCTTTAATGGAAGCACATTTTGCACCTTTTCAAACCTTTTTTGTCTCCTTTGGAACATTTTATTACCAAACTAATATATATATATAAGATATTAATATTAAATTAAATAGGTTTTACAGAATGTGTGGCACTATAAGACGGACACTGAAAAATAAAACTTTGAGGAGCACACAACTAAAATTTTACAAAATTATGGCAGTGCCTGTCTTAACATATGTAAGTGAAAATTGGACTCTTAACCGTTCAGACAGAAGGAAAATAGAAACTGCAGAAATCAAGTTCCTACGTTCAGTAGCGGGTGTGACAATTTTGGACAAAAAAAGAAGTGAGGATAATAGAAAGGACTTAAACATTTTTAATTTAACAAATAGAATTGACAACATGAGAAACAACTGGTATGAACATGTCAAGAGAATGCCTACAGATAGAATCCCTCAGCTGTTACTAAAGTACGAGTACAAACCAATAGGACATAGAAACGTTGGACGCCCATTTACTAGATGGGGGGATTCATTAAATCCTACTTGATGTGAAAACAGGACAAAAGGCCTAATTTCATGAAGCAGAAGAAGAAGAAGATATATATATATATTACATTTATTCAAATACGATTTCAAGGGTTGGTAACGATATGTGGTATCAGTCCACATCACATTACTTCCACTTCAGTGCAGTCCCGTTAGGCTATTCCTTTTAAATTAATTTGCGCCTCATTGCACCACAGTTATGCGAAAGCTATTGTTCAAGCAAGGAAGGTTGTTGAGTGCGTGAATAAATATTTCAGTTCAAAATAATATTTGACTAGTGCGGTCTGCTATTTTCCTGAGTTACCAGTATACAGTATGCCGAAACTGAAAGTGAACTCCTATAAACTACGTGATATTGTTAAAAAGTATAGTGCAGATGGAATTCAGAGTGACGGATCTGTTGACAGGTGCATTCTTTGATATTTCAATAACAACTGATGAAAAACATCAATGCAGCATATAAGTAGTGCAAAACATGTGAAAAATAAGGAACGACGAAGCAGTAAAGGTGTAGTGCGACAACAGTTATCTTTAATGATAATTTACGTGGGAAATTTGCAACTTTTATTTAAAAAATTCACCTTTTTCTGCTAAATTAAAGCACCTTTTTTGCACCTTTTTCACCAAAATTTTGCACCTAAAATTCCTAGCTCTACTAATAACTTTAATTGTAGAGTGTCTAGAATAAAGTCCCTAAAACTTGTGTTACATTACAATCTACAGCATAAAAAATCTAGCTCGACTGTCGCTACCCACGGCCATGACATTATTCGATACAACGATACCTCCAATCATAACATATGGCATAGACATTATATGGGAGAAACTCTCACTTAGCGACCTCGAAAGGATAGAGAAGGTTAAGGCACGTTTCCTTAAAGTGTCTCTAAGGGTGGGGAAAACAATCCCGTCGAGACTTGTATATGAACTTGCAAGAGAGTCGTTCTATGCAGAAGATCTGAGGATGAAACACCTTCTGCCTACTAACGGCCCCTACACAGAACTCGTACACCGAAGCAAATTGAAGAAGAGGGAGATAGACCTTGATTTCTATGCTACGGGAGCCATGATAGAGAGGAACTGGACAAAAGCTAACCAGGACCAGCGACATGTTATGCTGTGCACGGTTTTCATCACAAAGTGTGTGAAAACAAGAAGTACCACGACCCAAATGAGAAATGTATATGTGCTTTGTGTGGTCACAGATGTGAACGGTACCACATACCGAAGTGCCCAAAGAACACAAAAACATTGAACGAATATAGCAAAGATTAAATATAATCAATGCCCACTCAGACGAATCTTTTTACTTATTTTTATTGTTTTGTCTCTCTCGTTCTGTGCCGTTTGAAGCAGTAGGGCTTGGGAGCTTCCAAGCGCGATGGCGACGGTCCACATATGCGATAACGTTGACACGGATGGTAAGGGAAGTACAGTAAAAGCTCCTTATTCGCGGGTTAAAAAATTGAGACACAGTTCCTGTATTCGCGGTTAAAATTTTCTTTATTCGCGGTTCGAGTCGGCATATTAGAAGTATTAGTATCCTTTATTAACGCATCGGCAACATTTTTTACTGCAGGCACGTGCCAAGGCGGCTTTTACAAAGAGTGATTCAAACCAAACGAACAAATTAATATCAAAGTAAAACAAACCTTAACGTCACTGAACCAAAGCCACCACTGCAGTACCGGTAATTCACGTTGATAAGTGTCGCCCTCACCTCGATCGGTTTTATTGTTTCAACTTGCCATTCGTTGCAATAATTTCGATTGAATAACACGAGTCTCTTCTGCTTTGTTGCCAATTTATAATGTCGAGTAAAATTAAAGAAAATTAGTTCCGAAGCGGAAGAAAAGTAGTTTTGCCGCTTAAAGCAAAAATATAAATGTTTGACCGTTTACGCGTTGGCGAGTCGTTTGCGTCTATATCACGCTGTTTCAACATGTCAAAAAATAAAGAAATCCGACGACAAAGTAAGGAATTCTATCGCAGAATTCAAGCTGAATATCAGTCTTAATTGAAATATATTTTAAAAGTAGCAAAACAAGAAAAATTACTAAGTTCTTTGAAGTCCTTGCCTAAACCGCGGTGATAATACAGAGTGACTCAGATATATGACTATACGTTTGATCGCATTTTGTGACGAAAATATTACTATTAAAGGAAATATGATGTTATCATTGGAAAGGGAATCCTTCAAATTACAACAATAGAACAAAACAAAATAAATCACTGCTCACGTGCAGCTTAGCGGGTTGATTTTTGTGGGCTAGCGTCGAACACCTCCTCAATTCTCTTCGTTGTTTTTGCATCCGTCGTAATGCGACGCCTTCCAGGAGGTATGATTTTCTGCATCCTTCCCGTTTCCAGCAGTCGTTTTCTCCACTTCCCCACAGTCTACGGTTGCAATGCTACGTTAAACTCAGTCTCTGCCCGTCTTGAGGTCTCACGATCATTAGCATATGTTATTACCCATGCAGCAATTGCAATTTGCTGCTGCATATTCAACGCCATTTTGAGTAATGACGTAAGTTCTACACTGTTTTATTTAATTCCATTTTCGTAATTTGAATAATTACCTTTCCAACAGTAATTTCTTGTAATGGTAATATTTTCATCTCACAACGCGATCAAACGTATCGCCATATGGATCTAGAAATGGAAGATTACAAAAGGTCTATTTTGACGAAAGTTGGAATTATTTTTAGATTGGGGGTAGAATTTAAGTTGGAATATATCTGGCTTGCAATTATCAATAATTGCAATTTTTATGATTCACCCCGTACAAATTGTTCAAAATATCTCATTAATTTATTTTATTTTGATAATTTTTATTTTATTTTGTAACCTTGGAACGTATCTCCTATATACCCATGCCAATTATTATAACATTCCATATTTGCGGAACATATCCCCTGCGAATAAGGAGCTTTTGCTTTAATACAGTCCATCCATAGTAATTCTGCACGAAGGCAGGTCCTTCACTGCATTTTCATGCTATGCTTGCAGCTTTACTAGGGAATTGTGTAGGTGTGATAGCTTCCCGTTGCTTTCCACACCTGTGAAGGATGATAATGATGATAATGATAAGGGTGTTGATGATGATGATGGCCATATGATTTCGGGGACCGTTTGGGCCTTAAAGGTTTCCTGACATTTGTCTTACAGGTGAGGAAAAACCCCGATAAAAACCTCACCCAGAAAAACTGCCCCGACCGGGGATCGAACCCGGGCCCGCTGCGTGACAAGGCAGCACGCTACCTCGAGACCACAGCGGTGGACTTTACTACAGTACTCCCAGAGAAAGAAATTCCAAGAGGGAATGTGGCTGAGCCGAATTCCACGCCAGTCTAGCAATGCACTATACTACTCTATGGCGCAACATGTCTAGAAGGTCCTTGGCATATAAACCGGCTGCTGGCCTCACACTCACATGTGCCAATCAGAGGTAGACAATCATCAAGCCAGTGTAGAGGTGACATATGATCAGTATGTCGAGTGCCCCAGCCGTTATAGCTTTTCTTCTCTATCTGGAGCCGCTACTTATTAATCAACACTTTTGAAATTCATATTAAAGCACCGTTGAGGTTTCGTAATAAGATCTTAATTATATTTTTTTTACCTGGTAAGTCAGTCGTCCCCAACTAAATTATTAAACTTCTTCAAGTTATTCTAATATGGAGGCCTTTCGAAAACAATGTTTCATCTTCTGCGTTTTAACTGGAACTGATGGTGTTATATAGGTTGCATAAAGGATTGATGTCTGCGGTTATGTTCTCGTTGAGTAGGTCTTTATTCCTTGCTTCTTTTAGAATCTCTATGTCTTCAAGGATGCTGATCCTGTTGTTATTATACTCTCTGTGTAGTATTCACATAGAGTTATCGATTTTTTCAAATCGATAACCTGTTTTTAGTACGGTATATGTTTGGAAAAACTTGATTTTTATTCATTATTAATACTTTTTTGAAATGTTCCGAATATCGTGTGTTCAGTTTCTTATTGTTTTGCCCATGTAGAATTTTTCACATCTATTGCATTTTAGTTTATAGACGCCTTTATTTTCATACTTATTTGTTGTTTCTGTTTTGTTAGAAATTATGTAGTTTAAAAGACGATTTTAATTTTTTAAAATGTTTTTATCTTGTTACTTATTGTAACTACCCAAATTTCTCACGATGATGGGTGGGCACTGGTCCCATGCGGGCCAAAATTTCATGAGAAAATGACTTCGCCCATGGAGACTCGAACCAGCGCAAGTCATCTTGCCTTAACCACTCGGCTATGGTGCAGGTCAAATGCACTGTAAACATAATTAAATACGAATATAGGCCTAACACATAAAATTAATATAACATTTATCTACTATTATAACTAAAGCTCGGAAATTGAGAAAAAAAAATTAAATATTGAATAGCATGTTGTATAAGATATAAGCAATTCCAGTACATTGGTATGGACATGTACGACGAACGCAATAAGAAAAGTTACCCAGAAAAAATTGGAATGGTGTCCACCTGGAAGAAGAAAGGAAAACCTCGAAACTCATGGATGCAAGGAATGAGAACAAGAGGGCTGGAGGACATGGAGTGGATGGATTGGGACGAGTGGAGAAGGAAAATAAAACTTTAGACTCAGAAATATGTGCAAACATTGAAAATATGGATATCCATCCACAGTAATTCTGCCCGAGGGCAGGTCTTTCACTGCAATCATAGCATTTTCATGCTATGCTTGCAGCTTTACTAGGGAATTGTAGGTGTGGTAGCTTCCCGTTGTTTTCCACACCGGTGAAGGATGATGTTGATGATAATGATAAGGATGATGATGATGATGGCCATATGATTTCGGGGACCGTTTGGGCCTTAAAGTTTTCCTGACATTTGTCTTACAGGTGAGGAAAAACCCCGATAAAAACCTCACCCAGAAAAACTGCCTCGACCGGGGATCAAACACGAGGCCCGCTGCGTGACAAGACAGCACGCTACGTCGAGACCACAACGGTGGATAATATGGATATAAATAAACAAATAAATAATAATAATAATAATAACAACAATAATAATAAATTATTATTATTATTAATTAATTAATCTCTAACCAATAAGTTAATTTTAGATACCGCACGTATTTATTTGTTTGGCAAAAATAATTACATATTTCTATAATGAACCGAAACGAAAAAGTAGTGGCAGATAGTTTTGTTTTATTTGAAACTGCAGTGTATAAAATGTTTTAATTAAGATAAAACAAGTTTTATTATTACAGCTCGAATGAATTTATAAATTTAGAGGAAAGAGCGAGTGCTGGGAGCCTTGTTGGCAAACCATTAACATCAGACAAACGTTAGTTCAACAGAAAAATATACAACATAAAAGATCTATACTGTATACATACTCGTATCTCCAACAGGAAATAAGTTCCCTCGAGAAAAATGAAAAGTTTATTGTTTACTTTTTATCCTCGGGATTTGGATAGAAATTTAATAATATAATAATAATAATAATAATAATAATAATAATAATATATAATAATAATACGTTAAGGGAGTGAAAGGAGATTACGAGTATTTGAGAATAAAGTTCTTAGGAAAATTTTTGGACCAAAGAGAGATGAACATGACAGGTGAATGGAGAAGACTACATAACAATGAACATAATGGTCTTTATAGGAAGCAGATATAATAAGAACAGTTAAGTCCCGGTGGACTGCGATGGGCAGGACATGTTGCGCGTATGGGGAATGAAAGATGTGCATGGAAACTTCTTGTAGGAAAGCCAGAAGGAAAACGTCTCAGTTGGTAGACCAAGAATGAGGTGGGAGAAACAACATTAACTATGATTTGAGGGAGTAGATTATACAGGGAATGATTGGAAAGATTGGCTCAGGATAGGGGATGTATGGAGAGCTTATGTCCGTGCGGCATGAACCTACGGGTTCGATATTGCCATTTGAGTAAGTAAGTACGTTAATGTTTATACTTATACTCACTCACTGGCACTATCGAACCCGTAGGTTCATGGCCGCTCGGACATAAGCTCTCCCTACATCCCTATCCTGAGCTAATGTTTTCCAATCATTCCCTGTATAATCTCTTTCCTCAAATCATAGTTAATGTTATTCTCCCACCTCATTCTTGGTCTACTCAACTGGGCGTTTTCCCTCGTGCTTTCCTACAAGAAACTTCCATGCCACTTCCTTTCATCCCCATAGTTGCAGCATGTCCTGCCCATCGCAGTCTATGAGACTTAATGTTCTTTTATATCTGGCTTCCTATAAAGACCATGTAGTTCTTGTTAATGTCGTCTCTCTATTCACTGTTTGTTCATCTCTCTTTGGTCCAAAAAATTTCCTAAGTACTTTATTCTCAATACTTGTAATCTTCTTTCCTCCCTTAAAGTAAGAGTCCATGTTTTCGCACCCATGTAATATAACTGGTTAGAATAATAGTTTTATATGTTTTCAGTTTAACGTTTTTTGAAAGGAGTTGGGACATCAAGAGTCTGTGCAATACATAATAGCACGCATTTCCAGAATTGAGCCTCTGTTTAATTTCTTTGTGCATTTGATTCCTATTTGTGTTATGTTCTAGGTATCTGAATTCAGTGCCACTTCCTCAAAATTTCCCTCATTTGTCATTAGCTGTCCATTCTCTATTATATAATGTATTTCTATTATGTGACCATATATTTAGTTTTACTGATATTTACTTGTTATTAAAAAAAATAATCTGAAGTATCAAATTTATATAAATTTCACAATTTAGGATAATTATTTTATATCGTAAGTGGTCCTCACATCAAGCCCTTCGTGTGGACCCAGACGACAAGCAGCAGGCATCGAGATAGAGCGTAACACGTTAGTTGTAAGGGTTTTTGTGTGTGCGGGGAAAAAAAAAAAAAAAAAAGTACGTTTCCAGACAATGAGTCTCTATAAACACTTTTAAAATTCATTATAAAGCACAATTGGAGGCCTTTCAAAAAAATGTTTCATCTTCTGCATTTTAACTGGTACTGATGCTGTTGTATAAGTTGTACAACGGGTTTAGGTCTGCGGGTGTGTTCTCGTTGAGTACGTCTGTATTCTTCGCTTGTTTTAGAATTTTTATGTCTTCAAGGATGCTAATCTTGTTGTTGCTATACTCTCTGCATAGTACTGACATAGTATTATCGTTTTTGTGGAACTGGCGACCCTTATTTAGTTGAGGATGACTGAATTACCAGGTATCAATTTTGTATTTAATATCTTATGAGTTCCTATGCCTTGGTCCCCACTACACGTGGGAATTTAGTTACACCCTGTATAGTAGAATATGAAATCCAATAAATATTCATTAAAAAATATAACTATACTTAATGCTGATATTACATTATAATTTTCATTAAAAATGTGCTATTGATACGATAAAAAAAAAGACCAGTACTTTTTTATATATTTTTAATTACATGCAAAGGCTACCATAACAGCTATTCAATTTGCTCTTGAATATACCGTTAGGTATATTACGGGGTCAACCGCTGCGGTCTCGGTGTAGCGTAGCTGCCTCGTACGGAGCAAGTCCGGGTTCGATCCTCGGTCGGGACAAGTTTCCTGGGATTTTTTTTTCGGAGTTTTTCTTCACCTGTGAGACAAATGTCAGGATACTTTAACGTCGAAACGGTCCCCGAATAAGTATCATCTGGCCATCATAATTATTATCATCATCAATTTGTCATGTTTAGTATGGATGTGTGTGTGTGTGTTTGTCTTGATATTGTGTTGCCTCGGAAGAGGCACTAACTTTGAGCTTATCACTCATTTGGGGAGGCATTACATGTCGTTGTGTGGTCAAAAAAGTATGTGTATAATCCATAGTTTAAAATTAGTCTCCCGACAGGAAGTGCCACTGTAAGACCCGGATGGCATGAGACATGTAAAAGTGTCTGTACGGTGAGAGTCCCTGTGATGCGTAATAGCTAGAGCTGAAAAAAATATTCATTATAGGCTAGGCTGTATCGTACTTAGACCGCTATGTTTACAAACTGCACGTTGACACGCGCTACTCGGGACAGACTTCTAGTACAGTTCGCTTTTTGTAGGAATGGACTCATCTTTGCACAATTTTTGTTACTGCATTCTGATACAACCACACGTCCCGTAAACAGGTATATTACTGAGGAGAGTCGAACATACACACTCTCCGCTCCGAGCAGGCAGTGGAGACGCTCGACAAAGACACGCATTTTGTAAACAATGTGTATAGAAATTAGTTACTACCCTGATACCGCTACCATTTTTCATCCCTAATAATAGGATACATTTCCAGAATTAGGCATATATTTAATTCGTTCGTATGTTAATTTATTAATGCGACTCATTCCTGTTTGTAATTAGATCCTGACTATGACTGTACCCCATCCGTTCCTTAACCAGCCGGAGTTTCTTAACCAAGCTAATTTAGTTACGCTTATTTACCTATAGATGTCAACGAGTGACATGTGGTTAGCACATCGCCTCAATGAGACATCAGATAGGTAACTAAGGTTTACTTTGATGGGTGAATGTCGATTAAATTTTGCACAGAGGCAGTTATGCCAAGGATATAAATTTAAATTATCAAAAGAAAAAACAAAAATAATGGCATTTAAGGGAAATGAACATATAAGATCAAAAATCATAATAGGCTGCAACCCTCTGGAACCAGTAACAAATTTTAATTATTTGGGTTGTATCGACACAAAAACTGAACGGGACATACATTTTAAACAGTCGAAATTTCAACTAATATACGGAACTATACATAAAACATTAAAGAACAAAACAAGAAGAGATGCTAGATTGAAGTTTTATAAAACATTAGCAGTTCCTGCATTACTTTATGGGGAGTGAAACTTGGGTAATGACCAAAAAATTATAGAGTAGAATACAAAGTGTAGAAATGAACTTCCTTAGAAGAAGAAAGGGCTGCACAAAAATAGATCGGATAAAGAATGAATGTATAAGAACAGAATTAAATATATATCCATTGAATGATAAAATCAAAGAATGTAGACAAAAATGGTTTAGACATGTAGAAAGAATGAACGTAACAAGGTTACCAAAAGCAGCATTTAACCGCAAGCCAAGAGGTTCAAGGAATGTAGGAAGGCCAGTGAAAAGATGGACACAACAACTGTTAGGCTGAACAGACAATTTGCCTAGCCCGTGAAGTGAAGAAGAAGAAGAAGTATTTTTATTCAGGATTGCTGTTCTTTAACAAGCCTGAAAATTTTCAGACTCGGGACCCACGGCTTATAATCCCTCCCGGAGGATCTGTCCCTTTGGATTTCTCCATCCTAAAAATTCATCGACCACGGCCGGGTTTGAACCCGCATCCCTCGGAACCACAGGCAAGAAACATAATCACCAGTCCACCACGACCGATTACACTGAGCAACAAAACATATATTTTTTTGTCTCAGAAACAAAAATATGTGATTCTGATAGTATTTTTTCTCCTGAATACAAATATTATATCGGTTTTTCTCCATCAAGCAAGGTTTTCAAGAGACAGACATTTATAATTTCAAACACTTTAATATTTTTTACATTCGTAACTACACAATATTCGAACATTCGTACTCACCTAGAAAGTGGGAAATGACGATTTTCTGCTATATTTCGCCTGTAGAGCATCCCTCTTGATGGTCCAACAATAATCGGCCAACATATTAGGATTCCATTTGCCTTGATATCTCTTTTCCATAGCTGAAATCTCCTGAGTTAGCTCATTTGGTTTTATTTTACAATGGACAAATGGACGAAAAAACGTTTATTTAAAAAATAATTATTTAAATCCATTAATTGAAACTGAAATAAAAAAAACTGTGGGTGATGGAGAAATTCCGAATACATATTTGAAAACACGATAAAAAACTGCATTAAGTACAACTATTGGTACTCATGAGACAAAAATCATGTTGATCAGTGTTATTATAGTTCCTAGGTATTCACCCACTTACCACGGTACCCTATTCACAACGTCAAATCCATATTCTTTGTCCATAGATCGATTGGTTATGTTCCTTGGCCTTTATTCCCGAAAGTCTCGGGTTCAAACCAGGCTGGAGTAGATTAATCTTTTGGGTGAAAAATCCAAGCGATAAACCCTAAAGTGAGTATAGAGTCTGAAGACTTTCGACTTGATGCCTAAATTGGTGCTTCCGAGAAATATTTAAGTGACCTTCTCCATCCCAGTAATATATTTTGTCTACTAAATGTCTTATTTAGGCGATGTGATGATCACATGCCACTCATTGATATCATCTTCTTCACTTTCTTTTAGCTCCATGACTTGTTGCATCCAGAATTAAGAGTCTTACCATCTCTTTTTTTTATCTTCCAGGTGTCATTCTCTGCGTGCAAAAATAGTAATTGAGACGAAATTATTGAACAAGTATCCCACTTTAAATATTTAGGATGTGACATCAGCTAAGGGTATGATTAAGATATTGAACACAAAACACATCAGTTTCAAGCTATTTGTGGTACAATAAATAGAACATTGAATAATAAAGCCCATAAACAAACAAAATTAAAATTTTATAAAACAATGGCTGTCCCTGTGTCCTTTTGTATGGGAGTGAATCTTGGATTACCACTACTAAACAAGAAAGTAAAATCCAAGCAACCGAGATGAAATTTTTAAGAAGAGTAAAAGGCTGCACTAGAATGGACCAGATAAGAAACGAGGATATCCGTGAAGAACCGCAGATCTACTCCATAAAAGAAAATATATTTAACAACAAGATACAGTGGAAAGAACATGTAGAAAGAATGGAAGAAAGTAGATTACCAAATAAAATCTTCCATTATTTTCCAAGAGGAAGAAGAGATGTCGGACGTCCTCGGAAGAGATGTTCTTAGATCTATTAGTGAAGACGGAACAGGCAACTCTTGCCTAAACCAGGAAGTGAAGAAGAAGAAGAAGAAGAAGAGGAAGTGTCCTTCTCCCATCCTCTGGTAACTTATCTCTTGCCATACGTACAATTCTATCTGGTGTCATGCGAGATATATGTTGAACTAATTAACTCACTGGCACTATCGAACCCGTAGGTTAATGGCCGCGCGGACATAAGCTCTCCATACATCCCTATCCTGAGCTAATTTTTTTTCAATCATCCCCTGTATAATCTACTTCCCTCAAATCATAGTTAATGTTATTCTTCCAACTCATTCTTGGTCTACCAATTGGACGTTTTCCCTCTGGTTTTTCTACAAGAAGCTTCCATACACGTCTTTCATCCCCCATTCGTTCCAAATGTCCTGCCCATCGGGGATATCTGTTGATTCCATTCAAATTTTTTTTTTTCGACGCATTCATCTATTGCCTGAATATTCAGCTGCCTTCTTATTTCGTCATTTATAATTTGATCTTTCCTTGATTTACGTAAATCTTCCCCAGAATATTAATTGAATTTGTTTCTGAAGTTTGTTTTGTTTTAACAGTTTCGAAGGCATATTATACTTAGTTAGACACTGACATATATAGGGAATTAAGCGTAAGTAAATTAGCGTGGCCAAGAAATTCCCTCTAAGGGAGCACCTATATCTCCATGAGGGTCGAATGTGGTAAATACAATTACACCCCCCACACACACACACACACCCCAACACACACACAAACACACCCCTCCCAACACACACACAACACCCCCCACCACACCCCCACACAAACAAACAAACCAACAAACAAACCAACAAACCAAACAAAACAAACAAACCAACAAACAAACAAACAAACAAACAAACAAACCAACAAACATACAAATCAACAAACAAACAAACCAACAAACAAACCAACAAACAAACAAACCAACAAACAAACCAACACAAACAAACAAACAAGCAAACAAACAAACAAACACACATACACACACACACACACAAACACACACACACAAACACACACACATATATAAGTTCAGTTCACCGCTGTGGTCTCGAGGTAGTACGCTGCTTTGTCACGCAGGGGGTCCGGGTTCGATTCCCGGTAGGGGCAGGCTCCTGGGTGAGGGTTTTTTCGGGGGTTTTCCTCACCTGTAAGAAAGACAAATGTCAGGAAGCTTAAGGCCCAACGGTCTCCGAAAATCATGCGGCCATCAATATCATCCTTATCATCATCCTTCACCGGTGTGGAAAGCAACGGGAAGCTACCACACCTATAATTCCCTAGTAAAGCTGCAAAGCGTAGCATGAAAATGCTATAATTGTAGTGAAAGACCTGCCCTCGGGCAGAATTACTATGGATGAATATATTAAGTTCTTTAATATACTACGATAATACTTTTGCATTATAGGCTTATATATTTTAATTTTGTATTTTGATTTCATTAAGAATTAAAAAAAATAAGCAACTGAATAATTAGTAAAAAATATGTTCTGTTTCCACATGGCTTCATAAATATATATTCCAACCAGTATGTATTTATCTGTGACCTGACCTGACGGCAGGTAAAGATCGATACGGGTACATATAGAGACATCTAGCGGCCAGATTATTTTGTGCTTAAAGACGCACTGATTTTCAATTAGATTGTTTCAAATTATTTATTACATAATTTAGAGTTAATATTTATGCATTATAATTCAGATTCAGGAGAAATTCTTTCTAAATTGTCAAATTAAAACTTGAGATCGTTTCCTGTAAATCTAACCATGATTTTTTCTTAAAAAAAATCTTCTCTAACAAATACATAATCTTTTTTATAAATATGTAATTTAATGAAAGAAAGTTTTGGAAAGTACACGTAATAATTCATGTATTTTATGTCTTTCGGGCTAAATGGCCGTGGTCTGGTTTTATTAACACTCGACGTTTCGTCTACTACTGCGGTAGACATCCTCAGGAGATTCTGCGTGTTCTTTGACCTCTTCAAATGTCGGCTGCAGACTGGCTGTGCGTCATCATCATCACTATGTATTGGAAATTGTGTCACTTCTCAAACATTATCCCCTGTATGTCCGTCAGGGAAACATCCATTTTTATGGAAGTGTCCCCGACCGACATACGGGAACCGTTCAACGGTGAACAACAACTTCCGGCTATCTTTAGGGATTTCCAACCCTCTTTAATCCTTTTGATTTAAGTATTTCGTCGTTGATGTTTAATATGTCTTGTTCGAACTTTAATAGTTCATCTTGATTGTAGTAATATATTGGAAATCGTGTCCTTATTTATAGTTGAGTATTACAAAGTAATGGACCGTGTAGAAAACATCACCACACAATACTCAACTATAAATAAGGACACGATTTCCAACACACGGTCAGTCTGCAGCCGACATTTGAAGAGTTAAGAGGTCACAGAGCACGCATAATCTCCTGAGGATGTCTACCGCAGTAGTAGACGAAACGTCGAGTGTTAATAAAAGCAGACCACGGCCATTTAGCCCGAAACACATAAAATACATGAATCGAAATACCGGCCGTGAAAGTCTACAATTTACACGTAATAATGTTATTAACATGCACATGGAAAACATAATATCAGAAATACACTGACTACTGAATACAACCAATTATGCCGAATTGCATGTAATATGTGACATAACATACGAAAAAGTTTCTTTCCTGCTTTCCAAAGTGGTATACGGACTCTTAAAAAAATATCAAGTATCTACACCACAAAATATTGTAGAATATGAACAACCTCATACGTAACATAGAATTGCTGTTTATTTTAATTAAAACTCTTACAACACGCAGAAGCGTTTGTTGCTGCATCAGTTATCTTAATTTGTATAATTAATGACTAAAGTTCATTAGAACACAACACTCGACATATGTATTTTGTAACGCCTCCTATTTATATACTACATTCATAATTACTTGTTGAAATAAAAATTGAAAACTTCAGAGATTATTATTATTATACTCTCACTCTCTAAAATATAATCTTCAGTTACGTCAGTTACCGACACAAAATCGTACATTTATTAAAGATAGAAACTCCATTTTTTGTTAAAGAGATTGAAACCTATATATAAATATTTTTAGCAGATAAAAGCACTCTCCTACTATCTGAAGGCTATATAACAATAATAATAAATAATAATAATAATAATAATAATAATAATAATAATAATAATAATAATAATAATAATAATAATAATAATACTAATAATAATATAATAATAATAATAATAATAATAATAATAATAATAACAATAATAACAATAACAATAATAATAATAATAATAACAATAACACAATAACAATAACAATAACAATAATAATAATAATAATAATGCTACTGTCCCCCGCCGTAGCCGAGCGGTTAAGGTAGGAAGCCTTGGCGCAGAGCTACGGGACTTGCGCTGGTTCGAGTCTCCATGGGGGAAGAAATGTTCTCATGGTATTTCGGCCAGTATGGGACCGGTGCCCACCCAGCATCGTGAGGCAATTGGGTAGCTACAATAAGTAGCGGCTCCAGGTTGAGGAACCAGCTATAACGGCTGGGGGACTCGACATGCTAACCACATGTCACCCCTACACTGGCTGTTGATCATCTACCTCTGTGATTGACACATGTGGATGTGAAGGGCCAGCAGCCGGCTGGTAAGAGGGCAACCGCTGAAAAAGTGGAAAGACCCTCAATCGGCGGTCGGAATAATGATGATGATAATAATAATAATAATAATAATAACAATAATAATAGTAATAATAACAATAATAATAGTAATAATAACAATAATAATAATAACAATAATAACAATAATAATAATAATAAATATAATAATAATAATAATAATAATAATAATAATAGTCAAAATGACTTAAAATCGGCAGGAATTACTAAAGAAGATATCCCAAACAGAGATATATTTAGAATTAAGCTGAATAAGTGGCAAGTTGATCAAGAGGACGAACAGAAGAAAAAAACTGGAATAACTTGGACAGATGATAGAAAACAAGCTCATAGCAAAATAATGAAAGAAATTTGGGTTCAAAGGAAACGCCTCTAAGTACTTTGCGTAGTCCTACATGGGCTCATCCGCAATAAAAAAAATATTATTATTAATAAAAATATTAACAATAATAATAACAATAATATTAATGATGATAATAATAATAATAATAATAATAATAATAATAATAATAATGACAATAATAATAACAATAATATTAATGATAATAATATTAATAATAATAATATTAATACTATAAATATTAATAATAATATTAAGAATAATATTAACAGTAATAATATTAATAATAATGATATTAATAATAATAATGATTCAATAATAATAATAATAATAATAATAATAATAATAATAATAATAATAATAATAATAATAATCCGATTCCGATTGAGGGTCTTTCCACTTTCCAGCGGTTGCCCTTTTACCAGCCGGCTGCTGGCCCTTCACATCCACATGTGTTAATCACAGAGGTAGATGATCAACAGCCAGTGTAGGGGTGACATGTGGTTAGCATGTCGAGTCCCCCAGCCGTTATAGCTGGTTCCTCAACCTGGAGCCGCTACTTATTGTAGCTACCCAATTGCCTCACGATGCTTGGTGGGCACCGGTCCCATACTGGCCGAAATACCATGAGAAAATTTCTTCCCCCATGGAGACTCGAACCAGCGCAAATCCCGTAGCTCTGCGCCAAGGCTTCCTACCTTAACCGCTCGGCTACGGCGCGGGACTATAATAATAATAATGCTATTTTATTTTGTTGCTTTTTTTTACGTCAGTTATCGTAGTAATACCTTAGTTGCCTATTAGATGTCTCATCGAGTCTGTATATTGAACGCTTACCATTTATGACATCTCTACGAAAATAAACGTAACTAAATTAACTTGGACTAGTAACTCCTAACAAAGGAGAGGCTAAGGCCCAACATAGGGCTGTTCAGCCATTGTAGATAGATTGCAGACCATGGAATTACTTCATTCTGGACGTCATATGGATTAGACTTTAAGCATCTATAAACAGACATAGGGAAATAAATGAAGGAATGAGGAGGACAAATGGGTACCGATGATGATAATGGATATGCCCTGCTACTGCTTTATATTTTATATTGATACGGAACATGTTCTCCTTTTTTAAGATAGGGGAAAAAATTACAAGTATCTAGGAATAAAATACTTAGGAAAATTTCTGGACTAAATAGAGACGAACAGACTGCAATACAGTTAGCTACATGATCTTCATATGAAATCAGATCTATTGAAGGCGATTAAGTCTTACATATCACCACGGACAGGGCTTATCAGGCGCGAACGGAGAACGAAAGAGAGGCATAGAAATTTTTCATAAGTAATGCCACGAGTGATTTCCAAATTATCGATAAATTCACAACTCACGAAGTGAGGAGTGAACTTATCTAGAGAATTTGGAAATCAAGAGTGGCATTTGTTAGGACTATTTAACGAATAAAATTAAGCTGTTTACTCACAAATCATTGTTTAACTATAGTTATTTTAAAATCTTTATATATTTAATGTAAACGACGATGTTTGAAAACAAATGAGAAATGTGAGGTTATGTTCATTCACTGCTGCTTGATCATATTATTTATTGCCAAATAAGATCGCAATATTGTAAGAGTGCACCCAAGTGGAGAAATAATGAAACACATAAAACTATATATCATAATCAACATTACGGGTTATTCGTTTATTTTTTTAGTAAACAACTCAGTAAAATCAAGGAATCTTTTCATTATTTGCTATATTCAATGTATTTGTTGGAGAAAAATAATGCTTTGACCTGTTCAGAACATTAAAAAGGAGGAGCTTTCTTTATCACAAAAGCAGGAGCTGATAAAGATAAATCGATAAAGAGCGAAGTGAAACACGACTGTCATTGGTTGTAAAAGAACATTCATTGAAACGTGATTGGTCATTGACTAGCATTTGTGGCCATGAGTTAAATTGTCGTAGAAAATAAGTAAGAAATCGCCCCGTAGGTAGGCCAAAACGAGGTGGGAGAAATTAGCCATAATTTAAGGGAGTTAAATTACACGGGGAAAGATTATGAAGTGTTATTTTAAGATAGAGAGGTTATGTCCACACGGCCAAAAACTTCTGGGTTTAACAGTACCAGGTAGTGAGGTTACATACCAGCAAAATAAAAAAAAAAATCCTATCATGTCCTATCCTTACATGTCCTCGTCATGTCCATCGGGCAACATTTTTAATGGCCAAGTTACAGAAAGCAAAAAAAAAACGAGTTCCCAATACTATAATTGGGACAAACTAGCTAAGGGCTGAACGACAAGCCAGCTACTTGTATCCGTAAAATTAATCTTAACTGCTAAAGAATCTTAAGAAGCAAATCTCGGACTGATATTTGGAAAAGTCATAAGGAAATATAACGGACTAAGAATATGGTTATTTATAACAACTTAGCAACTAGACGCGTCAGTTGTTGTCAGAAAGGTTTCTGAATTCAAATCGTGTTAGATTAGCACGCTGCGAATTAATGGTACATACATAGTGTTCTGCCCAAGAGCAGGTCTTTCACTGCAAACTCAGCATTCTTCACTCCAGAAAATTGGTTAAACATGGATATATTTCTGGACAAGACACGGAAAGTAAAACACATCCTTGAATAAAAAATTACATATATAAATAACTAACTAACTAACTGGCATTATCGAACCCATAGGCTCAAGGGTGAGCAGACAAAGGCTCGCCATACACCTCTATCGTGAGATACGATGAGATTAGCAACGGGGACTTCAAATTGTGGCATACTGAAAGAATTAGGTACATTTTCGGACACAATAAGGGGCAAAATTATGGCTATTAAGTATTGGTTGGACATAATAAACGGGAATCAGGACCCGCTTAGAGCAGAGTGTTACAATGAACAGAAAAGGCAGTGTGTTTCGGGAGATTGGGTAATCGGTGTAGAAAGGGGATTGAAGGGCATAGGGATGGGTTGGGTATGGGAGAGGAATACGCGGAATAATAGAAATGTTTGGAGGACAGTTAAGAAGAGACTAATCGATATAGACAGACAGTATATAGAAGCAGAGTGTAACCAGAAAATATCGCTCACCCTGCAGACGGAACTGAAACTTTCGTGGGGAAGGGAGAAATATATTGACTCTTTGGATGGGGATGATAAAAGTGCTATTGCATGGTTTCATTTGGGGGGATGGATGACCCATAATTTAACAAATGATGAAGGCATTAAACTATGCCCACTATGCGATGACCATGAAAACTGGCAGCATATTATAGCATTCTGTAGAGAGACAGAACAACTTAGATTACAGATGCTGCCGGAGAGATTTCTCAGGTCGGATCGAGGGAGAGTGGCGTGTTGGGATCTTTAGGACGGATCGAGAGTGAATCAAAAACATGCAAATTTTTGGGTACAGTAAGAATATTTAGATATAACAAAATTGTAGATTAAGGATATATGTATTAACAATAAGAAGAATCTCAATATGGTCTTTGTTTTCGATCTTTAATCATGTTATATAATAAGTAGGTCGGATAAGTTGAATAGTCTGATAGTGCATTTAATGTTTGCAGGGACGGGGGGGGGGGGGTATGAGCGTGCGGTGTGTATATGTGTGGGGGTGTGTGGGTGTATGTGTGTGTGTGTTTTTTTTTCTAATTTGTTTTCTAGCATTTTTTTTAATATTAATGTACGGAATGTGGATGAATGTAGATATGTATTATTGTGATTTAGTGTAGACATAGATTTTACTTATATGTAGCCTGTTATTGTTTTTTGATACAGGTGTATTTGTAGGTATTTGTTTATTTTATTAGTTTAATTTTTTTATTCATGGAAAAATAATGCACGTACGGCCAAGCAGGCCCGTGCGCAATTTAAATGCATATGCATTTTCTTTATTCTGAAAAAAGGCAATAAATTCCATTATCTATCTATCTATCTATCTATCTATCTATCTATCTATCTATCTATCTATCTATCTATCTATCGTGAGATAATGTCTTCCAATCATCCCCTGTAAATCTACTTCCCTCAAATCATGTTTAAAGTTATTATCGCACCTCATTCTTGGTCTACCAACTGTGCGTTTTCCCTCTGGTTTTCCTACAAGAAACTTCTATGCGCCTCTTTCATTCCCCATTCGTGCCACATGTCCCACCCATCGCAGTCTTGTAACCTTCTTATTATATTTGACTTCCTATAAAGACCATGCAACTCTCTGTTATGTTGTCAAATTTATATATATATAGTAATTCTGCCCGAGGGCAAGTTTTTCACTGCAATCATAGCTTTGCAGCTTTACTAGGGAATTATAGGTTTGGTAGCTTCCCATTGGTTTCCACACAGGTGAGTTGTTGATGATGATGATAATGATAAGGATGATGATGGCCGGATGATTTACTGAGACCGTTGGGCCCTAAAATTACTGACATTTTTCTTACAGGTGAGGAAAAATCCCGAAAAAGAAAACCTTCGCCCAGGAGCCTGTCCCGACCGGGAACCCGGGCCTGTTGCGTGACAAGGCAGCACGGTACCTCGAGACCAGAGCGGTGGGCTCATATATTGACATTTTTCTTACAGGTGAGGAAAATCCTGAAAAAGAAAACCTTCACCCAGGAGCCTGTCCCGACCGGGAACCCGGGCCGGCTGCGTGACAAGGCAGCACGCTACCTCGAGACCACAGCGGTGGGCTCATATATATGGTATGATAAGAAAAATAAATGCCTGGACGGGATTCGAACCCGGATCTCTGAGTCTCTACCTCAGTGTGATATCCATTACACCACCAGGCGAATCCAATTCAAACACTTATCTTTCTTATATATGTATTATATTCTCCATTATTACTAGATGTCGCGAGAACTCGGTCTTCACTGCCATCTAGTATCTGACTATAACAAGTAAGCAAATTAAAGAGAACATTTTTACTTTATAGCAGTGACGCTTTATCGATGTTATATATATACAAAGTATAATTACACTGAGAAACAAAAAAATAAGCTTCTTTTTTGTCTCAGAAAGAAAATATGTGATTCTGATAGTATTTTTTCTCTGCTGAATTCAAATATGATATCGAGTTTTCTCCATCACGCAAGGTTTCCGAGAGACAGAAATTTATAATTTCAAACACTTCAATATTTTCTACATTCGTAACTACACAATACGGAGTATTCGAACATTCGGACTCAGCTAGAAGTAAGAAATGACGATTTTCTGCTATATTTCGCCTGTCGAGCATCCCTCTTGATGGTCCAACAATAATCGGTCAGCATATTAGGATTCCATTTGCCTTCATATCTCTTTTCCATAGCTGAAATCTCCTCAGTTAGCTAATTTGGTTTTATTTTACAATGGGCATATGGACGAAAAAAGTTTATTAAAAAATAATTATTTAAATCCATTAATTGAAATTGAAATAAAAAAAACTGTGGGCGATGGAGAAATTCCGAATACATATTTGAAAACACGATAAAAACTGCATTAAGTACAACTATTGGTACTCATGAGACAAAAATCATGTTGACCAGTGTAATTATGGTTACTATATGATATTACTCCTTAGCTTAATTGTTTAATTTGTAATGTAATTGTAATTTACCCTACAGTTTTGCTATATTTTATTTTAATAAAGTTAAACTTTGAAGCAAATACCTGGCAGGTACTGTCATCCTCAATTAAGTTTTTCCTAACTTTTAAGAACTGCTAAGTCTTTCGGAAACCGGCTTTAATTTTCAGCAGAAGGATATGAGTTAACTCTTATTTTTTTGCGACGCTCCTGACATCAGCGACCTTCCAGCGTCGCGTCGTTGGTATTTACAGACTGTTGTTTTGCAATTTCGTGTAGAGGGTTATACGAGTTAGGTGTGATCTCAATAAACATTACATCTTTGTTTATTTTCTTTAAAAATGCAAGTTCCGTTAGCATCTTTATCTTTGTCGGATTTCTTTATCTGTGATAGTCCAAGATCCGGCTGCAAGATTACTACGTTCATCGAGTGTATGAACAAAATCACTTTTTTTTCATAAAATTGTGAATTACTGAATACATTTTTGTCGAGTTGCCTATTAAAATTCGGCCGCCAGTATGTTTAATTAAAATATAATTTATTTATTTATTCGAAATAATTTGATTCACTTGTTATTAACATAAATTATAATCCAGTTCGCAGAAATCGATGTATAGACCTTGAAAAATTTTGGTTGCCATTGAACACTTGGCCGTAAACCTCCTCGCGGCTACGACAGGCAGTGACACCAATCAGTAATAAAATTGCGGTAACTACGTATTTATTGTTTTATATTGTTTCAAATAAAGTTCAGTTAATTTAAAATGCAGTGATTTGTTTCGTATAATGTATATTAACACTAATTTTTGGATATATTTTTGTATATACATTGTACGTAGTATACATAAAGGGCAGTGGTTTTACTTCCCGCTGGGAGGGAACAATATAAAACAATAAATACGTACTTACCGCCATTTTATTACTGATTGGTGTCACAGCATGCTGTAGCCGCGAGGAGGTTTACGGCTAAGTGTGCAATGGCAACCAACACTTTTCATGCTCTATACAACGATTTCTGCGAACTGGACAGGTAGTTGCGCCAAATATATCATTAACGGCGGCCACCGCACCACATGGAAACAATAGAAAATACTCGCAGTATAATTCATAGTCCGATATCCGGCTGCAAGATTACTACGTTTATCGAGTGTATGAACAAAATAATTTTTTTTCATAAAATTGTGAATTATTGAATACATTTTTGCCGAGTTGCCTATTAAAATTCTACTCAACGAGAACATAACCGCAGACATAAATCCGTTATACAACCTATATAACACCATCAGTTCCAGTTAAAACGCAGAAGATGAAACATTGTTTTCGAAAGACCTCCATATTAGAATAACTTGAAAAAGTTTAATAATTTAGTTGAGGACGACTGACTTACCGGGTAAAAATTATATAATTAACATCTTGCCCATTTACTATATGGGAAGATTAATTAAATCCCACTTGATGTGAAAACAGGTCAAAAGGCCTAATTTCATGAAGTAGTAGTAGTAGTAGTAGTAGTAGTAGAAGAACAAGACGTAGTTGTAGCGATATTTCCTATAATACACTGCTAAAAAAATTAGGGGATATTGTAGAATAACCTATTAAGACTATGTTTTTTGGAATAGTATTAGATGCAATCACTTTCTATTATTCCAAGATAATGTAAATAAGAGTTTGAAGTTGTTACGTAACCTCGGTACCACACCAGAGGGCAGTGTCTGTACTGTTGATGTGAAAGGGTGGTGTGGGGGTGAATGTTTTGTTGCTGTTTTTAAATCCAGTCCAGTTTTCAGTTAGTGAATGACTTGCCTTAGGGACAGTGATGCCTCGACAACGTGATTTACCTGAACCAATGGCTTGGAGGGCCATAGGAAGGATGGAAGCTGGACAGACACAACAAGAGGTGGCACAAGCCATTGGGGTGTCTCAAAGCGTGATTTCCAGTCTTTGGAATCATTTTCAAAGAACATACTGTTCACAGAAGAGGTCGACCAAGGGCAACAACAGCAAGGGATGACCGTTACCTCTTGTTAACAGCCCGTCGGAATAGACAGCAGAATGCAACTCAACTGCGAAATACACTTCAAACAGCAACAGGACGCAGGGTGTCAACTCAAACTGTCCCTAATCGACTGCATGGAAGTGGTCTCTATGCCCGTAGGCCCATGGTGTGTACCAGGTTAACTCCACAACACCGTAGAGATCGCAGAAACTGGGCGGAGGAACATCGTGAGTGGAGGCATGCTGAATGGAGATCAGTTCTTTTTTCTGATGAGTCGCGATTCAACATGGAATGTGATAGTCGGCGTGTATTCATCTGGAGAGAAAAAGGGACACGAAACAATCCAGCTTTTGTACGTAAAAGATCCCCATATGGTGGCGGTGGATTGATGGTGTAGGCAGGAGTCAGTAGTGGTGGACGTACGGACCTCTACGTTATCCAAGGTGGGTACTTTGACTGCGGTAAAGTATAGAGATGAGATTCTCCGACCTTTTGTCGTGCCTTATGCTGATGCCATAGGTGATTCTTTTCTTTTTATGGACGATAATGCACGACCCCACAGAGCTGGCTTGGTGGACGACATGCTGGAAGTGGAGGGTATCGAGCGTATGCAATGGCCAGCTTCCTCCCCGGACTTAAATCCGATTGAGCATGTGTGGGATGCATTAGGCAGGTGCATTGCAGGCAGACCAGCACCTCCCACAACTGTTCCAGAGCTGCACACTGCTCTTATGGAAGAGTGGCCACGTAACCCCCAAGAACTCATTGCTAACCTCATTGCATCAATGCCATACAGGTGTGAGGCAGTGCTGGCCGTTCGAGGAGACCATACTAAAGAAACATTTTCACCCATGTTAATGTTGCTTTGTTTGTTTGCCATATTCCTAATCAGGATCTCTTTGACATCGGTGTGGTACAGAGGTTACGTAATGACTTCAAACTCTTGTTGACATTCTTTTGGAGTAATAGAAACTGATTGCATCTAATACTGTTCCTAAAAACATAGTCTTAATAGATTATTCTACAATATCCCCTAATTTTTTTTGAGCAGTGTAGTTCAATATTGTTTTTTATGCAGTTGTTTATAATATTATTTAATTTATTTTCGGTCTTGTTTGCTATGTTTATGTTTTTATCTAGTGTTGTTAGAGTTTTAGCTAATTTCATTGTCTCATTTCCAGAATACGTCCAGGTATTCTTACTGTCAGATGCGTTTCCGAGTTTTATGTCATTATTAAACACTGAAGTATTGATATGGACTGTCGAAATGATGTACGGCTTGCTGCATGTGCGATTCATTTATAAATAATACGTTCTGCATCGAATTTTTACTCTAATAAGTTTATCCTACTATTAATATGGGCGCTCCGCTATGTAATGACTAGTCATCCGCCTTCCAGATCTCGATGTGTTCGTTGTTGATGAATACGTATGAGCATGGGCAGGGCTTTCTCAGGTTTCCTCTTGTTTTATACTGTTAAAAACTTCCATTCTATACTTCTCTTCTCTCTCTCTCTCTCTCTCTCTTTTCTGTTTTTCTTTCGTTTATACTGTTTCCCTTTTTTTTGTTTTACCTTTGTTAACCTTTTCATCTTATTCACACATACAAACACAAGACAGGACGCACACCCAGACCCAAGGTGGAGATTTAAAATCCCCTACCCCGTCGGGAATCGAACCCGGGTCGCCGGAGTGGAAGGTAGGGACTCTACCGACTACGCCATGGCGACGGACTTTCTCGATACTCACGGAATTCATTTAGTTACAATTATCTTCATCTGTCCCTGTGACGATTCGCCAGCCCTGTTCAGCCGGCGTCCGTGTATATGGTAGTATTCGATAATAGGGACTTCATTTCATCTCATCCCTCGACCTGGTTTTAAGCCGGATGTGAGTAGAGAGTTTTGCTCTTTACTATTAATAATAGCCCCCAGGGGAACTTGTAATCCCTAGAGGGCGTGTCCTCTGGGTGATGGATTGGGAAATGTCCTAACCAGTTTACTGACTGTAGGCGAAAAAAAAAAACCATGGAGAAACAGGGAGGGTAGGCAGGATTGTTTAATTGTGATGAAAGCAACCTGTCTGTACCTTATCCGCTCTTAGAGTGATCTTAGCATAAACAAACGCCAATTGTATCCTTCCGCCACCTACATCTTACTCTCACATCGAGGGTGAGCACGGGCGAAGTATGTAAGACATGTGATCGTTGAATGGGGTAGATTACAAGTTGGTTAGGTTTTTCACTGAACTTGTGAAATACATTTAAAATAACTGTTTTTTACCACTAGTCAAAGGTTTGCCAGACTTGTGTTTTACAAAAATTAGATGGCGACACACCAACAGAAGACTAGACACGTTCAGCCATTTTGTTGCATCAGAATCGACTGAAGCATGACTCAAATACATAATCCATATGTAATAACCAGGGAACGGCTCGGACCAGTGCAGAGAGTTCCCGGCTACGGGCTCGTGGACAAACTGTGGGGTCACCAGGAGATGAGCACCTGGATGTACTAAAGTCTCACACTGCGGGACGTTTGAGGATTCAAGCCCTAGCCGGTCTCACAACGGCTGCAGGATGCGTCCCTGGAGGTAGAACAGAGGAACGGTCGGTGGATCTGCGACATCAGTCCTCCCGGCTAGGCTCGAGGAGCCCGTGGACCAACTGTGGGGTCGTCAGGAAGGAGCGACCTGACGTACTATGTAGCTCAGCAATTTCCCTGAAGTTGAGACTCCAACACCTTCTCCCTGAGGTGTTGGTTTTAAGCCGAGAACCTTGAACGTGGACGCGAACAGATAAGGAGGACAAGATACTGGGACTTGGGAGTATGGTCTTTGACCGAGGTATCCCAAGGGGTGGAGGCTTGAGCACCAGATGTAATAAACTATTTTAAATTGTAATTATTGATTAGGTATATTTTAGAATATTTTAGGCTTATGTGTTTTGAATATTATTATTTATAATCACGAAGAATAACAACTATTCAGATGACATATTTTTAATTTAATAAAGGGGTCTAATTTTTCGCGTACTTACTGCTTCTACATCGTACGTCAGTGTCCATAACCAATGAAAAGCAAGCAGGTCACATGGTTTTGTTTTCATGAAGATTACTTTAAGAGCGGATAGCCTTTAGTGATGTAAACCTTGAACAAAAATCCTAGCCCTCCAGGTGGCCCTCGACTTGGAATAAAATAGTTCCTGTGCAATGAATGGATGTAAAATATGTCCTGTGAGATGAATGGGTGAACTTTTGCTTAAAACTACTGACAAAGGCATTCATTTCACTGAGCTTCAAAAAAAGCTGACTCCCAAATTAATATTAAATATTGATATATAAATATATTTGGGGGTGACCCTTTCTTGAAGATCAGTGAAATTAAGGCCTTTGTCAGTAGTTTTAAGTAAAAGTTCACCCATTCATCTCACAGGACATATTTTACATCCATTCATTGCACAGGACATATTTTATTTCACAAAAGTATCACGAGTAGAGAGTTTGGCTTTTTACTATTAACATGGTCATCTGGGTAACCAGAAATCACTAGAGGGCATGTTCCCTGGGTGATAGATAGGGGAATACTCTAACCAGCTTATTAACAGTAGGTAAAAAAAAAAATGGATCAACAGGTAGGTAGGCAGAACTCTTTAGCTGTGATGAAAGCAATCTGCCTAGAGATGTAACCCTTGTACAAAAATCGTATAACCCTACAAGTTGGGTGAGGGGGCACGCCGTAACGTAGATGGTTAAGGCAATACGTACCCGTAAAGTCGAAGGTTCTAGTTCCGGTGGGGTCAGAATTTTTAAACTGACCCAAACCTTCTGGTGGTATCATGGCCCTGGGGTCAACTCAGCTTATACTGGAACCCAGTATCAAACACTTGTACTGGGAGTAAAGGCGGCCGTCACGCAGGGCTGATAATCCGGCTGACATCAAGTGCCTACTGTCTACAAAAAGCGGGAGCCTTAACCTTCTACTATGCCAAGGGTCTCCTATGGCCTGTATTGGGATCACTTTACTATTTTACCAGCAGGTTGGGAATTATGCTACTGGGTTGGTGTCCAGTCCATGTAAACAATTCTTCATTCATAAGGTCATAAACCACATTACATAGGAAAGCCGGACGGAACAGGCCTTTGGGCCTAAACCATGGAAGGAGGAAGAAGAAGAAACAGAAGAAGAAGAAGAAGGCTATTAATATGGATGCCACTGGAACATGGAACGAGAAAGCTTACTTCAACCTAGGGGAATGCGAGAATTAAAAGAACAAAAGCTGATAGAAAACAGAAACTGAAGTTACGTGGTGAGATAACACTGGTCGACAAGTTTTCTTCACAAGAAATCAGATTAGCAAATATAGTGCATTTTTTCATACTGAATTCATACATGTACTCAGAATTTTTCCATCAGGCACAGTTTTTTTGTGACAGCTATTTTTTAAAACCAATTTTAGGTTCTCTTTGACCGTAAAAATGTACTTTTTGGTTTCTCACTTAGACTTATTTCCGGAAAATCTTGGGGCTGTCTCTGATGAGCACGGTGAGCGTTTTCATCAACAAATTTCCACAATGGAAAAGAGGTACCAAGGCAAGTGGAGTTCTAATATGCTGGCTGACTACTGTTGGACAAAGAAGAGAGATGTTCCAGATGCAAAATATGCCGAAAAATCTATCACTTTTTAGGTAAGTCAGAATGAGTTAGATGGATTTCATTTAAAATTATAAAAATTATAAAAAATGTATATGAATATCACAGAAAACTCTTACCTGATAGGAAAAAACTGAAATGATATTTAAATTCATCATCATCATCATCATCATAGTACATTCACGAATTTAGGCCATTTGTTGACCTGTTTTGGCCACAAGAGAAACACCATCCAAAAGTCTTCTGAGTGGACGTCCTGGTCTTCTTCTTCCTGCAGGTTGATATCTTAACATTTGTTTGGGTATCCTGTGATCTTTCATTCGATGAACATATTGCATCCATCTTGACTTATGATCAGAAATTTTGTTTTCTAAAGGTTCCATGTGTAATTCTTCTAAAATGTCTTCATTTTTTTGTGATCTAATAGTGTGGATTAAAAGGTAGCAGCCCTACCACTGGACTACTTAGCATCGGGCCAGTAACCCGTCCTAAGGAACTTCAAAACTACTTTCAAGTCTCAACATATTTAAATTCAGGATGAAAAATACTTCTAAAATCTCATATTTTTATTCTTGTGAAAGAAAAAAAGTTCATTTTTGTCGACCAGTGTAATTAAAGATCCTAAAATATGGAGAGAATAGGTCCAAGTTGGGGTGTTTTAGGCTTGTACTGTGGAGGTTCCAGGTTCAAATATACGTGCCGATTAATTGGATGAGGTATCTATCCTGGATTTCCTCAATCGTCAAGAGAAAAAATGATAATTTGGAATTTCATTGTCGAGATCTTGTTCTTCACATTCACCATTTCATATTATAATTAAAACGTAAATAAACACCTTAGTTGTAAAGCATCTATGAATAAAAAAATGAAATAAAAACCTTAAAGAGTTATTGACTGGACAGCAATTAAACCAGAAAAGAAAGAAAGAAAGTGAGAAAACTTGACTGAAAAGGTCAAAACTTTACAAACAAAGAACTTCAGTATTGAATGCCACGCACTGCACTTTTCATGCTTCGGCTTTTACAAAAAAGTAGCACCTGCAAATGTCTAATCTATATCCGCACAACCCCGCATGGTACAAGGATGCTCCCTAGTGGGAATTTTTGGTGAAGCTAATTTAGTTATGCTTATTTTTCTGCAGAAGTGAGTGATAGGCCTATACTGTCAGCACATCAGCTCATAGGCTCTAATTTATGCTTGAATTTCTTTTACAGACTCGAACATTTTCAATCAATAAGAAATGAACTGGGGATTTTTAAATAATCGATAAACTAGAAGAGCACAAATACCTATGGAAAGAACATTTAGACAGAATGGATAATACAAGATTACCCAAAAAGATCAACACCTACAAATCACATGGAAAAAGATCTTTGGGACAGCCAAGGAAACGATGGACTTGAGACCGGAACAGGTCGATTTAACCTAATCCTGGAAAGGAAGAAGAAGAAGATAATTTTTACACTCAGGACACAAGGCTTCAAGACTCTCCCGGAAGACTTGACCTTTAGATTTTTGCATCTCCATAAGTTCGGCCGCGGTGGACTAGTGGTTATGCTCCTTGCCTCTGGTCCTGAGGGTCGCGGGTTCAAACCCGGCCGGGATCGATGGATTTTTTTAGGATGGAAAAAATCCAAGGAGGGACTTTAAGCCGTGGGTCCCGAGTCTGAAGATTTTCAGGCTCGTAAAAGATCGTTAAGCCTGAATGAAAGGCCTCTAAGCAAAATTAACCGAATTTTCCCGTTCTAGTACTACCTTGGTTTTCTAGATGTCAGTATGAGGCGGAATGCTGACCACGGGCCACTCAAAGGACATCTATACGAAAACAAGTGTAACTAAATTACTATGGTTCAAATAATTCCCTGTGGGGGAGAGTGCCTAAATCTCTGTTAAGGGAAACATGGACTTACAAGACAAAAGTAAGTTCTAACACTGGGGCTAGAGGCAAAGAACTTAATCACTAGATCACCGATGTCGATACCTGCAGAAGAAGAATGTAAAGTGAATGAATGTTATATAGAATATGAAGAAAATTATAGAAATTTAGAGTTTTGAAAATGTGAATTACCGGTCCTATTCATTAAATTTGAAGACAAAGATAATCAATCCGTTAAGTCTATGAAAGCAAATTTCTCAATGGAAAACAGGTATCAAGGCAAGTGAAGTCTTAATATGCTGGCTGACAACTGTTGGCATAAGAAGAGAGATGTTCCAGTTGCAAAATATGCCCGAAAATCACTATCTACCACTTTCTAGGTGAGTCAGAATGGCGCCGTGGATGCTGGCATTATATTTAATTACGCACTTAAACATCCACTTAAATGCAACATATAATCATAAAATTGTATATTAAACATATTTAGCCCCGGATTTTAATTATCTTTAACACATTTTACTCGTAAATAAGGAAAAGAAGTGGTACTATTTCCTGTCATTATCACACTGGCTGCAACAGTTATTCTCAACACTTTTAAAATTCACAGTAATTCACAGTTTAAAATAACACAATTATTCTATGAAACAGCGATAACCACAGTAATAACCAGCGGTAATCACATTAATAACCTGCGATAACCACACTAATAACCAGCGATAAACCCACGGCTCTGTCGATAACACAGCCTCTCCGTCGATAATAACTGATTTATGTCCGTATTTAAACACAAATAATTGTACATATTTAACGCGTAAGAAAAGGGCGATTCATGGGATTCGCCCAGGTTGAGTAATTGAATTAGGCTAGGTTAGCTTTTACGTTCGTTACATTTTAAATGTGTTTAAATACGTAAACAAATTACCTCTTCCATGAAAATTCAAAATTGCCGACGGTTACAATGTAAAAACATATTTCCGCTCGTAAAAATCACAATACATTAACATACTTTCGCGATGGTCATTTTCCAGGGATAAATGTTACAAATGTCACTTAGTAACGGGATAAATTGCTTTAAAAATGTCTTAAGTTGCGTAAGTAAATACCTGGTTATGTTCAACCCCACCGTCAGAATGTTATACAAACATTCAAATGAATATCGCACGAAACTCCTGCCTGAGGGAAAAAACAAACGATATTTGAATTCAGCATGAAAATACTTATATTATTCATATTCAGTACGTTTAGAAGCGAATAACACTTAGGGTCGGTTTCACCAACAGAGGTAACTGTATTACGCCAGTTTAAGCTATGTATTATATATGGGGAAATATGATGGCCGGATGATTATCGGGTATCATGGGCCCCAAGCTTCCTGACATTTGTCTTACAGGTGAGGAAAAACCCCGAAAAAACCTCACCCAGTAGTATGTCCCGACCGGGAATCGAACACGGGCCCGCTGCGAGACAAGGCAGCACGCTACCAAGAGACCACAGCGGTGGACCATTAATTAACAACAATTTAATTAATATTTGATAATAATAATAATTATTATTAATTATCATTAATTATTATTAATAAGTTGATATTAATAATTATTAATATTATTATAGTTTAAGGAAGGATAAAATATTACGAGAATAAAGTAGTTAGGAAACATTTTGGACGAAAGAGAGATGAACAGGGAGGCGAATGGAGAAGACTACCTAACAGTGAGCAATGTGATCTTTATAAGCTCTCCATACATCCAAATCTTAAGCTAATGTTTTATAATAATACCTGTATAATCTACTTCCCCTAGATCATGGTTAATGTTATTCTCTCACCTCGTTCTTGGCCTACCTATAGGGCGCTTTCCTTCTGATTTTCTTACAAAGAGTTTCCATGCCCTATTTCATTCCCCATTCGTGTCACATGCCCTGCCCATCGCATTCTTTGAGATTTAATTCCCTGAATGAACTTAGCATAGATTGATTTTTAAATTATTTAGTAATGAAAGTTCTAGAATCTTTCACTTCAAACTCAGCATTCTCCACTCTTTCCTTAACTCAGCTATCCTTTTTTGTATCCGCATACAAACCATTTATTTTAATATTGTTCATCATCTTATGTCATTTTCTGCCTCTAACTTTCTTTCCGTTTACCATTCCTTCTAGGGCATCCGTCAGCAGGCAGTTTCCCCAGTGGCCAATTCAATTTATTTTCCTCCTCTTTATGAGTTGCAGCATTGTTCTTCTTTCACCCACTCTGTCTAGGTCATCTTTATTTTTTATTTTGTCTGTCCATTTCATACGTTCCATTATAGTAGGTCTAAAACATTTCGGAAAATGGAACCAAATTTTAAAAAGCATCATCACGTGTGAAACTGAAGCACATATATGAGGTAACATCTACTGTTATGGGAACAGAACTTCCACATTGATCCCATAGCCACAGGTGGCGTGCTTCACAACAAGTCTGCTGAGAGCTATCAGTCCAATTGGCACAAAAGCGCTCAGCAAATTGGATCTGCGAATTGAAATCGAATTCATTATGCACTATTTTCACATACTCTTTAAGCAGAAAAAATAAATATTCATTCACTTTATTTATCCCAAACTACATTGCTACAACTGCATAATCATTACTGACAAATTAATTATAAATTTGCAGAAATAAATGCAACGAAACAACCAACGAGCAACACATCCGCAGGCAAAATTAAGTACGTCCCTCAGAAATTGCATAAACTTAGTGAATTCCACATTAAGTCGAATTTGTGATCCTTTTTTCTGGTTTACGGAATATATATATATATATATATATATATGTTCACCGCTGTGGTCTCGAGGTAGCGTGCTGCCTTGTCACGCAGCGGGCCCGGGTTCGATCCCCGGTCGGGGCAGTTTTTCTGGGTGAGGTTTTTATCGGGGTTTTTCCTCACCTGTAAGACAAATGTTAGGAAAACTTTAAGGCCGAAACGGTACCCAAAATCATATGGCTATCATCATCATCACCATCACCATCATCATCATCATCATCATCATCCTTCACCGGTGTGGAAAGCAACGGGAAGCTACCACACCTACAATTCCCTAGTAAAGTTGCAAGCATAAGCATGAGAATGCTATGATTGCAGTGAAAGACCTGCCCTCGGGCAGAATTGCTATGGATGGATATATATATATATATATATGTGTTATAATTAAATCTTTAACATTGAGCAATGCAAGCTTAATATGGTATGACAAGAAAAATAAATGCCTGGACGTAATGGAGAGTATAATACTACATATATAAGAAAAATAAGTGTTTGAATTGGATTCGCCTGGTAGTGTAATGGATATCACGCTGAGGTACAGACTCAGAGATCCGGGTTCGAATCCCGTCCAGGCATTTATTTTTCTTATCATACTATATATATATATATATATATATATATATATATATATAGGGTGATGAAGGAAACACCGATAACAGAGGTGAGGTAGTATATTGAGATATGTCCGGAAATGATGCGTTTTCACACTATTAGTAGCTAACTTCTCAAGAGATCTATTAGTTGGATTTCAAGAGTCAATAGTTGACAATATCGTCACAGTCACATCAAGTTTTCAAAATATCCACCTCCCACCTCATTGCAGAACGTACATCGGCGGTATAGTAACTGGCGCACACGTTCAAATACGCCTGGCCTCGTTTGGATTATTTCTATAGCAGCGTGGATTCGGGGTATAAGATCCATACGTGACTCTATTGGAGTCTGATAAACATATTCTTTCATGTCGCCCCGCAAAGTATACTCGAGAGGGTTAAGATCAGGTGATTTCGAAGACCATGTCAGTGGTCCCCCCTCTGCCAATTCATCGACCTACATACGTGTTAACCAAATGTCTCCTCACATTGGTATCGAAGTGAGCTGGAGCTCCGTCATATTGCAGCCACATTCCGTTGCGGAGCCACGTATCATAGGCTCCTTATCTGTGAGGTGTTGTCAAGTAACGAGTCTTCAAATCCTTCGAACTAACTGATCTTCAGACATAATTAACTAGTCATAGTGTGAAAACGCATCATTTCCGGAAATTGTTATCTTATTTAGAAAATGACCAACATATATCAATATAGTCCACCGTTGTGGTCTCGAGGTAGCGTGCTGCCTTGTCACGCAGCGAGCCCGGGTTCGATCCCCGGTCGGGGCAGTTTTTCTGGGTGAGGTTTTTATCGGGGTTTTTCCTCATCTGTAAGACAAATGTCAGGAAAACTTTAAGGCCCAAACAGTCCCCGAAATCATATGGCCATCATCCTTATCATTATCATCCTTACCATTATCATCATCATCCTTCACCGGTGTGGAAAGCAACGGGAAGCTACCTCACCTACACAAATTCCCTAGTAAAGCTGCAAGCATAGCATGAAAATGCTATGATTGCAGTGAAGGACCTGCCTTCAGGCAGAATTACTATGGATGGATATCAGTATACTACCTCACCTCCGTTGTAGGTGTTATTTTTTTTTGCAACACCCTGAATATTCTGTTAAATTAGAGAAACTCAATGTCGTGGGTGCAACTGCCCTGCGACCCGCGTGAGCAAGTGGTGAGACGTAAAAGGCGAGGCTCCAGTTTCGAAGACATGGAGTCCAGTTGCCCTGGATAATTTTGGTTGAATTTGAACTATGAGCATTAAGTGATGAATGAAACATGACTTACGTGACCGGCATGGTTCTGCTCCTGGAAGGATGTTGGGATAGGCTAAAGCCAAAAGGATCTGAAGTTCTTCTTTTAATTTTGTTATTTCGGATTATTTTTATTAGGTGAGCTAATGTCGCTGCGGAGGTTTTTTTTGGGGCTATTTCAGCATTTCCTGACGTACCAGAGGAAATGGAGAAATTCAATTCATGATGCCAGCTTATTTAAAAGAGCGGGACTGCATGGAAAACAAATTACGAACAACCGTAAGTATTTCCCATTTGCATTATATTCTATAGCGTTCTGACCCAGGACAAGTCTTTCACTGCAATCATAGCATTTTCACGCTATGCTTTGCAGCTACTAGGGAATTATAGGTGTGGTAGCTTCGCATTGCTTTCCACACCGGTGAAATAATGATATTGATGGGGTGATTTTCGGGGACCGTTGGGCCTTATGCTTCCTAACATTTGTCTTCTAATTTTTAAATTTATTTTATTAAATATTGTATAAAATGTTGTTTGTACATGAAATTTACATAGCTACATTTGATGTATCTTTAACTGTTTATAATTAGTATAGCGTATATCTATATTTGTCAAATATTTTATTTTATTTGTGCTGGTTGAGTGGAAGAGAAGGCCTTATGACCTTAACTCTGCCAGAATAAATAAAACTATTATTATTATTATTATTATTATTATTATTATTATTATTATTATTATTATTATTATTATTATTATTATCGGCCGCGGTGGACTAGTGGTTATGCTCCTTGCCTCTGGTCCCAAGGGTCGCGGGTTCAAACCCGGCCGGGGTCGATGGATTTTTAGGACGGAAAAATCCAAGGAGCAAGTCCTCCGGGAGGGACTTTAAGCCGTGGGTCCCGAGTCTGAAGATTTTCAGGCTCGTAAAAAATCCTTAAGCCTGAATGAAAAGGCCTCTAAGCAAAATTTACCGAATTTTCCCGTCCTAGTACTACCTTGGTTTCCTAGATGTCAGTATGAGGCGGAACACTGACCACGTACCACTCAAAATAACATCTATACGAAAACAAGTGTAACTAAATTAGTATGGTTCAAATTCTTCCCTTTAGGGGGAGAGCGCCTAAATCTCTGTAAAGGGAAAACATAGGCTTACAATACAATACAATTATTATTATTATTATTTATTATTATTATTATTAAATTCAAACCACTCAGCTAAGGTTTTCGTTGGTTTTCCTAAGCGCAAAGACAAATGTGGGAGTGGTCCCCTAATTTCCACCAGTAAAGTAAATAAAAAACTACCGAATTCTATTTTCAAAATTCAAAATTTCGCAAACGATCAGCTTAACCTGAAGAGGGACGTTTCTGGTCGGGTTTGCGGTGTCGGACCTCCGGGGTCCTCGCCTGCTCGGGGCTTTGGCTGCGCCCGTGGCGGTCGCGGTCTTCCTCTCGGCGTCCTTGGATGATAACTACCGAAAAACTGAGAACAGGCTTGTTAATGCTCGATGATTTGATCTTTGTCTCCTGATCTACGGCTGGTTATTGGATCATCGCTCTACCATCAACTTGAAAATCATATCTATGGGCTGAAGAGGGCATTTAAGTCTCTAAAACAGCCGGAAGAGACAGGCCACGGGCCCTGCTCTGATTCCTCCTGGCTGTCGAGTGTGCACCCGGTCAAACTGAGTGTGCGCTCGACGGATAAATGGGTATGGGTACATAAAGGGTGGTTCTGCTCTTCTAACCCCATGTCCTGTCTTGTCGGTTAGGTTCGTAATGAAAAACGTAAACAATGATATAAAGCTTCCATTGTCGCGAGTTTAAATATTATGTTAGAAATGTTTGCATTACGTCTCAAACGTAATATTTATGGTATCTCTGCTTGTTGATTTAATTAGAATGTTTGATTAAACATTACGATCGTAAATTTTATTGCATGATGAAGCAGACTGATAATATTGTATTGGTATACGCGTAATCTCTCGTAAACTGAAAATGAATAAGAGTACGTGAATAATCTAATATATACAAATTAATGTTTGTTTGTTGGTTTGTTTGTTCGTATTCTATGCGCGGTCATACTGTTGATCCGATTTTGATGGGATTTTTTGCAAAATGTTCTGGAGATTCTCGGGATGAAGAGGCTATAAGAGAGTTGTGATAATCAACCCCTTCACCCCTAAAAATTACCCTTTGTACTGAAAAACGTGAAAAAAAAGTCCCCATTTTGACGCTTAAATGGCTTACGCTGCCAAAACCATAACAAATACACCAAATTAATGTACACAGAATTGAATATCTAAAAAAAAATTCTACAAAAAAGTCCACGACATCATATGTTTATCTTTTGCGGATAACTCACAATAACCATTTTTGTCTTTTATTGATACCAAGAAGATCGGGATAAGTAGATTCCCGGGCAAGCGTGCTCTGTCATACTGTTCATCCGATTGAGATGGAGCTTTTTGAAAAATGTTCAGCAGATTCCGGGGATGAACATAGGCTATAAGAGAGTTGTAATACTCAACCCCTTAAACCCTAAAAACCACCCTTTATAGTGAAAAACGTGAAATAAAGTTCTTATTTTGACAATTAAATGGCTTATGCTCTACACATTTTGGAGGAGTTCAGTGACAAGCACACGTACAGAAGAATTATATAATATATAAAGATAATATCGCTAATACAGGAGAAGTTATATTTTGACGGGAAGCTGTACATTAAACGAAGCCGCAGAGAATTCCAGCGGACTCTAAAGTTGGAAATCCCACTCTAGACACAAGGGTGCGATAAAATATTTTCCCACAAATCGAAAGATATTTTTACGTTCCACCTGGGATTTAATGCAACTCCTGCTCATCCGCTACAAGCACAAGTTTGTTATGATGTAGGACAGTGATTTTACATTCGTGACGCTTGCCCTTGTGATACGAACATCGACTGGGTACCTTCAATACACGATAACCTCAGGAATTTCCTTAAATATGAAAGCAATTATTTTTTAACCCTTAAACTGGCGAAATACTACATTCCCATGCCAGTAATTTAAAGTTATCGGACGGCAGTGAAAACAAAATCATGTGTATTGTTTTAGGGAACGGATTGTTAGGTTCTAAGTTAAGATTGCAACATAGTATAGTGATAAAATTAATGTATTTTCTTTATATCCAATAAACTGATTTTTTAAATAATATAACTTACAAAAATAATTCTCAATATTTTATGTGGGATCTAGTAATATTACATATATATATATGGTATGATAAGAAAAATAAATGCCTGGACGGGATTCGAACCCGGATCTCTGAGTCTGTACCTCAGCGTGATATCCATTACACTACCAGGCGAATCCAATTCAAACACTTATTTTTTCTTATATATGTATTATACTCTCCATTATTACTAGATGTCGCGAGAACACTGTCTTCACTGCCATCTAGTAGCTGACTATATCAAGTAAGCAAATTAAAGAGAATATTTATTTTACTTTATAGCAGTGACGCTTTATCGATGTTATAATTAAATGTTTAACATTGAGCAATGCAAGCTTAATATGGTATGATAAGAAAAATAAATGCCTGGACGGGATTCGAACCCGGATCTCTGAGTCTGTACCGTCAGCGTGATATCCATTACACTACCAGGCGAATCCAATTCAAACACTTATTTTTCTTATATATGTATTATACTCTCCATTATTACTAGATGTCGCGAGAACACTGTCTTCACTGCCATCTAGTAGCTGACTATATCAAGTAAGCAAAATAAAGAGAATATTTATTTTACTTTATAGCAGTGACGCTTTATCGATGTTATAATTAAATGTTTAACATTGAGCAATGCAAGCTTAATATGGTATGATAAGAAAAATAAATGCCTGGACGGGATTCGAACCCGGATCTCTGAGTCTGTACCTCAGCGTGATATCCATTACACTACCAGGCGAATCCAATTCAAAACACACACACACACACACACACACACATATATATATATATATATATATAGGCTATATATAATTTAATGCCACCATGTTGTCATTTCGACATTTTGGCATTCTCACCTGGCATGGCGTTATTGTAACACACTTCTAAGGTTGGGACGCCTGGAAGGCGGGGTTATGCTGCTCCGCTAATATATGATAATGAAGCTCCAGGAGAAGCTTCAACGCTAAACTTAATGAAAATGTTAATGATGATAATGATGACCAAATGGTATTCGGGGACCGTTTGAGCCTTAGTTTTCTGACATTTGTTTTACAGGTGAGGAAAAAACTCGAAAAAAACCATCATCCAGGAAACTTGTCCCGACCGGGGATCGAACCCGGGCCCGCTGCATGACAAGGCAGCACGCTACCTCGAGACCACAGCGATGGACCATATATTACATTTATATTACTCATCTTACTTTTAAATTAAAAATAAATAATGTAAATAGAACATTATTTATTTCTAGATGCCACACAAAAATTATTGAGAGACATTTTTGTAAGTTATATTATAAGAAAAATTCAGTTGATTGGACGTAAAGACTTGTTACTTTTATCATAATACAATGTTGTAATCTTAACTTTTAGTTAAGTGGACTAGTGGTTATGCTCCTTGCCTCTGGTCCCGAGGGTCGCGGGTTCAAACCCGGCCGGGGGTCGATGGATTTTTTAGGATGGACAAATCCAAGGAACAAGCCTTCCGCGAAGGACTTCAAACCGTGGGTCCCGAGTCTGAAGATTTTCAGGCTCGTAAAGGATCCTTAAGCCTGAATGAAAAGGCCTCTAAGCAAAATTTACAGAATTTTCTCGTCCTAGTACTACCTTGGTTTCCTAGATGTCAGTGTGAGCCGGAACGCTGACCACGGACCACTCAAGTGACATCTATACGAAAACAAGTGTAACTAAATTAGTATGGTTCAAATTCTTCCCTGTAGGGGGAAAGCGCCTAAATCTCTGTTAAGGGAAACATGGGCTTACAAGAAAGAAGAAGAATCTAAACATCCGCTCCCTAGACCTGTATCGGTATACTATGCAATTAGATTCAAATTTAAGTAATTTCTGCCCGTTCTTTTTCTACAAAAGTATAAATAAATGAAACCAATATATCTTAAAGGAAACACTGCCAATTATTTAAAGGTTAACGGTTTTCAATAATGAAATCTCCATAATATAAACAGAGTTGAACAGAACTCTGCTGACAAACTTATACAGAATGTTGTTTTTTGAGTGTTTTCATATAAAGTACCCATGATCTTAATAGTAACATTATGCTTGTCAAACCTGGAAAACCAGTAAAATCATTAATAGAAGCCTAAATAAAACATTAAGAATAAAAATAAAACGTAGTTTTATTTGATTTTCATATTTATATAATAAATACGAAAATGAAATAAAATTACGTTTTATTTTTATTTAATTAATAAATATGGATTTTCATCAAGTAAACACCAACTCAATTGATCATTAAGAATAAAATGACAAGAAACAATATCAAATAAAGAATTATGGGGGAAAAAAAACTGACCGGAAAGAAATTGAAATAAATAACAAAGCGAAAATGGAACTTGATAGGACATACATTAAGAAAAGACCAGGATTTGATTGAAAGAATTGCATTGGATTGCAACTGTCAAGAACACAGTGAAATAGGCAGATCGAAAAGACATGGAAGAGAACCATCCTTGAAATTGCAGATGAGGGAAGAACCTGGAGTGAAGTGAACAAATTGACTCAGAATAGGATCCGTTGGAGATTGTTTGTGGATGCCCTACGCTCCTGATAGGAGATAAAGGAGATGATGATGGTCTTCCTGTGACTCATTACAGATTAATGTGTAATTAATGGGTTAAACACGGAGGCATTTTTCCAAGATCTTGATAAGATGGTCTCTCAAAATGTATGGTATTCTCTAAGACTTCCTTCTACACAGAGGAGAACTAATGGTTTGCTTTAACCTGTTGTAGCACTCGTATTTGCCCATAACATAGTAAGGAACTTTTTTTTTTAATTCTGTCATAACTGTTTGCTCTGCATCCATTACATTTCTGATGTATTTCTTACGTGTTGTGTTTTAGATGATATGAAGCTTCTTCTAAGACAAACTATTTCTGTCGCCAACTGTTTCACTTGTGTATTTTTTATTTATGGTTCTGTTCTCTGAGAGGCATTATGTAAAGAATATTTTCAACAGTTTCTCTAAAAATATAATGTTCTGTGTTTCTTGTTATCTCCAAACTCCAGAAGACGCTGTTTAAAGATAGCATTTGTTATATTTATTATATTTTACATATCCTTTCACAAGTACTAGATTTGTCGATAATAATACGAGAAGAATCAACACCAAGCGAGTTGGGTTAAGAGGTAGCGTTTGTTACACGTATTCATAGTGTCCCCAGTTCAAACCCGGTGCCGACTTGACCGATTTTTCTGTTTATACTAAGTCGTAAAGATGGTGGATTGAAATTTCGCTACCAGCACTCATTTCATCATATTAACATATATTATCTTTAATAAAACAAGCAGTAGTAGTAGTAGGACTTTATTAGACAAAAGTAAGATATTTACAATATTATTTACAAATATGTGTCGCACGGGCAGTAAGCCGTACGTGCTGTTGACAGTCCGTTACAATAAAGTAATAATTGGTACTAGTGTAAAGAAAAATAAACAACAAAAACAGCAATAACATTACAATTACATAAAGAAAACACGTATGTATTGTATGACCTCGGAAGATAAGGCGCCTATAAATAAATAAAAAATAAAGCATAGAAGCAAGATATTTAAATAAATCTGACAATTTAATTGTCGTATTCAAATCCTTTCCATATCCTCCAAACAGTCTTAATGAAATTTACTTTCAGACCATTTATTTCAAATAAGCTCCTGGCGCGACAGGCCTACAAGGCCCTTAGCCTACCAGCCGGCTGCTGGCCTCACATCCACATGTGTCAATCACAGAGGTAGATGATCAACAGCCAGTGTAGGGGTGACATGTGGTCAGCAAGTCGAGTCCCCCAGCCGTTATAGCTGGTTTCCTCAACCTGGAGCCGCTACTTATTGTAGCTACCCAATTGCCTCACGATGCTGGGTGGGCACCGGTCCCATACTGGCCGAAAAACCATGAGAAAATTTCTTCCCCCATGGAGACTCGAACCAGCGCAAGTCCCGTAGCTCTGTGCCAAGGCTTCCTACCTTAACCGCTCGGCTACGGCGCGGGACCATTTATTTCAAATACAGTATAATATTAATAACTAGTTAATACCCGGCGTGCGCTGCTACTCATAAATAAATGTTAATGTGTTTTTACCACCGGCCGTGCGCTGTCATGCTTGCCCGGGAATCTGCTTATCCCAATCTTCTTGTCATCAATGAAAGACAAAATTGTTATTGTGAGTTATCCGTAGAAGATAAACATATGCTTTGGCCAACTTTTTTGTAGAGTTTTTTGAGATGTTCAATTCTGTGCACATTAATTTGGTGTATTTGTTATGGTTTAGGCAGCGTAAGCCATTTAAGCGCCAAAATAGGGACTTTCACGTTTTTCACTACAAAGGGTGATTTTTAGGGGTGAAGGGATTGAATATCACAACTCTCTTATAGCCTATGTTCATCCCGGGAATCTCCTGAACATTTTGCAAAAAAACCCCATTAAATCGGATCAACGGTATGGGTGCGCATAGAATACGAACAAACAAACCAACAACAACAAACAAACAAACAAACAAACAAACAAACAAACAAACAAACATTGATTTTTATATATTAGATAATAATAATAATAATAATAATAATAATAATAATAATAATAATAATAATAATAATAATAATATTTATTGGGAATATTCTCCTTCAACCCAAAGTGATTTGTCGCCAGAGGTCTGTGTCTAAAGCATCTTCTTCCCACATATCTCTAGCTTTCATACTTCTCCTCACTCCATCTATCAAACGTTCTCTAGGTCTGCCTCTTCCACTTATTCCATTAACTTTCCAATCAAGAATCTTCTTTCATATTCTATCTTCATCCATTCTTATGAGGTGTCCATATCAATTAAAAGTCTTTCTTCTATTTTTTCTTTTAATAATAATAATAATAATAATAATAATAATAATAATAATAATAATAATAATAATAATAATAATAATAATAATAATAATAATAATAATAATAATAATAATAATAATAATTAGAAATATTCCACAATACAGTGTTTCTTCTTCAACCCAAAGCGATTTGTCGCCAGAGGTTCCTGTCTAAAGCATCTTCTTCCCTCAAATCTCTAGCTACCATACTTCTCTTCACTTCATCCATCCATCGTTCTCTAGGCCTGCCTCTTCCACTTCTTCCATTAGCTTTCCAATTAAGGAGCTTCTTTGGTATTCTCTCTTCTTCCATTCTTATGAGGTGTCCATACCATTTCAAATGTTTTTCTTATTGTGCTGTTTCTGACTTTATCCCTCCTTGAAATTCTTGTCGATCGCCTCCAAAAATCCATTTCTACTGCTAACAGCTTGTTGGCTTGTTTTCTACTTACTGTTCAGCTTTGGGACCCATTTAATAAAATGCTTCGTAACAGAATTTTAAATATTGTTTTCTTCGTTGTTATAATAATAATAATAATAATAATAATAATAATAATAATAATAATAATAATAATAATAATAATAATAATAATAATAATAATAATACTCCTCAGGGGTCCTCATCTAGGGGATATGTGGATGGCGACCACAAGGTGCCCAAGCTGAGCAAAACATTTCTTCCACTTACTTGTGTTTTGCACTCTTTTAACTTTACTATCTAACCTCTCTTGGTTAACTCTTGTTTTTTCGACCCCGACGCTATTAGGGCATCCGAGGGCTAGGGAGTCTTTCCTTTCTTCCATTTCTTCTTTCCTTTATTTTCTTTTCTTCTCCAGAAAAGCCTGACCAGAGGCTATAAGATGGCAGCCCCATCACTGGTCTTGCCTTCCTTTGGCCGGCAACCAATCGAAGGGACTATTATTATGCTTTCAAGTCTTATACGAGAATTTCCCGGAAGGATCAAACTAATGACGACCAAAGCATGAAAAAGGACAACTCTTGGAAGAAAAAAAATATTTTGCTTTTTAGCACATGGAATGTACAAGGGATAATAATAATAATAATAATAATAATAATAATAATAATAATAATAATAATAAATAATAATAATAATAATAATAATAATAATAATAATAAATGTTTTATTTAAACTAGCTCTTAAAGCCATAGAGCCTTACCTTCCACTCAACCATAAAATTAAGATATAGAACATGAATTTATACCAAATATTTCAGACTAACTAATATTAAATACCATTCTATTCCATTCTCTCGCCCTATAGGCACTCTTACGTGCCACACTATACTCGGATCTTACAGTGACACGACCTGCGGGAGAGAGAACTTAAATATGGATCACTCACTTACTTTTCTTCACCGCACAAGGGCATGGAGGGCCTCTCCGAATGAGTGATCAGCTTAATGTCAGGACCTCCTCCTAGACAATACAACATTAAGACTAAATACACCATTCACACAATTTCACTCTAAACATGGCGATTAAAATAATAACGATTTTAATTGGTCAGATGGGGGCACGCCGTAGCGTAGTGGTTAAGGCACTGCACTACTAGCCGGAAGGTCGAGGGTTCAAGTCCCGGTGGGTCAGGATTTTTAAACTGACCAAAACCTTCTGGCGGCACTATGGCCCTGGGGTCGACTCAGCCTCTAACGGAAATGAGTACCAGACGCTTGTTCTGGGGTAAAGGCGGCCGTCACGCAGGGCTGACAACCCGGCTGACATCTAGTGCCGATTGTCCAGAAAAAGTGGGAGCCTTAATCTCCCACTACCCCAAGGGCTTCCTGAGGCCTGTAGTGGGAATACTTTACTTTACTTTTACTATTGGTCAGATGACGTTCGGGGACCGTTTGGGCCATAACGTTTCATTAAATCTGTCTGAGGAAAAACCCGAAAAAAACATCAAAATAACACTATTAGGTGTAGGAGTTAACATGAAACGACAATTTAAAAATTGCTCTAGCGGCCGTAATTTCACAACGAAACTCACTGTATGCCAGTGAAATAAAATGAGGAACATATTTTACAAAAATCAGCGAACTCCGACTGTTATAAGTAAAAAAAATAACTCTAGCAAACCCACGTTAGGTTCATTACAATGTATACAATTTAAATAACCCTTTCATTGACAATGTATCCTAGAATATATATTACTTCAATTTAATTAATATTTTTAATAATGTAATGGAAAAACGAATGGGTAGATATTAACAAAATAGGTGGTAACTTACAGTTATGTATGGTTTGTTGTCACAGCAGTCCACTACTTTTAAATAAGTTGGCATCAGAAATTGAGTTACTTCAACTCAACAGAAATAATACATATTTTGTATACTAGCAAAATGGGACCATAAATTCAACTTGCTGAGGAATTTACTTAATTTACGCAGTTCCTACGTGACGGTCTTTTATATATTTTTAGTTTAACATTCTTTGAGAGAAATATGGGTGATAATAATCCCTGTAATGCATGATAGAATTTTGAGAAACTTTTGAAATGTTAAAAGGAATGAGATGCACAGAGAAATTAAACATAGGCTCAATTCTGGAAATGCGTGCTGTTATGCATTGCAGAGACTTTTGATGTCCCAACTCCTTTCAAAAAACGTTAAGCTGAATATATATAAAACTATTATTCTACCAGTTATATTATATGGATGCGAAACATGGACTCTTACTTTGAGGGAGGAAAGGAGATTACAAGTTTTTGAGAATAAAGTTCTTAGGAAAATTTTTGGTCCAAAGAGAGATGAACAGACAGGTGAATGGAGAAGACAACATAACAATGAACTACATGGTCTTTATAGGTAGCCAGACATAATTAGAACAGTTAAGTCTCGTATACTGCGATGGGCAGGACATGTTGTGCGTATGGGGAATGAAAGACGTGCATGGAAGCTTCTTGTAGGAAAGCCAGAGGAAAAACGCCCAGTTGGTAGACCAAGAATGAGGTGGGAGATAACATTAACTATGATTTGAGGGAAGTAGATTATACAGGAATGATTGGAAAGCATTAGCTCAGAATAGGGATATAAGGAGAGCTTATATCCGTGCGGCCATGAACCTACGGGTTCGATAGTGCCAGTGAATGAGTGAATAAGTAAGTAAATAAGTAAGTATATAAATAAGTAAGTTTGAAATGTTAAAAGTACACTATCTGCTAGGGCATTCGATAAATAATGACAACACTGTTGTAAATCAGCGATCCTAGTGGCGACCATTGTAATCTTTAACATTTTCCAATACTGTTATTTTAACATAGTTCCAATAATGGTTCATATTATAATATTATTATGATATTGGGAAAAGAAAAATTATTGTGTGAACCAAGAATCGAACCATGGACCTCTAGTTCTCCAGACTAGTGTGCAGACTACTACACCATTCCACACCTGGCACAAACACTAACAATTCTTTCCACATATACAAATCTATAATTCTCGTTTCGTCCGCTGTCAGGTAGATGACGCTGCCATCGCGAACGGCCGGCTTCGTTTAGAAGTATCTATATTTGAGAATTTTAGAGGAATTAAACCCAATGGGTACAATTTAGAACACGACACACTCACATACACACCCAGTCCCAAGGTTGAGATTTAAAAATCCCTTACCCTGCCGGGAATCGAACCCGGGTCGCCGGAATGGAAGGTATTGACATATTTACAATAGGAAATCAAAAGTTTATTAATACCTATAACGTTCGTTATACATTTCTCCACTAGGGTGCATTCTTAAAACATTGCGATTCTTTGGCAATAAATAAAATTATGGTCTGGTTACAGTGATGAACAAATGAAGCAAATGAAGCGTACCTATCGTTTCTCATTTGTTTTCAAACATCGCCGTTTACAGTAAATATATAAATATTTTAAAATAACTATATTTAAATAATGATTTATGAGTAAATAACTTAATTTTATTTGTTAAATAGTCCTAACAAATGTCACTCTTGATTTCCAAATACTCTAGATAAATTTACTCCTCACTTCGTGAGTCGTGAATTTATCGATAATTTGGAAATCACTCGTGGCATTACTTATGAAAAAACCCTATAGTAAAATGCATTTTTTTGTGTCAATTTACTCTTACAATTCCTGATGTGTCTGGGTCCGACTATATAAACTGTACCTTACAAACATAACTGATTTTCATTAAAAGAGAGAAGATAGTGTCGTTTTGTGAGGGGAATGAATTGAGTCCCAGACTTGAGAATTGTAGCATCCCCAGGGAGACTTTGATGCATGTAGCAAACGAGTAAACACGTCACTTGCTTATTTATTTACAAGAAAATCCCTTCTGGTGGTAGCCAAGTCAATACACAATACTGCTGGCTTCTAACTTGGTTTTTCTTTAATTTATGTGCCTTTAATGTTCTCAGAAGAAAGCATCTGGTTTAGTAAAACTGCCTGGGGACCAAGTACAGGTTGTAAATGAATTACAGTACAATTTAATTGCTTGCAGAGTTGACCTGGGTCAAGGGTTTTTTTACGGTTTTTTCTTACCTATAGGACAAATGTCATAATCAACTTTTATAAGATTCATGATGTGTTCCGTTGAGGTATTATTCAAAATTAAAATATAAAATTATGGAATATTCACCTGAAAGGTCCGTCTCCTCAACTCAATTAATTATTTAACTGTAGCGTTTTCGGGACTTGTCCCATCATCAGCAGAATTCAAAACTGGTGTTTCACTGAAGATCTGGTAGAGGGCGTTACATGTATTGGGTTCGTTTTCGTTTATCAGATTGTTGTTGTGAGCTGCTTTCATGATTTCCATCTCTTCGAGTACGTTTATCTTCGCTGAATTATTTTCTCTGTGCATTACTGTTAGGGTGCTTTCAATATTTAACATGCTATGCCCTTCATGGATAATGTGTTTTGCATAGCTTGATTTTCCTTCTGCGTGAATAAAGTCTTTAAAGGACATTTTCGAGACTTTCTTCACGCAGAAGTAAAATCAAGCTATGCAAAACACATTATCCATGAAGGACATAGCATGTTAAATATTGAAAACACCCTAACAGTAACGCACAGAGAAAACAATCCAGCGAAGATAAACGTACTCGAAGAGATGGAAATCATGAAAGCATCTCACAACTACGACAATCTGATAAACGAAAACGAACCCAATACATGTAACCCCCTCTACCAGATCTTCAGCGAAACACCAGTTTCGAATCTTGCCGATGATGGGACAAGTCCTGAAAGCGCTACAGTTAAATAATTAATTATGTTGAGGAGACAGACCTTTCAGGTGAATATTCCATAATTTTATATTTTAATTTCAAATGTCATGATTTCAGGTCCTCATGGATCCTTAACATTATCTGACACATCACACTCACCGATATCATATTCACTTTGTTTGGTATGAATGCATGAGTGAATTGGGTATCTGGTCTTAAAATGTTAGCAATATTTCGGAGGTGGCCCTGGCTCTGAGCTGATATCTCACCCATGGAGGATCTCGCTATTTTGTGGTCGAAAAAGTAGGCCTAAGTGTATGATATATACACTCTAATTCATCCCAGGAAGTTACTACACACCTTATGGGCTAACGCCAGTGTCTCCCTACGTACAAAGGGCAGATGTTGCCAAACTCTAAACAACGGAATTTGTTTGTTTAGGGAGGGGTGGAGGGGCAAGGTTAGCAGTACTTTTTCAAATCTATGTACTATACATTAAAAAAAACATGTTTTTCTTTTAGGGCATGAAAACTAGTTTTTCACACAGGATAATACAGATACGCACGTACTCAGTGACAAGTGGTATCTGTTTTTTTTCTTTAAGAGGGGGTGGCTTGGACGGCTACAACTTACAACTATGTACCTGCTGTGTTGCATACTTCAGTTTTATATAAGGATTTCTCTCAAGAAAATACTGTTAAAATGGCAACCCAGTTCCCTATTCCAAACACACAGTAACTTCCTGGGTTGAATCTGACTGTAATTTAAAATTTACTCCCGACAGGTAGTGTACCTGTAAGGTCCACGCGGCGAGCGGCACCATAAGTACCGACAAGGGACAATTTAAACTAAGTTAAAGAAAGAAGAGAGAGAGAGAGAGAGAGAGAGAGGAGAGAGAGAAGAGAGAGAGAGAGAGAGAGAGAGATGGGAGAGAGAGAGAGAGAGAGGACGGGAGAAAGAAGAGAGAACAGAGACAGAGAAAGGGCAGAGAAAGAGAAAGAGAGAAGAAGAGAGGGAAGAGAAGAGAGAAAGAGAGAAAGAGAAAAGAGAAGAGAGACAGAGAAAAACGAGAAGAGAAAGAGAGAGAGAAAGAGAGAGAGACGAAACGAGATGAGAAGAAAGAGAAGATAGACAGAGAGAGAAAGACAGAGGAGAAGAAGAGAGGGAAAAAGAGAGGAGAAAGCAGAGATAGAGAAAGACAGAGATAGACAAAGAGAGAGGGAAAGAGAGATAGAGAAAGAGAGAGAGAAAAAGAGAGAGAAAGAGAGAGAGAAAGTATGTGAAAGAGAAAGAGAAAGAGAAAGAGAGAAAGAGAAAGAAAGATAAATAGAAAGAGAAAAGGAAAAGGAAAGAAAGAAAGAGAGAGAGAGGACGACAGACAGACAGACACACAGACCGAGAACAGAGACAGACAGAGAAGAGAGAGAGAGAGAGAGAGAGAGAGAGAGGGAGGGAGAGAGAGAGAGAGAGAGGGAGAGAGAGAAAATGTTATTTAACTTTATTTTAAAAATACAATAGGAAGTAACATTAAGAGGTTTATTTAATAATTAAGATATTTGGTCTGTGTATTCTTACCTCTTATGGTTGTTTTTGTTGAACATATGTTTCAAGGCTTGTGAGCCCCATCTTCAGCTTCCACAGACTGTAATCGCTGACGATGGGGCTCAGAAGCCTTGAAACATATATTAAAAAAAACATAAGAGTTAAGAATAAACATACCATATATCTTAATTGTCCACCACTGTGGTCTCGAGGTAGCGTGCTGCCTTGTCAAGCAGCGGGCTCGGGTTCGATTCCTGGTCGGGACAGGCTCCTGGGTGAGGTCTTTTCGGGGCTTTTCCTCACCTGTAACACAAATGTCATGAAGCGTACAGCCCAACGGTCACCGGAAATCATCCGGCCATCATCATCATCCTTCACTGGTGTGGAAAGCAACGGGAAGCTACCAAACGTATTATTCCCTAGTAAAGCTGGAAAGCATAGCATAAAATGCTCTCGGGCAGAATTACTATGGATGGATGGATGGATATCATAATTATGTCATTTAACATTTATATATCCGATCTTTATTTCATTATTCTTTGATTTATTGAATAGTTTTAAAATCCATTACGAAACACCGTTGAGGTCACTATGTAAATGTTAAAAAGACATAAAATTGGTACCCGAGATCTCAATCGTCTCAACTATATATGCTGTGAAATATCAAGAAGGCCTTTCGGAACATATGTTTCATCTTCAGCTTGTATAGTGATACATATGTTCCGATAGACCTTGCATATATAGTTGAGGACGACCGAGATCTCAGGTACCAATTTTATGTTTTTTAACTTTTATTTATACCATTATCTTGACTATTCAACTCATGCCCCAAATGGGAGGCAATGATCAATCACGTTTCAATGAATTCAATCACAGTCATGTTTCACCTCGATGATTATCAATTTCTGTTTATCATATTAAAGAAAGCTCCTCCTTTTTAATATTCTGAACAGGTCAGACCATTATTTTGCACTGACTGATTTTCCAACAAATACGTGAATATAGCAAATAATGAACAGATATTTCGAACAACACACTTGATAATTGTGTTTTCAATAAATGTGTTTTCAAATACTGATTTTACTGAGTTGTTTCCTAAAAAATAACGAATAACCTATAATGTTCGTTATAATATACAGTTCGATGTGTTTCATTTTTTCTCCACTAGGGTGCATTCTTAGAATATTGCGATCCTATTTGGCAATAAATAATATTATCTTGTTGCAGTGCATGAACAAATGAAACAGCCAAACATTTCTCATTTGTTTTCAAACATCGCCGTTTACATTAAATATATAAATATTTTAAAATAACTATATTTAAATCATTATTTGTGTGTAAACAGCGTGAGGGGTTGCTGATCCCCCATCGGGCGCCTCCCCAGGTGGTGGATAGGGGAATGCCTCCTAAATATACGTGGTACCGGGGAAATGAAATACCCGGGGTGAACCAAAATCAGCATAGCGTCTGTTCCAGATTGGACGGCTATAATGGGCAGGTAGAGCTCAGAGCCGAAGAGAAGGCAATCTACCTAAGGGAAGACACCCTAAAAACAAAGCTGAAGCAAGTTGGGAGGCTGTAAGATGGCAGTCCCACCACCCTTGTAAGGCGGCCAGACGAATTTTCTATTACTAAAAAGCGAAGGAGAAAGCCGGACGGAAAGAAGGAAAGATACGAAACTTAAATTATATAAAACAATGGCTGTTCCTTTGTTGTTGTATGGAAGTGAAAATTGGATAATGAAATCAAGGGATAAAAGCTGGATACAGACTGCGGAAATGCTGTTTTTGCGTAATGTGAAAGGATGCACAAGAGCGGATAGAATAAGGAATGAAACTATACGAGAAGAATTTAATATATATAAAATTGAAGATAAAATCAGCGAAAATAATAAGAAATGGACAGAACACTTAATGAGAATGAACAACGAAAGAATACCAAAAGTAACCTTCCTGTATAATCCCAGAGGAACAAGAGCTGTTGGCCGACCACGTAGAAGATGGACTCCACTTTTAACTTCGCCGGAACAGGCTGCATAACCTAAACCTTGTAGTAGAAGAAGAAGGAGTAAACAGCTTGATTTTTATTTGGTAAATAGTCCTAATAAATAATACTATTGATTTCCAAACCATCTAGATAAATTTATCGATAATTTGGAAATCACTCGTAGCATTACTTATGATAACACTGAGCAACAAAACATATTTTTTTTCTTGCATCAGAAAGAAAAATATGTGATTCTGATAGTATTTTTTCTCCTGAATTCAAATATGATATCGGGTTTTCTCCTTCACGCAAGGTTTCCGAGAGACAGGCATTTATAATTTCAAACATTTTAATATTTTCTACATTCGTAACTACACAATATTCGAACATTCGGACTCGCCTAGAAAGTAAGAAATTACGATTTTCTGCTATATTTCGCCTGTGGAGCATCCCTCTTGATGGTCCAACAATAATCGGCCAGCATATTAGGATTACATTTGCCTTGATATCTCTTTTCCATAGTTCAAATCTCCTGAGTTAGCTCATTTGGTTTTATTTTACAACGGTCAAATGGACGCAAAAACGTTTATTAAAAAAATATTATTTAAATCCATTAATTTAAATTGAAATAAAAAAACTGTGGATGATGGAGAAATTCCGATTACATATTTGAAAACACGATAAAAACTGCATTAAGTACAACTTTTGGTACTCATGAGACAAAAATCATGTTGACCAGTGTAATTATTCTTGTTAAATTTAACATCTAAGTCAATTTTGCAAAAAGTTTTGTTTCATCTCCCCAAGTTAAGATTAGAAATATTAATCTACGCAAGCATTACTCTAAGCCCATAGATTGGGATGTGTTCGGATGTTACAGTTAATCGCATATATTACGAACGTCATTACTCTTGTAACAACAGAAAACTAAATAAACGACTGTAAAACAAGGGTAATTCATCTCGTGGAAATGGAAGCACTGTTATTTAACCAGTGACGTGCGGTTGTCACAGCAGTTGCCCCAGCTGTACAATGAAAATGCACGTTACACTTTGTAACAACTCACATTGCAAAATGGTATACTGTTACGATGTTAATTTTTCTCAGCTAAGGTCATAACACTCATTACAGTCCAGCCGCCGAGTCTCCGGCCCTGATGTTTAGGTTGTACGAGGAGTAAAGGGAGAAACTCACCCTGTACTGCCAGTATTATTGTGACATTATATATAACTAGCGTGCCCGGCAGACGTTGTACCCTCCTTTGCAGATAAGTTAAGAACCGTCATATAACAATTATATTAGAATGAAAAAAAAAAAAGAAAGATAAATTGATGAGAGTGAGTCAAAGCAGTTTTTTTTCTTTTCCAGCTATATTTCATTTCTGACCCACTGTGCACCGGTCCCATACTGGCCGAAATTCCATGAGAAAAATTTGTTCCCCGTAGAGACTCGAACCAGCGTAAGTCCCGTAGTTCTGCGCCAAGACTTCTTGCCTTAACGACTCGGCTACGGCGCGAGACTCTTGGTATCAATGAAAGACAAAAATGGTTTTTGTGAGTTATATATGCTGAGAAATATATGCTGTCGCGGACTTTTTTGTAGAGCTTTTTGAGATATTCAATTCTGTGTACATTAATTTTGTGTACTTCTTATGTTTTAGGCAGCGTAAGCCATTTAAGCGTCCAAAGAGCTACTTTTTTCACGTTTTCCACTACAAAGAGCGATTTTTAAGGGTGTAGGAGTTGAGTATCTCAACTCTCTTATAGCCTATGTTCATCCAGGGAATCTCCTGAACATTTTGCAAAATAACCCATCACAATCGGATCAACGGTATGGCCGCGCATAAAGTACGAACAAACAAACATACAAACAAACAAACATTCATTTTTATATATAAGATGATATCTAAACTATGACTTGTCGCAGAGACTGCAGCGTGTTCACAATGCTTGCGTTCGATTCGTTTTCAATATCCGCCGTTATGACCATATTTCGGAACACTTCAATAACCTCTCTTGGCTCCGTCTTACTGACAGACGTAAATTGCACTCTCTTTCACTACTTTTCAAGCTCCTGAATTCCTACACTCCTACTTACCTAGCGTCCAGATTTGAGAAGTTATCCTCTTACCACAATATTGACACTAGGTCACAAGATAACAGTCTGCTAACAATCCCTCTTCATAGCACTTCCTCTTATTCTTCTTCCTTCACAGTAGCCTCTGCCCGCTCCTGGAATTTCCTTCCTCAAGATATCAGGGGTTGCCGCACACTTGGCACTTTTAAGTCACACTTATGCAGTTACTGTTGTCTAATAATTAATTTTTCTCTATTTATTTAAATTTATACTATGTCAATAATTTTTTCTCGTTTTTTATATATCTTGTACGTATTATACATTAAATTCGTTAAATCTCGAGTAAATCAAAATACATTATAAATATTAATTGTATTGTATTCTTAACATGTAATTGTTAATGTTTATTGTAATTTAGATGTAAGACTAGTTTTTGTATTTTTTAAAAACCTGGTTGAGTGGCAGACAAGGCCTCAAGGCCTTAACTCTGCCAGGTAAATAAAGCTATTATTACGTAAAATAAAGCTATTATTATTAAGGAAATAGCTGAAGTGAGAGTGGACGTCTGCCACAACCAGCACTGCTCTTTACACCGCTAGTAAGCTTTGAAATTGCTGAGATGTTGTTGGCTGTATTTATGCTAACAGCCATGATTTGATATTCCGCGTGGTACATAAATCGGCCTCTCCCACTGAATATCCATATTGGAAACACTGCCGTAAAAAGTCAGGGCCGGAAACTGAGCGGCTGGACTATAGCATCGCTATTTAAATGCGGGAGTGAAAGACCCATCAAATTTTGCACAAATGCCTCTTTTTTCAGGCCTTTTTCAGATTTCTGCCGTAAATCTACGATACAGGACCCAGGGATTTATTTCCATTCCAAAGGAACCCATACTTACGAATTTTATGCCTTGAAACATACGCCGACCACGGCCGAGTTTGAACCCGCGAATCTTGGAACAGAGCCGAGCATATTATAGGCCCCTGCGAGAATTCATCTCTAACGTAGTAGCTGGTGTTAGTTGGGAAAATGTGAATGCAGAATGCTCCGTCAAGCTGAATGCGATATATATATCTACTGGCACGGCGGGAAATTAGAATTTTAATGTTCGCAAGTAATTTATTCGAAATAAATTTGGTTAATGTGTTATTTTATTGTAATCCAAAATTATAGATATACTAATTAACACACTTAAAATTTCTCCATCTTACCATCTTACATTATCTTAGACGTTTAAAGAATTTTCTCCCAGTTTCATTAAAGCAAATCCTTGTGCAGAATCTTGTGTTTGTCACACTTAGATTATTGTGACATTATATATAATGATCTAAACTATGACTTGTCGCAGAGATTGCAACGTGTTCATTAAGCTTGCGTTCGATTCATTTTCAATATCCGCCGTTATGGCCATATTTCCGAACACTACAATACCTCTCTTGGCTCCTTCTTACTGAAACGTAAATTGCACTCTCTTTCACTTCTTTTCAAGTTTCTGAATTCTTACACTCCTAGTTACCTGGCGCCTAGATTTGAGAATGTATCTGCTAACCACAATATTGACACTATGTCACAAGATAACAGTCTGCTAACAATCCCTCTTCATACCACTTCATCTTATTCTACTTCTTTCACAGTAGCCTCTGCCCGTTCCTGGAATTTCCTTCCTCAAGATATCAGGGGTTGCTGTACACGTGGCACTTTTAAGTCACGCTTATACACATACCTGTTATTAATTAATTAATTAATTTCTCTCGACAACTAAATTTATTCTATGTCATTAATGGTTTTTTATCTGACTTTTCTATCTTGCACATTATATATCTCAATCGTTAAACCTATATTGAATCAAATATCTTATAAATAATAATACTATTTTAGACGTACCATGTATATTTATGTTTATTGTAATTTAGATGTAAGAGTAATTTTTGTATTTTTTTTTACTTGGTTGATTGGTAGACAAGGCCTTAAGGTCTTAACTCTATCAGGTAAAACAAATGTATTATTATTAAAATTAATTTTAAAGCACCGTTGAGGTTATGTAATAAGATATTAAATACAAAAATGGTACCTGGTAAATCAATAGTCCTCAACTAAAGTATTAAACTTCATCAAGTTATTCCAATATGGAGGCCTTTCAAATATAATGTTTCATCTTCTGCGTTTTAACTGGTAAATGTAGACGATGAAACATTGTTTTTGAAAGGCCACCATATTAGAACTTCTTGATGAAGTATAATAATTTAGTTGAGGACGACTGATTTACTAGGTATCAATTTTGTATTTAACATCTTATACTAATTACCCCAGCAATACTTGGGTAGCTGGGGTTGAATGGACGCCACTGTATTTAAGGCTTGCAGATATTCGCTGGAATAGCATTGCAGATTGTCACATGTTTGGTATAAATAAACCAACTGCGTATGTAATAGGAATTTACTTCCTCAAATTGCATCTAATTTATTTTAATGTAGTGGTGATTGCATGCGACACCGCAATACTCTATTTGCTGTTACAGTTATTTATGTTACAAAGATTGGAAGTGAGGTTTTACGAATGAGTTGAGATGAATCCGAGCGAATTCGTAAAAAACTTTCAGTCCTTGCAACTTAAAAAGAGAGAAAGTAAATGCAGGCATTAAAGAGGCCCTTGGCTCAGTGAGACATTAAGGTTTCCATCTTTCCAGACAATCGGAACGGGATGTCAGCAGCGTTTTCAGTCCTGTTTAATGCTTGCCTTTCAATCCCAGAACAAACGTCTGATCCTCGTTTATGTTGGTGGCTGAGTTGACACCAAAGCCATGGTGCCGCCAGAAAGTTTAGACAAGTTTGCAAATCGGACTTGAACACACTATCTTTCCGGCTTGTAGCGTACTGCCATTTCGAACTGCGGTACGGCGTGTCCCTCCCCTTTGCAAATAGGCCTATATAATTAAATTTCATATTATGTATTCGCACTTGAGACTTCTTGAATCAATTAGGACTATATTATTATAATCTTAAAGTCTCAACTTCATAAACTAAAATTAAGGCTTTTTAGGACAAAGTGCCAGTTAGAGCAAAAATAGTAATCAATAATGAAATAATAGAACAGATAGCACACTTTAACTATCTTGGTTCAGATATAACATATAGCTATGATAGGGATATACATAATAAATTAAACCGATATCAAATGATGTGAAGAGAAACTCAGCTCAGGTTTTATAAAATTATAGCTGTTCCTGTTCTTTTGTATGGATCTGAATCTTGGGTACTTACAAAAAAAAGATATCTAACACATTCAAGCCACTGAAATGAAATTTTTAAGATCCGTAAAAGGATGTGCACGCATGGACGGATTACATAATGAGTAAATAAGGAATGAACTGAAGATATTTTCAATACCTACTCGATAAACTAGAAGAGCACAAATACAATGGAAAGAACATTTAGACAGAATGGACAATACAAGATTACCCAAAACGATCAACACCTACAAACCACATGGAAACGATGGCCAAGCAATCGATGGACTTGAGACCGGAACAGGTCGCATTGGCCTATTCCTGGAAAGGAAGAAGAAGAAGAAGATATGTCAAATTTCATGTAGTAGTAGTAGTATTAGTAAGCCCTTGTGTATCTCAACGAGACTTAGACATTCTCCCCCTATAGGGATGAAATTCAATCATAGTAATTCAGTTAAGCTTGTTTTCGGATATATGCCATTGAGCAGCCCGAGGTCAGCGTTCCGCGTCATAGTGACCTCTAGGAAACCAGAATATTACTAGGATGAGAACATTCGGTAAATTTTGCATAGAGGTCTTTTGATTAAGGCTTGTAGTTTTTTTAGGAGCCTGAAAACTCTTCAGACCCACGGCTTGAAGTCCCTCCTAAAAAAATTCATCGACCACGGCCGGGTTTGAACCCCGGCCCTTGGAACTAGAGGCAAAAAACTTAACCATTAGCCCACCATAGCCGACGACGATGATTTTTAATAGGCCTAATATGTACGGTACCCATACAACGAAAGTACAAAAAAAAATCTCTAAATATGATCAAAATGAATTGACTCGTATCTATGCTTAAGTTATTAGGCCTATTTCAAGATAGAATACGAATAAAATTATATTAATATTTACCAATGAAGTAATAATAATTGCTTAAATCCACAGCAGTAACAAAGAAACAAACGAAGGCTGGTGTAATCAGTACAGACCAATGATAAAATAAAATGCATATTGTGTACGCTAAAAATATGTTTTTGTAAAGTGAAATGAGATATTTATTTAGCCCTGTAATGAAGTATGTATCCTTGATATGAAGATATTATCTATGTCTATTTAATTTCTAATGTTATTATTACTGATCTACTTGTAAAATTTCGTACTATTCCAGTTTTCCATTGTTTAATCATATTCTGATGCACTTTATTTTTATGAATATTACAGAGTATGATACTGTAATGTTCAATTTTTCGGCCATTTTATAAGACCGTAAAATAATAAATTAAATAAAGTATGAATTAAAATATTTTTAGAAGAAACAACGTATAGAAAACAGAGATACAGATATTTTAAGTTTAATATACCTAAAGAAAATTGATTAGAATTTTTATATAACAACAAATTAAGGGTTGAAAAATCTAAGGGACAACTCCTCCGTGAGGGGCTTTAAGCCGTGGGTCCCGAGGTTGTAGATTTCGATCTCGTAAAAGAACCACAAGTCTGAATAGAAAGGTCTCTGTGCAAATTTTACCGAACGTTCCCATCCTAGTAATATCTTGGTTTTCTAGATGTCACTATGAGGCGGAATGCTGACTCTTCCACTCAATGACATCTATATGGAAACAAGTATAACTAAATTAGTATAGTTGAATTTTTCTCCTGTATGAAGAGACAGAATAACATACTACTATAAAACCTTACAAAATTATTTTGTCATTAATATTTATATATGCTTTAACACGTAAAACCAAAACGCGTCTATAACCTTCTGTTGTATCAACAGATTGTGTTCATCTAGGTCTGCTATTTTGTGTAGTCACGCGTTTTCAGTAGAAACTCGTTCGATTTGATGAGGCTATTGTGAAATGGTTATGGTTGTGGTGAGTTAGAATTTAGTAATGAAACTTCAACTCGCAATTATTTATTTATTTATTTATTTTGAAACCAAGTCTCAAATGAACTAGAAAGGAGACACTTTTAAAATTTTATAAAACAATGGTACTTTCAACACTGTTATATGGATCGGAACACTGGGTCTTAACCAAAAAAACCAAGAACGAAGCACAGAAACGTCAGAAATGAGGTTTCTGAGGAGTGTGGCTGGCTATACAATAACACAGATCGAAAACGAAATAAAAATATTCGAAGAGAACTAAATATATTCAAATTATTAGATAGAATTACACAATACAGAGATGAATCGATGGATCACGCCAATAGCATTCCGAAACAGATTCTTCATTACAAACCACTAGGACGAAGATATGTAGGAAGACCCTGTAAAAGATGGACAGACCAATTCCAGAATGAGATCGGAACAAACTTAATATCTAATACTTGACGATGATAAGTTAAGTCTTCTCTTCCACTGAGCCAAAAGTATAGAAAACTACGTTTATCCTAGAACTAATGGATCTACAAGTTATAAAATTTTCTAAAATAAACGGTTATTATTAAAATTTACATCTAACGTAAGTCTAAACTGATTTAATTTTCGTATTAACTATTGCGCTGGCACTATTGAACCCTCAGGTTCGTGCTCGCATGGACATAATCTCTCCTTACATCCCTATCCCGAATAAACGTTTTCCAGCAATCCCATATGTAATTTACTTCTCTCATATCATGCTTAAAGTTATTTTTCAAACTCATTCTTCGCCTACTAATGGACGCTTTCCACTTTGGTTTTCCTACAAGGAATCTCCATGCCACTCTTTCATTCCTGCACTTGTCCTGCCAATCGCAGTCTACGAGACTTAACTGTTCTTAATATATATGGTTTCTCATAAAGAGCATGTAGCTACTGTTATGTAGTCATCTTCATTCATCTATCCGTCTCTCTTTGGTCCAAAATGTTTCCTGAGAACTTTATTCTTAAATACACAATCTTTTCTCCTTCCTTAAAGTTATTATTATTATTATTATTATTATTATTATTATTAATATTATTATTATAGTAAAACCTGTCTTAGCCGAAACCTTTATAAGAAGGAAACCTTGCAGAGACGGAAAAACATCTGCAGAACGGTACGATTTTATATGTAAAATCGTCCTGTACAAGCCGCAAACCATCATAACGCGGAAACGGAATGCTTTTTTAAAGTACTAATAGTTAATTATTACCTCAGTAAGACGGAAAAGTATTCTTAAGCACGTTCTAATTACAGTATTAATGACCACACGTGAAAATTCTGCATATGACGCTTTCTGCATTATATCGTTTTACCTTCTTGTGTTGCCATTGTATTGCGGGGATACCCATGCTTATGTGTGATAGCGGGGAATCCCTCACTTTTCCTTGCCTGCGAGGGAGTTCGGGAAACACTTCAGTCTTCCTGTAGTTGAGTTCCTTCTCGCTTTTGTGTAATAAAGTTGTTTTGTATTGCCGTGCAAACTGAGCTGTGTTACACATACTATTTTGTCTGTATTTCAGTCAATACGTTTTGTCTTTAAAGCTTGCATGTAAAACCCTTACAGTGCGTGAGAAAATTCAAGCTTGTAATTTGGGAACTCTGTATAAGAAGGAAAACTGCCAAGACGGAAATATATTTAAGGAACCTTCATGTTCCTTCATAGACAGGTTTTACTGTATTATTATTATTATTATTATTATTATTATTATTATTATTATTATTTCTATAAATTTACAGAAAACAGAATATATGTGTTTGGGAAAGGATGTGGATGACCTCATACTTTAACACGGAAAATAAAAAGGTCTGCAATTTTTTAAATATCTTGGGTCAATAATTACAAGTTTAGGTACATGTGAAAGAGATGTACAGACTAAAATTGCAATGGTAAAAATGCAACTAAGACATTACAAGTAATAATTTGGAATAAAAATATTACAAAGGAAACTAAAATGAAAATTTATAAGAGCATAATACAGAACATTTTGTCATATGGAAGTGAAACTTGGTCTTTGACGGAATTACAAAAATAATACAATTGGAATAGTTGAATTTGATTATTTTAGAAGAAGCCTCCAAAAAACAAGACAGGATAAAATAAGAAATGAATTCCTTTGGAGAGAAATGAATGTCACCACATCGATTGTTAAGAGGATTGAAAACCAAACGCTTAAATGGTATGGCCATGTACAAAAAATGGAAAAAGAAAGATGGCCCAAAAATATAGACCAATGGTCACCCCCTGGAAGAAATAAACGTGGCAGACCAAGATGGAAATGGAAAACCTACGTCAGAACTATAATGGATGATAGGAATTTGGAAGAGGGAGATTGGAATGATAGAGATAAATGGGAACTGAAGACGGCAAACCTATAAGTGGGGGAAATCCGAAGAAGAAGAGAGAAGAATATTATTTCTAAGTAAGTTTCGGGATTTCTCCTCATCAGTTCCCTTCAGGATTTCAATGTAATTGCAGTTTTTTTGATGACTTCAGAGGGTTGCCATAATGGAGACATAAAGAACCAGGATATTAACTATATGTGACAAAGCAATTCAATCGGGAAAGATGAAGGGGAATATGATTTTTCTAAAAACCTTTTTTGTAATGATATTAAATGCATTACAATAAAACTCTTCATACTACAAATAGCACTTTATGTACTTAATGTACCATCATTAGAAGAACATTACATGTAATTATCATTGACTATATGCTATACATTATTGTAGCAATTCAAATATATGTACATTAGGAACGTAACATCAGTCGTATTTCTCATATCTGTGAATACAAAAAAGAAACTTTATTTGTGGTTCTGTCTGTGAAATTCAGTACAATTCGATTTCCCTAACATTATGTAAACGATAAAATTCAGTCTGTAACTTTATGTAGCTATCTTTCAGAGACATAATGGAAAATAAAGAGCAGAGAATATTGCACGCATTATATTTTGATAAAAAACCACACACACGCACACACACATAAACACATACAAACACACACACAAACACACACACACATACACAAACACACACACAAACACACACACATACACATACACAAACACACACACAAAAACACACACTCACGCACAAACACAAACACAAACACACACAAACACACACAAAAACACACACTCACGCATGCACACACGCGCACACACACGCACGTACGTACGCGCACACACTCACGCGCACACACACACGCATGCACGCACGCAGACACACGCACGCACACACAGACACGCACACAGACACAGACACACACACAGACACACACATAGACACACACAGACACACACAGACACACACACAGACAGACACACACAGACACACGCACACACAGACACACACAGACACTTACACGCACGCATACACGCGCACGATCACGCAAACCCAAACGCACACGCAAACGCACATGCAAACGCACATGCACACGCAAACGCACACGCAAACGCACACGCAAACGCACATATGAGACGCTCACACAAACGCACATATGAGACGCTCACACAAACGCACAAACAAACGCACACACAATCGCACACAAACACACGCACGCGCACACACACAAACACACAGTAAACACAAACACGTTCACGCACGTACACACACACACACACACACATATATATATATATATATATATATATTGATTTTCAAGCAAAGACGAGGCTCTAGCGACATCATCTTCAAACATTCAAAATGTAGTTTTGTTATTATATCCAGTATATGAAAACCCTTTTTACACATTTTATATTAGCTTGACCTGTATCTGTCTATCTATGCAACGGAATCTTTCAACACGATTTTCACCCACTTAAAAGCATTGGATCGACTTGAAACTTTGTATACTTGTAAAGTACCAATGGCAATACAATAATTTCATACATTTTTTCTATGATCCTGGCCAGGGTCATCAGGACATCAAAAAAATAAAGACAGGTGTAATAGGTTGCGGACGTATCGACTTTTTAGTCCATCGTTGTAAGAAATTAGTATTATATCCTCTGGTAGCTCAGTTGGTAGAGCGGTGGACTGTAGTGGTATATAATTTCAGTAATCCATAGGTCGCTGGTTCAAATCCGACCAGGAGGATTTTTTTAGAAGAGTATTACTTTTAGCTCATACTACGATAGTATCGAATTTAAATATATTTACATTTTTATCTTATTTTGTAAAATATTAATGACATTTTTGTAAACTTACCACATTGTAATTTATTATAAAATATGAGAAGGATACGATTAACTGTAACTATTCATCTACATTAAAATATTCAAAAATATTATAATAATGTTAGGTAATAATAATAATAATAATAATAATAATAATAATAATAATAATAATAATAATAATAATAATAATAATAATAATAATAAAAAAATATAATTATATTCGTGCGTAGACACTAAAAATATCGTATGTAATTAAATTTTCATGGGATTCCGGTTTATGACAATCAATTAAACTAAGAAATAAAAAAATAATAGTTAAAAAACTAAATCAACACGCTTTATTAGAAAACCGCACTAAAAATGAAAAATAATTTTAATTTCCAACGCGCTTGGGATAAAATTAAAGTGGTCAACAAAAAAAATCATCTCCAACACATCTAGAATAAAACTAGAGTTATCTACAAAAAATAATTTTACCATCAAAAGCGTGGGGTGCTTTCTATGGTTTTTACGTTATCTTCTTAGAGACTTTACTTTTACCAATATCTGTTTATTATCAAATATATTAATTGATATAGAGCACCCCATGCTTTTGATGGTAAAATTATTTTTTGTAGATAACTCTAGTTCGATCAAGAAACAAGATAAAAAATTAAAATTGCCTTTAAAACTAATAATAAACTCAATAACATAATTCCTAATAAAACAAAAACAACAAATAAATATGAAAATGAAGGCGTCAATAAACTAAAATGCAATAGTTGTGAAAAATTATACACATGAAAAACCACAAGAAACTTTAACACACGATATTCGGAACATTAAAAAAAATTATTAATAATGAAAAAGAAATATCAAATTTTGAATAATGCTCGAAACAGGTCATCGATTTGAAAAAATCGATAACTCTATGTCAATACTACACAAAGAGTATAATAACAACAGGAAGACAGAGAGATCCTAAAAAAGCAAGGAATAAAGACCTACTCAACGAGTATATAACCGCAGACATAAATCCACTATACAACCTTTACAACGCCATCAACCATCAGTTCCAGTTAAAACGCAGAAGATGAAACATTGATTTCGAAAGAACTCCATTTTAGAACAACTTGAAGTTTAATAACTTAGTTGAGGACGACTGACTTACCAGGTAAAACACTTATTTAATTAATATCTTATTACATAACCTCAACGTGGCTTTAACATGAATTTCAAAAGTGTTGATTACTTTTCCAATTTTGGATGATGTCATTGATATACAAATTAAAAAGGATAGGTGATAAACTACACTCTTGTCTTACACCTCTATTTATTAAAATTTGTTTGGTCTTTGATGTGCCTATGTGACGAAGTTTATAACAGAAATTATTAAGTTGAGGATGACTGTTTTATAAGGTACATTATTCAATTGAAATAATTTTACCCTCAACGGTGTTCACACAGAATTATTAGAAATACAGCAAAAGCTTGATATCGTACCAGCAAAATTTGGACATGGAGAAGAAATTAGGGAAATTTCAACAGATATGTGGTTCAATAAGAAGATATTTGAAAAATAAGACCACAAGGGAACCTCAATTACAATTTTACAAAACAGTAGCCGTTACAACGTTAACATACGGGTCTGAGACTTGGCCTTTAACGATATGTGATAAAAATAAAATTGAGACAATATAAATGAGATTTCTCAGATCAGTTGCAGGTGTATCTCTAAGAGATCAAAAGAGAAGTCAAGATATCAGAGATGAATTACAAATATATAATATAAACGAGAGAATACACAGAAATAAACGTAATTGGTTTGAACATATACAAAGAATGCCAAATAATTGTTTATCATAGCAGCTGCTTCATTATAGGCCTCTAGGCCGAAGAAATGTAGGAAGACCAAAACGTCGTTGGAAAGACGACCTGCACCTGCAGCATATAGTGTACCGGGGAGCGGAACGGGCCAACAGGCCCATACCTTGAAGATGACGATGATTATTCGCGGGTTAAATTTGCGACACAGTTCCTGTATTCGCGGCTAAAAAGTCTTTATTCGCGGATCCAGTCGGTATATTAGAAGGATTAATGTCCTTTATTAACCATCAGCAGTTTTTTTTTTTTTTTTTTACTGCAGGCACGTGCCAAGGCGGCTTTTACAAATAGTGATCCAAACCAAATGGACAAATAAATATCAAAACAAAACGAACCTTATTGTCATTAACATTCAAATTCATTGTTAGAAGCTGTTGTCGCATTTCACGTACCGATATGCACGTACTTTGATAAATGCCTCCAACAGCACCTTCGGTATATCCATTGTTTAAACTTGTCATTCAATGCAATAATTTTGATTGAATAACACGTGTATCTTGTGCTTTGTTACTAATTTATAATGTCGAGTGGAAGGAAAAATTAGTACCGAAGTGGAGAAAAAAAAAGTGTTGCCGCTTAAATTAAAAATAGAAATGTTTGACCGTTTATACGCGTTGGCCTGTCTTTTGTGTCTATATCACCATGTTTCAATGTTAATGAATCAAGAGATTCGAAGACAAAATAAGGAGTTCTATCGCAGAATTCACAGCTGAATATCAATCTTAATTGAAATATCTTTTAAAAGCGGCAAAACAGGAAAAAAAAATACTTAGTTCTTTAATTCCTTGCCTAAACCTGACAGTAATAATTGATATAAATTGTTCAAAATCTCTCATTAACAGATTTTATTTTGACTATTTAACTCATGCCACAAATGCTAGTCAATGAGCAATCACGTTTCAATGAATGTTGTTTTAAACCAATGACAGTCGTGTTTCACCTCGCTCTTTATCGATTTCTCTTTGTCAGCTCCTGCTTTTGTGATAAAGAAAGCTCCTCCTTTTTAATGTTCTGAACAGGCCAAAGCATTATTTTTCTCGAACAAATATATTGAATATAGCAAATAATGAAAAGATTCCTTGATTTTACTGAGTTGTTTACTAAAAAAATAAATGAATAACCCGTAATGTTGAATATGATACATAGTTTGATGTGTTTAATTATTTCTCCACTAGGGTGCTCTCTTACAATACTGCGATCTTATTTGGCAATAAATAATATGATCAAGCAGCAGTGAATGAACATAACCTCACATTTTTTATTTGTTTTCAAAGATCGCCATTTACATTAAATATATAAATATTTTAAAATAACTATAGTTAAACAATGATTTGTGAGTAAACAGCTTAATTTTATTCGTTAAATAGTCCTAACAAATACCACTCTTGATTTCCGAATTCTCTAGATAAATTCACTCCTCACTTCATGAGTCGTGAATTTATCGATAATTTGTAAATCACTCGTGGCATTACTTATGATAATTTTTATTGTATTCTGTAACCTTGGAAATTATTTCCTATATATCCATACAAATTATCATTCCATATTCACGGTTTCTGTATTCGTGACATATTTACAGAACATATCCCCCGCGAATAAGGAGCTTTTACTGTAACTACAGAAAAAAACCTGACTATAAATATACATTTTAACCTTCTACTAAACTAATTATCCATTTGGCAATTGTTAATTCCTTGTACAAACATTGTATGCTGGTGTTCAGCAAGATATAATCTCTGACAAGTGTAACTTGACAGTAAAGTGGAATTCCGCACACGACTCTGAATAAGGTCAGGGTTCGCGCCTCACAGTAAATAGGATTATGTGAGGGGGGCAATTTACCCAGCCATGGACGTGGGAGTCAGGATACAACCCTTGTGGGATTCAAAACTCTTTTCGATAATAGAGAGATGTCCGTGATAACGGGACACTCCACGACTGCTGCATTCTGCATTATGAAGATAGCAATACAAAATTATATTATAATATTACCATATTAATAGTAATAATAATAAATTATTTCAATAATAAATAATCATAACATTTAAACAATACTGATAATAACAGCAAGAGTAGGCCTAATATCCGCTGTAATATGATAAAATTATTTTACCATCAAAAGCGAGGGGTGCTTTTTATGCTTTTTACGTTTTCTTCTTAGATACTTTACTTTTACCAATATCCGTTTATTATCAAATATAGTAATTGATAAAGAGCACACCACGCTTTAGAAATAAAATTATTTTTTATAGATAACTCTAGTTTTATTCTAGATGTGTTGGAGATGATTTATTTGTTGAATACTTTAATTTTATCCCAAGAGTGTTGGAAATTAAATTTTTTTTCATTTTTTAGTTCGGTTTTCTAATAAAGCGTGTTGTTTTAGTTTTTTAAACTATTATTCATTTTTTATTTTGGTTTTCTATTAAAGCGTGTTGTTTTAGTTTTTTAAAACTATTATTTATTTTTTTTAATTTTTAATTTAATTTATTGTCATAAACCGGAATCCCATGAGTATTTAATTGCTTACGATATTTTTAGTGTCTAGGTAGGAATATAATTATATATTTTTAAAATTATTATTATCTAACATTATTATAATATTTTTAAAAATATTTTAATATAGATAAATAGTTACAGTTAATCGTATCCTTCTCACATTTTTTGGATAAATTACAATGTGGTAAGTTTACAAAATTGGGCAGGCCTAGAAAGAGATGGGCTGAAGTCGGAACGGGTCAACATACCTATTCCATGAATGCAGATGATGATGTGATATTTATTTGCACAGACAAATTATTTTGAACAATTTGTTCGGTGAGTTATATACGAATAGTAAACTAAATGGTTTCCATGTCTATTGCCAATTATTAGCCATTTTCAAGACGGCTCCTTGTATATTGTATGTTATGGTGTTTATGGGAGGCGAGGTCTTCATTGTAGTTTTCTAAACATGAAACTAATCCAATTTTAGACTATGAACTGTAGAAAATGTCGGATATATACTTACTTACTTACTCACTGGCACTATCGAACCCGTAGGTTCATGGCCGCACGGACATAAGCTCTCCATACATCCCTATCCTGAGCTAATGCTTTCCAATCATTCCCTGTACAATCCACTTCCCTCAAATCATAGTTAATGTTGTTCTCCCACCTCATTCTTGGTCTACCAACTGGGCGTTTTCCTTCTGGCTTTCCTACAAGAAGTTTCCATGCACGTCTTTCATTCCCCATACGCGCAACATGTCCTGCCCATCGCAGTCTACGGGACTTAACCGTTCTTATCACATCTGGCTTCCCATAAAGACCATGTAGTTCATTGTTATGTAGTCTTCTCCATTCACCCGTCTGTTCATCTCTCTTTGGTCCAAAAATTTTCCTAAGAACTTTATTCTCAAATACTCGTAATCTCCTTTCCTCCCTTAAAGTAAGAGTCCATGTTTCGCACCCATATAATATAACTGGTAGAATAATAGTTTATATATATTTTCAGCTTAACGTTTTTTGAAAGGAGTTGGGACATCAAAAGTCTCTGCAATGCATAATAGCATGCATTTCCAGAATTGAGCCTATGTTTAATTTCTTTGTGCATCTCATTCCTATTTGTGATTATTGTTCCTAGGTATTTGAATTCAGCCAATTCCTCAAAATTTCCCTCATTTGTCATTAGCTGTCCATTTCCATTATATAATGTATTTCTACGTGTGACCATATATTTAGTTTTACTGATATTTACTTCCAGTCCTAATTTCTTAGTGTTACTCAATAGTGTGTGCGTGTTGGCCTTTAGTATCTCCTCGCTATCGGCCAGTAGTACTACATCATCAGCATAAACTAACAGCTTATTAATACCATTCAGTTGTAGGCCTTCCTCATTCTCTAAAGATTTAATGGCATGCTCTAGTACAAAATTAAATAGTAGAGGAGATAGTGCATCTCCTTGCTTCAACCCATTCTGGATTGTCGGATATATAGCAAAAATACTTTTACTTTCAATAGAAAGAGTATAAATTAATTAAATCGAAGAAATCTGACAACTGATAATGATATATTTTTTGTCCGACACCGTGGTTACCGTTCCTTTAATTGGTTGGGTTAATAGAAGAAAATAATCCAGCAAATCCTAAAGATAAAATACTCGTAAGGTTTCTTTAACGCTAGGGGCGCTGATGTAACTTATCTCCGAGTAGATTATACTATATTCCTCTTCCATAACAAGTTTCTTTTCTATTCGCCTAAGATTCCTTCGATATGAACCGACAAAAGTGACAATGTTTTAGTCTTATTTCGCGTAAATCGTAAAATTCTTAATAAATTGCTTGTACAATTCATCCTCCTTTTTCTACTACAACAAGGTTTAGGCTATGCAGCCTGTTCCGGCGAAGTTAAAAGTGGAGTCCATCTTCTACGTGGTCGGCCAACATCTCTTGTTCCTCTGGGATTATACAAGAAGGTTCTTTTTGGTATTCTTTCGTTGTTCATTCTCATTAAGTGTTCTGTCCATTTCTTATTATTTTGCATCCTTTCACATTACGCAAAAACAGCATTTCCGCAGTCTGTATCCTGCTTTTATCCCTTGATTTCATTATCCAATTTTCACTTCCATACAACAACAAAGGAACAGCCATTGTTTTATATAATTTAAGTTTCGTATCTTTCCTTGTTTTCCGACCTAAGGTTCTTTTTATGGTTCCACAAATAGCCTGAAATTTTTTTCTATATCTTTATTTTCTCTATAAGTTATATCACATCCTAAATATTGGAAATGTGATACTTGTTCTATTATTTTGTTATCCAGTACAATTTTTGATCTAATTCCATATTTACCAATAAATGCCATTACTTTTTACTTATTTATTTGATATTTTACAATTATATCTATTGGTTATTAATTTAAATTTATACGATAACATTTGGAGCTCATTTTCAGATTCTGCTGAAAGTACAACATCGTCAGTGAATAATAAAGCATTTATTTTATCTTTATTATCAATTAATATTCCTTCATTAGTTAAAACCTTCTTCCATTCTTTTAGGATATCGTCCATATAAATATTAAATAATATAGGTGAAAGTGAACACCCTTGTCGTACTCCTTGGTTTATTTGAAAAAAAATGTCTTATTTTTAGTCAACTGAGGGTCAATACAAATATTTGTTCCATAGTACAAGCTCTTAACAGTTTCTATAATCTGAATAGGAAGACCTTTTTCTGTTAGGATATTCCATAATATTTCCCTGTTTACTCGATGAAATGCTTTATCTAAGTCTGTAAATAACAAATTGTGTTTCTAGGTTTTTTCTTGTCTTTTGTTTATTATCTGATTCAGGGCAAATACTCCATCGGTACAAGATCTTCCTTTTGGGAACCCGTTTTGTTCTTCTGCTAGTGTTACTTCTGTAATTCGTTGTATTCGTTTTGCTATTATTCTAGCATAGATTTTATATCCACTATTTAGGAGGGTAATGCCTCTGAAATTAGATGGTTGGTTTCTTTCTCCTTTCTTGTAAATTGGTTTTACTATACCTTGCCTCCATGTTGCTGGTATATTATGATTCTCCCAACACATATTAAGAAAACTCAAGAATCTTAATTTAAAGCATATATCTGCATATTTAATTAGTTCTGAATTGATGTCATCTGGTCCGCTAGCTTTTCTATTATTTGTTAATTTGAGCAATTCTTCCAGTTCTTCCATTTGTATTTTATCTACTTTCAAATTCTCGCATTTTCGTTCTTCTTCGTTTTCATTCTCGTTGTACACAATTCATAATAATTAAATAAATAATTTTCTTGCTACCTACATTACTATAGACCTGTTTCAAATTGCACCACATATAAAACTCGTTACTTTGTTTGAAAAATAATAATGCGAAAGATCACTCGGTCTTCTCAATAAAATAATCTACGCGGTTCAACAATAGCATCACGGTTACTTGGTTACGGCACGAATAATATTTCAAAATTTGTTTTGATATAAGAATAATTACAATTTCGTGTTGTTTTATTTCAGGAAAACCGGGATTACCATAAAAACGAACAATATATTTTGTTTCACAGCCAATTGGGTTGTGAATTAAACACATTGTGTATAAAATTCACTAAAATACAAGGTAAGTTAGTTACATTTAAAAAATAAAACAAAGTTAGTATGTAGAATTAGAACAGGCGTGTCCAAACATTTTTTAGGTAAAGGCCACTGTCGTTATGGTGAATTTGTTTGCAGGCCACAAGATTCGATTTTTTACCGTATTAAATAGGATCTAATATAAATCAATAATTAATTTATATATGAAATCACAAACATATTAATACGTTATCTTTATTAAAATACTAGCTAATATCTGTCGTGCGCTGATACGCCTATATAAAAGAAATGTGTTTTTATGTTTAGTTGAAAAATACAATATATATATATATATATATATATATATGATATGAAAAGAAAAATGAATGCTTGAGTCGGGATTTGAACCCGAGTCTCTAAACTCTGTACGTTTAGCGCTCTAACCAACTGAGCTACCCAAGAATTCCAACACAAACATACATTTTTCTTATACATGTAGTATTCTCAATTCACACAAGAGGTAGCGGAAATTTGTTCCAACTGACATCTAGTGGCTAACATAACAGTTATGCAAATATATACATATAATATCCTCAACTCGAGTCCAACTCAGTGTAGGGTCGAGGAATGAGATGAGATGAAGCCCCTATATTTATAGAGGTGACGCGTAAAAATGTGTGGGTGCGTGTAGGCAAACAGTTTTCGGACACTTTTGAAATCCAGAGTGGGTTGAAGGAAGGAGATGCACTATCTTCTCTACTATTTAATTTTGTACTAGATCATGCCATTAAATCTTTAGAGAATGAGGAAGGCTTACAACTCAATGGTATTAATAAACTGTTAGTTTATGCTGATGATGTAGTACTATTGGCCGATAGCGAGGAGATACTAAAGGACAACACGCACACACTATTGAGTAACACTAAGAAATTAGGACTGGAAGTAAATATCAATAAAACTAAATATATGGTCACACATAGAAATTCATTATATAATGGAAATGGACAGCTAATAACAAATGAGGGAAATTTTGAGGAAGTGGCTGAATTCAAATACCTAGGAACAATAATCACAAATAGGAATGAGATGCACAAAGAAATTAAACATAGGCTCAATTCTGGAAATGCGTGCTATTATGCATTGCAGAGACTTTTGATGTTCCAACTGCTTTCAAAAAACGTTAAACTAAAAATATATAAAACTATTATTCTACCAGTTATATTATATGGGTGCGAAACTTGGACTCTTACTTTAAGGGAGGAAAGGAGATTACGAGAATTTGAGAATAAAGTACTTAGGAAAAATTTTGGACCAAAGAGAGATGAACAGACAGGTGAATGAAGAAGACTACATAACAATGAACTACATGGTCTTTATAGGAAGCCAGATATAATAAGAACAGTTAAGTCTCGTAGACTGCGAAGGGCAGGACATGTGGCACGAATGGGGAATGAAAGACGTGCATGGAAGCTTCTTGTAGGAAAACCAGAGGGAAACGCCCAGTTGGTAGACCAAGAATGAGGTGGGAGAATAACATTAACTATGATTTGAGGGAAGTAGATTATACAGGGAATGATTTGAAAGCATTAGCTCAGGATAGGGGTGTATGGAGAGCTTATGTCCGCGCGACCATGAACCTACGGGTTTGATAGTGAGAGTAAGTAAGTAAGGCGTAAAATGTGTATATTAATGTTATTACTGTTATAGCTGGGATTATTATTTTTAGGGTAAAACTTAAGCCTACAACATCGTATAATGAGAATTAAGTCTTTTGACTCCATTTTGCCTTTCTTTAACATACAGACAGTTGAATAATGTAATAGGTTATGTTATGTAGCACCCAAAAATGGTGGTATGGGTGACGGTGGAAGAAACTCATAACACTCTACCCCTGGATAGCATTCTAAGTTGTAGAGCTCAGGACAGTAATTGTTTAGGTAATGAATTTATTTCATTTAAATTATAAAAATAAGTTGGTGTGTAGGATTAGAATGTACACATAGAAGTGCGATAGTGAATTGAGCAGATGAATAAGAAAGAGAAAGATGAAAGGAAAAGAGACAACATTTTAAATGGTTCATCTGGTTGTTCAGATATCTCTATATGAAATTATATAAATAATTTTACTAAAAATAAAACAGATTCTCAATAATAGTCTTCTTCCTCTTCTTCTTCACGGTTTAGGCTTATACTGGCCTGTTCCGGCTCCAAATTGCTGCTCTTTCCATCTCTTCCTTGGTCTTCCCAAGCCTCTTCCTCCTCGTGGTGAATAGTTGTATGCTGCTTTTGATATTCTATTCTCAGTCATCCTTGCTAAGTGTTCTTTCCAGTTTGTTCTGTATTTCTCTATTGTTGAGTTTAGTTCTTCTATTTTTAGTTGTCTTATTTCTGTATTATATTTTTTGTCTGTTCTTTGATATCCTGCTATTGGTCTGAGGAATTCCATTTCAGCAGCTTGTATCCTGGCAGATTGTTGTGTTGTCACTGTCCATGTTTCGGATCCATAAGTAATAATAGGCACTGCCATTGTCTTGTATAATTTCATTATAGAATCTTTACTGGCTTTATTTTTCAAAGTTCTTTTTAGTGTTCCTGTTATATAATTAAACTTATTAATTTGTTATTTATATCTGTTTCTGCTGTGTATGATATTTCGCAACCTAGGAAGTTATATCTTACTACTTGTTCTATCGGTTTATTTTCTAATTTTATCTTTGTCCGAACTGGACGAGCGCCCTTGAAAGCCATTGTTTTTTATTTTTGTGAGGATAGTTCCACGTTGTATTTTTTTGATATTTCATTTAGTTTATATAGCATTCTTTGTAGTTCGTCTTCTGTTTTTGCTATTAGAACCTGGTCAATAATATTAATAAATTAATTAAATGTGTGAATGAAAATACTGAACATAAAAAATAAAAACATTCTTACAGACTTAATAATAAAGGAGACTATTTAATTCATGCCCCAAATGGGAGTCAATGACCAATCACGTTTCAATTATTTCTGTTTTACAACCAATCACAGTCGTGTTTCACGAAATATTTATCAGTGTTATATTTACCATATTAAAGAAAACTCCTCCTTTTTAATATTCTGAACAGGTCTGACCATTATTTTGCAGTGACTGAGCCCATAAGAAATACGGCTACCAGATTGTATATATAGTGCATGAATGTCAACACGTAGCGCATACGAGAGATAATATAAAAACATTTGTAGCAATTGATTATACCACCAAAAAATAGAAACCACTGTTTGCACTTTCTTAAATGTATTTTTTCCCAGGTAATAATCCAGAAAAATATAATTGTCATATTTACATCATACGACATCAGAAATGAATTAATATACAGTTTGATGTGTTTCATTTTTTCTCCACTAGAGAGCATTTTTTACAATATTGCGTTCCGTTGGCAATAAATAGTATGATCTGGTTGCAGTGATAAACAAAAGAAGCAGTAGAAGCGTACCTACCGTTTCTCATTTGTTTTCAAACATCGCTGTTTACATTAAATATATACATATTTTAAAATAACTATAGTTAAACAATGATTTGTGAGTAAACAGCTTAATTTGATTCGTTAAATAGTCCTAACAAATGCCACTCTTGATTTACAAATTAGTTTGACAAGAAAATAATTATCACATGATTTAATTAAATTTGTAGATGTCCAATTACTTAGGAATCGGACTTGACGCACTAAAAATTTTAATTTTATGTACCTAAAATAACGAAAAAAATTAATAAATTATGGCACATTCTGTATAACTAGGTATTTCAGGCATTGTAGCCATGTTATAAACCTATTCATTTCACTGGAATTAACAAATTGTGCTTAGATATAAACAAAACATCACACAAAAGAGTACATTTAAGAAATGTCTAAAAAAATCTGCAAAAATTGAAAAAAGTTAGACATACTTTGAAGTTACTGATCTTTTCTCTTTCATATTATCATCTGCAAACTATATCACTGTCTATCCATCTGGATAGACACTGAATGCACATCCAATACGTCTTCCTTCGAGGAGTGATTTTGGAAAGAAACAGGATGAAAATCCTACAAATTATAATTAAGAAGAAGAAGAAGAGAATAAACTACATCAACAGTTTCTTATTCTCCATAGTCAATTACTTTAGTTAGTTGTTTGTAATTTACTTTCTTCAGATGTTATTAACCCATTCCAGTCTTGGCCTTCCTAATGAATGATTTCCACTTTCTTTTCTCTACGATGAGTTTCTCTCGTTCATTTTTAAAACATCCCAAATGTCCTGCCCATCGGAATCTGGGAAAATTTACTCCTTATATTATATCTGTTTTTTTTTTTTTTTCCATTTACCTGCCTATATGTGTCTCATTGGTCAATAGATCTTCATATGCACTTTATTCTGAAATACCCACATTTTCTTATGTATTAAAGAAATATATCTGTCTCGCATCTTTTTAATATGTAACTTGAAGAATCGCCTTTAATAATTTTTTTCTTTTTTGTGTAATTCCACCAGGTTGTCTTTTATGACATTTCTGGCTTTCTACCCTGGCATTGGCGGAATTGTAATCCATTTTCTTCGATTTGGGCACCTGGAGACGGAGTTACGTTACCACGATGGTATTAAGGGTGATAAATGATAATGAAGTGCCAGGAGAGTTCTTAACTTAAACTTAACCTAAATTCCAGACCATGGGCAACCATAGGAATAATTTCCTTTAAGGAAAAATTCCTATATTTTGGCGGAAATCGAACCCGGGACCTCATGAACAGTAGTCAGGAATGCTGACCTCTAAGCCCATGAGGCTCGTCTTTCACATATTATTAATTTAACATTTCCGACAGAATTTGAGACAAGAGTCTCCGTCATGCATAATACAGCCTGTATCATGCCTTTCCAGAGTTGAACCTGTGAATAATTTATATGTTTGTTAATGTTGCAAGTTCATCAAAATGTTCATAATTTTCTGTTAATATTTTGCATATATAGGAAGCAGAAATTATACAATTACCACCTAACAGTGAAAATGCACTATTCAATTATAAACTTTTATATTTCTAGGAAACTATATTTGAAAATCTTGAAGCAATGAAGAAAAGAGGCGAAGTTGGTGAGACTAAAAACAATAGTAATGGAAGTCATTAAAATAATCCCACCACTAAAAGTATATAAAATAATTACATGAGGAGGGAAAACTGTAGAGCAATTGTTTGGAAACAATATTGTAGCCTGGATGCATGGAACAAAATGGATGATTTCATTACACAATGCATAAGTTGATTGTTTGAATTTTAAGATGAAAACAGGTTATTCAACATCAATTCAAATATTAGAATAATTTAATACACATATTTCTTTTTTTACTTGCAGAACCATTGCTGAAGAAAACTGAAGTTCAAACAAAATCACATACAGGTTGTTTTTATTTTTATTTGAAAATTTCTTTAAGAGAAAGAAAAATATTACATGGGATTTAATTCTGTATGCAGCTACTATTTTCCACTAGTTTTCTGTCACTTGAAATTGTTTACTCTTTGGGAGAAATTATATCAAACAATGTAGTAAACACCTTCATTCTCGTTTTGTCATACTGTGATACTTAAAAATGAGAAGTTTTCTAGAAATGTAATATAGATATGTAAATAAAAAATCATCACTCCACATAAGCAGATATTATTTGGCATAAAATTGGATGAAGTTGTAGTTAAGGTATATGCCAATTCTTGGCTCACAAAAGTTCCACATTTTTCCCCATAGATTTTGTGGATCATGGATGAATCCTATATTCGTTTGTTTTGTTGTGTGTTGTGCTGACATGAGGCCTTTCTTGTTTTTCAGGTCATTTAAGTAGGATTAGTTCAAGTAATCAAGAGTGAGCGTTCTTGTGCTACCAGTGAAATTCCCCGCTGATCAAACAGTATCCTAGTACGGTAAGTAGACCAGTGTCATTGGTAGTATCACCGTTGCAACCCTGTACGGGGAGGGCATATTTAAATTTCCTGGTTGGTACACAGTATCGACCCGAAGTGCCTAGGGGTATAACTAGGCCATCCTAATTATTAGGATTATTATCATCATCATTTTTATTAAGGACTTTCTCTTCATTATAGTAGACATCCTTCAGTATAAATGTATTTTGCTTCGCCACATTTTTCTATTCTCAGCATCTTCTTCTTTCAGGTCTCTACTCAACATGTTTCTTCTCACTTCATCTCTCCACGTTTTCTAGTTTCCCCCTCCGCCTCCTGCCTTCAGCATTCCAATCTAGCATCATTCTTGGGACTCTTATCCGCCATCCTCTTCAGATGTCCATATCATTTCAATCTTCTATTACTTCTATAATATTATATTTAACATTCAATATTTCTTTAATTTTCTGGTTTCAAATTTTCTCCTTTCTTGATTTTCTTCACACCCTTCAACAAAAATCCATCTTCTTTTTTCCAATAATTTTTTTGCTTGCTTTCTACCTACAGTCTAGGTCTCTGCATCATACAACATAACACTTTGTACTATTGATTTAAATATCAGCGTCTTGGTTTTATTTCTAATATTTTCTCTCCATATCACTGAATTTCACATTCCAATTTCTCTTCTTCTTTTACTAATTATTTTCTTAATTTCAATATAACTTTCCCCATCTGATTCTGAAATTGATCCTAAATATATGAATTTTTCAACTTTTTTAATTTCCACATTTCACATTGTAATTTATCTTCATTCTCTTGTTCAGTTGTGAGATATTCACTCTAGATAGCTTACTTCCCAATTTAATTTGGTACCTATTTCCTGATTTTAACATTTTTATTGTTTTTCATCTATTAATGCTTCTTTTAGTTCTAACCATAATCATTTCCTCGGGACATTATCGTATGCCTTTTCCAAATCTATGAACATTCTTCACTTTTCCTTACATTTTTCGAATAAGAGTGTTAGTGTAAAAATGTGATCTATACTGGACCTTCCAGCGATATATCCACATTGTTCCTCAGTGTCAATTGTACCTTTTTTTCTACATGTTGTTTCAAAATTTTAATTAATACTTTCATTATAGGGTTCATTACACAAATTCCTCGATAGAGCATCATTTTCAGTCTCCTTTTCTGAATATGGAAGTGATGTATCCCAATTTCATCCGTTTTGGTATTTCTTATCCATATAACATTTTTTTAATATAATTTTGTCAACACTTTTATTAATTTAGGTGGTCCATATTTTAACATTTCCAAATGTATTCCTCCTGGTCCAGTTGACTTGTTTTTTTCCCAATGCTATGACGTATTGTACATCCTCTACTGTTAATTCACAATCTATTTCTGTATTTTGAAAAACTTCATTATCTTCTTGAAATTCTGTTCGATTATTATTATTCCAAAGTCATTAAATGCAGTTTTATTATAATATGTAATAATATTTCAGGTTGAAATTATTCTGGGGCATACGGTGGACGTCCTGAGGTTCCATCAAACATGCAGGTAATATTTTACTTTAGACATTTTTAATGTATGTAATTTATAATGTGTTTGAGTAAGATAATAGCATTTTATGATTTATAGAATTCGACATTATTTTAATTATTTTAATTCAAGATTCAGACACAATTCAGCCACAAGATTCTTTTGTATGAACCGTTGTGTAACGTTTGTTAATGCAAGGATGGGATGGGATGTGCCTTAACTATAAATCCATCCAATTTAATGCTAAATAATGTCTACTTATCCAATTGTTTCCAAAATTTAGTATGTTATTATCCATGGCTCATTTGTCAATAATAAGGTTTGCTTGTGTTCAGATATGGATTGCAATTTATTTAAAAAAAATTCAAATACCATTTTTTTTTAAGTCCCGCGCCGTAGCCGAGCGGTCAAGGTAGGAAGCCTTGGCGCAGAGCTACGGGACTTGCGCTGGTTCGAGTCTCCATGGGGGAAGAAATTTTCTCATGGTATTTCGGCCAGTATGGGACCGGTGCCCACCCAGCATCGTGAGGCAATTGGGTAGCTACAATAAGTAGCGGCTCCAGGTTGAGGAACCAGCTATAACGGCTGGGGGACTCGACATGCTAACCACATGTCACCCCTACACTGGCTGTTGATCATCTACCTCTGTGATTGACACATGTGGATGTGAAGGGCCAGCAGCCGGCTGGTAAAAGGGCAACCGCTGAAAAGTGGAAAGACCCTCAATCGGATCGAAATACCATTTTTTTGTTAAAAATTTGCATAATTTCTTTTTTTATTTCAAACACTATCAATAGCACAAATATAAATGTAACGTATTATTATAGAGCTCTTTAAACTGCAAATCCATACCAAAAACAATTCTCCTATCTTTCATAGTTTCAGAGTGTACCAAAATATTAAAAAATACAAGAAACGGGAAAATGCAAAAAAAAAAAAAAGTGCACATTAGGAGAACACAGAGACGCCATTTTTAAAAATCAAATTTTATGGGTTTAAATGTCCAAAATCGACAAACTAATATTACACATCGATAAAATAGACCTTACTGGATTTTTTCAAGCAAAAAAGAAAATTTTTTAACCCAAATAAGTACCGGGTGTCCTTAAAACTGGAAGAAAATGAGAATAAAATTATTGCAAACCAATAATTTATCACATATTATTCATGTTAATATTAATATTATTATTTTTAAATCAAACTCATCGCTTGCATTAATTATATTCGATACGAGAACTCCATTAGGCCTATAGTAAATTTCCATATAGTGTAATAAAAATACTTCGGCAGAATATACAAAATATTTACAAAGACAACACCATAAAGATTAAATTAAATAACAGATTTTCTGAAGAAGGAATTATAAATCGTGGTGTGAGACAAGGCTGCCCCCTATCCCCAACACGTTTTGCAATTTATATCAATGAAGTAATATGTTGCTGGAACAAAACATATAAATTTGGAATAAGAATATCAGAAAATAGAAAATTAAACACCATATTGTTTGCAGATGACCAAATAATAATAGCAAATTCCGAAGATAATCTACAGAAAGGTCTGTATGAACTTAACAAAATTACAGAAGAATATGGATTAAAGATATCTACAGAAAAAACAAAAAATTATGGCATTTCAAGGTGTAGATCCTGTCAGAAGTAAATTGTACTGGACAATAAAATTTTGGAGCAGGTGAATAATTTTACGTATCTAGGATGCAATATCTCATATGAAGAAGAAAAGGATGTAAATGCAAAAATATCTAAATTTTTAAGAATTTTAGGGTTAATAAATTCTATCTTCAAGCCACAGTTAGTCCAAAAGCATTCAAGACTGAAAGTGTATAAAACACTGGCTCTTCCAACTCTTTTGTATGGTAGCGAAGTATGGACGTTGAAACAGAAGGATATACAGAGACTTAGATCTGCTGAAATGAGATATCTTCGGAGGACTGCAGGATACACACTACTAGATCACAAAAAAAATGAAGACAACTTAGAAGAATTACACATGGAATCTTTAGAAAACAAAATTTCTGACTATAAGTCAAGTGGATGCAACATGTTCATCGAATGGAAGATCACAGAATACTCAAACAAATGTTAAGATATCAACCTGCAGGAAGAAGAAGACCAGGACGTCCACTCAAAAGACTTCTGGATGGTGTTTCTCTTGAGGCCGAAACAGGTCAACAAATGGCCTAAATTCGTGAATGTACTATGATGATGATGATGTAATAAAAATAAAAAAAACGAAAATAATTTTGAAATAGGTAGGACATGTGGCACAAATAGGGAATGAAAGAGGTGTAGGCTATGGAAGCTTCTTGTAGGAAAACCAGAGGGAAAACGGCCAGTTGGTAGATGAAGAATCTTACGAGGTTTTAGAAGTAAGGTGACGAAAACTAATATTTTTTAGACTGACAGTACACTATTTTGGATCTGTACGTTAGACTACCCGCAGTCAAGGGAATGAAACTGGTCTTCTGCGCATCTGAGGACATGCTTCTTCCTTAGTGAAACGGCTTCTAACTTTCTTTATCTTTCAGCAACTCAATAACGATATATTATTCTCCCGCCTAAGCTATTATGAATTTTTCCCCAAGAGTTTTCCATGAAAGTACAGAAGATATTTCTATACTGTCATCTATAAATTACATGATCTGCCCATTTCAATTTCCTACACTTAATAACACTGGCAGTATTAAGATAAAAATACATTATGGAATTCCTCATTTTGAAACTTCTTCCACTCATCCCCTAAGGGAACAGAACATTTGTCTTAGGATTCTATTTTCGAACATCTCTGCATGGGAATTTGGAGAATCTATGCTGCCACGCCAACTCATAAATTAAAATAAAAAAACGGAAAACGCAAATTTATTGTTACAGTATGTGAATAATTACCAGATATATATATATATATATATATATATATATATATATAAAGTTGATTTTTGTCATAAGTAATGCCACGAGTGATTTCCAATTTATCTAGAGAATTTGGAAATCAAGAGTGGTATTTGTTAGGACTATTTAACGAATAAAATTAAGCTGTTTACACACAAATCATTATTTAAATGTAGTTATTTTAAGATATTTATATATTTAATGTAAACGGCGATGTTTGAAAACAAATGAGAGACGTGTGTTATGCTTCGTTTGTTCATCACTGCAACCAGATCATATTATTTATTGCCAAAGGATGGCAATATTGTAAGAATGCACCCTAGTGGAGAAAAAATGAAACACATCAAACTGTTTATAGCCAACATATTAATTAATTTCTGATGTCATATGATGTAAATATGTCAATTATATTTTTCTGGAACGTAAATTCCTGAGATATAATACGTTTAAGAAAGTGCAAACAGTGGTTTCTTTTTTTGTGGTATAATCAATTCTTACAAATGTTTTTATGTTATATCCCGCAAGCACTATCTTGGCCCATCAGAACGCTTCTCTGGAAGAATTTCAAGATATAATTCATCATCATCATCATCATCATCATCCTTCACGGATTAGGTCTTTGTCTCACATCTGTTCAGCCCAGCGCTTTCTTGGTCTTTGTACCGTTCGTCGTCCACCAGGATTATACATCAGTGCCACCTTTGGTATCCTATCCTTTGTCATTCTTTGCAGATGTTATATCCAATTGTTCCTGTTTTCTTCTATTTGTTGAAGAAGTGGTTTTACTTTTAGTTCCTCTCTAATATTCTCATTTGTAAAAATTATGTTCTTCTCTTATACAACCTTTCAAAACCCGTAGGAATCTCATTTCCGCTGCCTGAAATTTACTTTTTCTACGCGGAAAATAAGAACAACACTCATTCATGAATAAATACATGTTATCAAAATGCAATACCATTAATTGTTAATAATTCTACATAATTTAATTAATGTATAATGTAATTGTATTATTATTTAATTGTAATATTATGTTTTCTTTATGTAATTGTAATATTATTGTTTTCTTTTTGTTTTTCTTTATACTATTACCAATTATTACTTTATTGTAACGGACTGTCAACAGCACGCATGGCTTAATACCCGTGCGATCCATATTTGTAAATAACATTGCATATATCTTACTTTTAGTTTAATAAAAGTTCTATTACTACTATTATTTTTTCTTTTTCCTTCAGGACCAAGGCCTCACTTCCGTATATCGCCAATGGTAGTGTCATCGTTGAGTAAAATCTTAGCTGCGTATCCTTTCTTAGTTTGTCCTCAGTGTTCGTCTGATTGTTCCACAAATATGTTGAAATTTCTGCATTTTCTTATTTATATCTTGTTATTCTTCATAAGTTATATTGCAGCTGAGAAGAAGGCAACTTTCTAAGGAAAGGGACCCCAACAGAAAACCTCCGGTCCTCCAGGTTGTGGGTTGTGCGTCTGGATGGAAGCCCATCTCGCAAAACGATCTTTCTCAAAAATCTCACACGATTAAGCCGGAAGGATTTTTTTCAAGGTAGAATTCGGCATGTAATGGTAGATAGATCTCTTGTTAGACAAAAACACAAAATCTAATAGCAATTCTCCCTGCTGTTGTCGTCCCAATGACAAGGCCTTACTGATGATTTTTCAGCATAGTTCAAACAGAGTTGAAAGAGTTGTGATCCTTACGATATAGGGATGAAATTTTCAGATATGAAAGTATTTTTGTCTTTTGCTATGCAAATTAGATAGTGTGAGGAAAATACAGCGCGCACAGTAAAGACAGGAATTACCACGGCCTTCTGCTAATTTGAATTTGAAAAGCTGAGTGCTTTTTAATTCTGTCTCTCAGTTCACAGTTTAAACTTTCGTATGTAGACCTAATTTTAATGCTTATAATACTAAAAGTACAAGCTAAATGTACGCATTATACAATATATTCAAAAGCATGTGGTTTACGCCCAATATAAATGTGGAATGTGTATCTACTACTGTATTTTATTCATAGACGACATATAACATTTTTAAAATCCATCCATAGTAATTCTGCCCGAGGGCAGGTCTTTCAGTGCAATCATAGCACTTTCATGCTATGCTTTGCGGCTTTACTAGGGAATTGTAGCTGTGGTAGCTTCCCTTTGCTTTCCACACCGGTGAAGGATGATGATGATGATGATGGCCATATGATTTCGGGGACCCTTTGGGCCATAAAGTTTTCCTGACATTTGTCTTACAGGTGAGGAAAAACCCCGATAAAAACCTCACCCAGAAAAACTGTCCCGATCGGGAATCGAACCTGGGCCCGCTACGTGATAAGGCAGCACGCTACCTCGAGACCACAGCGGTGGACATTTTAAAAAAAAATATTAACATGAAATCTGTTTGTAAGAGGATTGAAAGTCAAACGCTTAAATGGTATGGCTATGTACAAAGAATGGAAAATGAAAGAAGGCCAGAAAATATATACCAATGGTCACCCCCTGGAAGAAATAAACGTGGCAGACCAAAATGGCGATGGAAAGCTTAAATCAGAACTATGAAGGATGATAGGAATTTGGAAAAAGGAAATTAGAACGAGAGAAATAAATAGAAACTGAAGACGGCAAACCTATAAGTAGGGGAAAGCCGAAAAAGAAGAAAATGAAATCTGATATATCAGTCGTCCTCAATTAAAATGGACTTCTGTTAAAAAAAACTTCGTCAATTAGTTAAAACCATGTACGGTAGGTCTTTCAGAACATGTTCCATTTCGGCATGTCATTTGGTACCAGAAAACTTACCACGTGCCACCTGGACCTTATAGTGACATGACCTGTCGGGGGAGGGATTTTAACTATGGATTACGTAATACTTTTTTGAGCACACAAGGGAATGGAGGGCCTCCCTGAATGAGTTATAAGCTTGATATAAGACGAAACACACCATTCACACACACATTCATACTAAACATGGCGAATATGATAATGATGGCCAGATAATCTTCGAGCACTATTTGGGTCTTAAAATATCATTATGAACAGATTCGTTTTAGGCCATGTGGCCTGTACGGTAAACCTAGCGAAGATGGTATTGATCTTTGCACCGATGTTTTGGTCTTCCTTGGTCCCTATGTCCAGTTGCGGTATATTGGAATGCAGATTTTGGAAGTCTATTTCTTGCCATTCTCCTCAGATGATTTTTCCATTCTTGTTGGTATCTTTGAATATCTTCATTTAAACTTGTTATTCCAAGTTTTCCTCTGATAATAGTGTTTGGTGATCCAGTCTATTAAGTCCTAACAATGATCGTAAGAAGCGCATTTGGCTTACTTGAAGTTTATGAGTGTTTCTTTTATTTAAAATCCAAATTTCACTTCCGTATTTTAGAGAGATTTTGATGTGATGTTATGTAATCTTAGTTTTGTCTCTGTCCTCATCTGTTTACCAAAATGCCTTCGTATTACCCCCATTCATTTTATTATATTTTTGTAATTTTGAATCAATGTCACTCTTATACTCTGCAAATACACTTCCTAAGTAAGAGAAATCTGACACTTGTTCTATAATTTTTCCATCAATCTCAATTTTCACCCGTTGTATGTTTTTTCCACACATTGCCATTGTTTTGGATTTTGAAGTGGAAATTTTCATATTATATTTGCTGGCAATTTTGAATAATTGATATGCTGCTATTTGTAAGATATCTTCGGAATCTGATAAAATCATTTGATCATCAGCATATAATATTGTTTGAATTATTTTATTCCTAGTCTTAAAATATATAAAACAATATATTACTAATTACTTTCTTCGGTATTATTGGTTTTAATACATTACATTGTATGGTTTATATTATTTTATGTATATCATTCTCAATTGCACTATTATTTTGTTATAATAAAGTCTTATTCCCAATACACTACTATTATTTTTTATTTGTATGTGTCATAATTTATGATGAAAGACATGCATGGAAGCTTCTTGTAGGATAACCAGAGAGGAAAACGCCCAGTTGGTAGACCAAGAATAAGGTGGGAGAATAACATTAACTATGATTTGAGGGAAGTAGATTATACAGGAAATGATTGTGTGCAGTTAATAAACCACGCTGTGCAAACCATTTGTGCAATTAAAACCACGCTGACTGCTACCAATTTTGTGCAGTTAAAACCACGCTCTGCAAACCAATTTTGCACCGGCGTAACCGCGCTCTATGCTACCAAAAATTGTACCGTATAGGTGCCGGATCAAACCGTTATTGTTAATAACTATTTTGATTAGAAAAACATAGATTGCTCAAATTATGACATCTTTGCCCGGGCCCATAAAAGGCAAAGATTAATTCAACTTTCCTTAATAAATTATCAAACATGTAATGTGCAGTGAGCTACAAGCTATAATCGTGGAAGCTTTAAGGAAGGAGGAACTAACACACGCTTGAGCAAGCTTTGGAATTTTACCTTGATGTCTGAGATAAGCTAACTACTAAATGAATAGGCAAAAAGGTACTTAAAATGCCCAACTAAAGCTTTAATGCTAGTCAAAAAGTATAGTCAGATATAACATGAAAATAAATGAATAAATAATTAATTTAACAAAGAAAAGAATACTATGATTGATCATCTATACAAAAAAAAATACATACTTTTACAATCATACTAGTCCAACCTCGGGTTGGGGTATACAGTCCTTGCGGCCCCACCCTGGCCTACAGGACTAACAAACCAAACTAGCTCTTCTGAGCTACACTGACCAGACTCCGACGATCACTCAACAGATGATGATGCGATGTTACAAAACACAGCTATTTATGAGAGCTCACAAGGAGAGGGGAGAATGCGCGATAGCACACGGTGCGTACTAGGAAGGGAAGGGAAGGGGTAGGTGGGGGAGCATTTGGCACTGTTCACAAAGATCGCACACGAAATGGAGACGCGATGACGTATAGTTTGCGCAGCATGACGTAATCCCTGTATCGAAATCTCTATTTCGGTATAATTGGAAAGCATTAGCTCAGGATAGGGATGTAAGGAGACCTTATGTTCGCGCGGCCATGAACCTACGGGTTAGATAATGCCAGTGAGTAAGTAAGTAAGTCATAATTTATGTAAAAATGAAACTGTGAACAGCATCCGAGCACGAGCAATTGCTCATTCGGGTGTCAATACTGTATATAATATTTATTTGTTAACAAAATGTATTTATTATTTGTTATTATTTGTCTTGCAGGTAAGAAAAACACCGAAAAAAAGCATCACGCAGCAAACTTGTCCCGACCGGATCAAACCCAGACTCGCTACGTACAAGTCAGCGGCACAACCCCGAGGCCATAGCGGTGAACTAATTAATATTATGTAGAATTTACAAAATAAAAATAGAATATCTGAGATCTCAGTCTTCCTCAACTGTGGTACCAATTTAGAAAGTTCGGTAGCAATTTACAAAGCTGAAGATGGAGCATATGCTCCGAAAGTACTCTACATCCAAAGTTGAGGAAGACTGAGATCTCAGGTATTCTACCCAACTGCTTCAAATCAGAGATATCACACCATTCCTCTAACTCTACATAAATAAGCAGATGAAGAAACAATATCTCATGAGGTTATAAACAAACAACGCAACAAAGCCCTGGAAGACCTCCATATATATAATATACCTGACCGACCAATTCCGTCTCCAAACTGGACACGACATTCTTGCCAAACATGTCTCACTTTGGAATACTTCATGCGCCCACCTGCAATCTCTGTAATCTGCATGAAGATATGGACAGGGAACACTTAATGCGCTGCCCGGCTCTTCGCAGTACAACTGAGACCGAAAAATATTGGGAAGCCAGAACTATGATTATGAATCAGATGAACAAATGACGTTATGTCAATGTTTCAATGCCATTAGATAAAATAAAATAAAATTTTTATTTTGTAAATTTTTCATAGTAACCTCAAAGGTGATTCGTCATGAATTTTAAAAGTATCAATTAATATTATATCTAATAATACGTTTCATCTTCTCTCCCTTTTCCTTATAAGGAACTGTTAACAATTGCATGCCGAAATCTACCTTGAAATTTCTCCCAGAAAAGCGTCTTGAAGTACCCAGACCGTGACCAAAATATTTTCTGCGCTTTTAACTGAAAGGCACAGGAATCAAAGCCAGAATTCAGCAATGAATAGAGCGGAGTGGAGTGAGGAGGAGCGCACGTGGGCGGCAGGTTGTGAGGGTTATCCAGTCCACCAAGTCAGGAGTTCTATTACTTCCTTATAGTTTAAATACGATATTTGAATCTCGATTTTAGTGCGTTGAGGTTAAGGGGACCGAATGGTGAATTTCAAAATTTCTTTTACTTTACATCTGAATGTTTTGAAATTTTCATCACATTCATTATGTGCTTATAAAAGCGTTTCTATGAAGTTTGGTGTTTATAAGTAGAATTGTTTCAAAATTATGATTTTTTAAAACTATTTTTTAAAATATTTCTTAAAAATGCTCCTTACGATGCATTTTTAAATATTCTCTGTTGAAATTTGAGATTCAGAGTCTTTATGATTCCAATAAAAACATTTGCTATGCAAAAAATATTCATAAAGGAAGGATACTGCTTATTTTTCATTTTTTGAAAAAAGTATTTTTATCATTCTTATTATTTTTTCCATCTCAATTTAAAAGGACACATGTGTCTTAGACTAGTAACTGCATAGCAAATTTGAATTAGCATTCATTGGAGAGTCTGACAAAAACATTTCACTTTGATAGCAAAAAGTGCATCGTAAGGAGAATTTTAAGTTTTGGAAAATGTCAAAGAAACTGGAAACCGAAAAAAAAAAAAAAACGCTATCACATTTTAAGTAGTAATGCTAACAATACGTGCAGGGGTATTTAAACTCTTACGTCACGGGGTCAATTTTGCTCCTACAATAAAAATGTTTACATTAAAATGATCCTAAAGAATCGGAGTCATTAAAAAACAAATAAAAAAATTCATTTTTTTACCATTTTTTCAACATTTTCACCATTCGGTCCCCTTAAAAGCGGCAGATAATTTTTTGGGCACGGCGTTGGTACATCACAACGCTTCTCTGGGAGAAATTTCAAGGAGGTTTCGCCTACAATGGTTGAAACTTCCCTTGTTAGATTAACTCACCCTTTGTAGGCACTTTACATAATAAACCTGTGATAAACTTTACGATCTCTCAGTTACCTACAGTTCTACTTCATTTACGTTTATACTGCAATAACAACTTAATGAATATGTTACTTTCCATTCTGTTAATATTTCTCACCCATTTTCTTTTATGTTGTTCAATTTTTTATTTTTTATTTCTTCCGTTTCACCCTCTTTGGGGTACGTTGGATCAATCATTTCTCTGTGTGTTGTTCCTTTCTCAGTGCCTAGAATACATCTTTATTCTTTCTCATCTTCTTTTTCTCTCTTCTTCCGAGATAATAGGTTTGGATCTTTGTTTAGAATTACCTTGGTACCTTATGTTTTCATCTTGAATAATTAATTTAGCTATTCGATCGATTAGTGAATTTTCTGTAATCTTTAATTCTACTAGGTTTTTTTAGACTTTTTTAACCAGTTGGGTTTTGTTTTGCGGTTACGGAAAATATCAAATATTTGTTTGGTTAATCTGTTGTATTTCAATCTGAGAAAATGACCTTAAAATTTATTCTCCTATCCTCATAGTATCTGAAAGCTTTTCATTTTTTTTTGTAGAGTTTCATTCTTGATGTATATTATTTTATTATCTTGAAATTTTAGTCCAATGATTTTCCATAAAACTTTCCTTTCCTTTAGCTCAAGTTTCTCCATTTGACCTTTGAAAATCATGGTTAGTGTTTCTGCTACATACAGTGCTTCTGGCTTGATCACTGTCTTGTGATGTGTAATTTCAGATCCCCATAAAAGGGATTTTTTTTATTGTTTTTGTCTTTAATCAGAGATTTCATGTGACACCACAGATAGTAGATTAGCGGGTTCAGAGTGGGAGAACATGCAGGGCCTTTGGCATCGAGAATGCAGGAGAGTTAAACGTGCTACGTGGTATTTTGCATGCGTGTAGCGGGAAAACTGTACGTTTCCGGACACGAGTTCTTATGCTAAACGTAACCGTCTTGATCCCCTCTACACGTCCTCAAAATCTAATGGGAACTTAGTCGCATTCTGTACTACCTGTATTGCAATCTTATTTTTTATCACATACCAAAGGAAAAAGAAAAACGAAGATATAAGAACAGAACTTAAAAAAAGTTAAAGTAAAGTGATCCCACAACAGACCCGGAGGCCATTGGGGCAGTAGGAGGTTAAGGCTCCCACTTTTTCTAGACAATCGGCACTTTTATGTCAGCCGGGTTGTCAGCCCTGCGTGACGGCCGCCTTTACCCCAGAACAAGCGTCGGGTACTCATTTACGTTAGAGGCTGAGTCGACCCCAGGGCCATAGTGCCGCCAGAGGGTTTGGGTCAGTTTAAAAATCCTGACCCCAACGGGACTTGAACCCTCGACCCTCCGGCTTGTAGCTCAGTGCCTTAACCACTACGCTACGGCGTGCCCCCAAGAACAGAACTTAATATATTTAATCTCTGTGAAAGAATAAACTACTATCAAAATGCTTACCTTCAGCACGTATTACGAATGAATGAACAGCGCATACCAAGAAGAATGTATAATTATAAACCAAAAGGGAGAAGATTGTTGGGAAGACCATTGAAGAGTTGGAAAGACCAATTCGACCTATAATGAGATCGGAACAGGCCATTGGGCTTAATCCTTGTTGTTGATGATGATGATGATGATGATGATGATAAAACCCTGAATTTAGGAGCCAGCTTTGCTCGGAGGAACAAGTTATATATATATATATATATATATATATATATATATATTCAAATGCCCCAGATTGTCATTTCGACATTGTTCCTACAATGGCATGACACTTCTGAGGTTGGGGCGCCTGGAAGGCGGGTTATGCAGCCCCGATTATATGTGAGTTGATGGCGGTGGTAATGATGCGCCAGGAGAGGCCTTAAACTAAACTTAAGCTAATTAGGCGAATATGAGATTGATGATAATGATGACCAGATAGTGTTCGGGGACCGTTTGGACCTTAAAGTTTCCTGACATTTATCTTCCAGGTGAGGAAAAACTCCGAAAAAACCTCACCTAGGAAACTTGCCCAGATCGAACCCGGGCCCGCTGCGTGACAAGGCAGCACGCTACCTCGAGACCATAGCGATTGACAGTTTCAAATATTGATTTATCAAATTTTAACAGGTGATGCATAAAACTTATAAATATGAATGGTATTTATTATTTTCACGTAAAAACAATATTTATACCTATATCAGTTCACATTGATAACCAG